>JAMLFY010000002.1:7914917-8306507 GCA_030441495.1 Dalbergia oliveri
CCAAGTGCATAGTCAAGCTTTATGTAAGTACAAGTGCTACTGCGAGAACAATGCCTAATCAACAACCTGCGCAATCAGATGAAGCTTTATCACGAAGACATGAAGCGCTTTTGTTAGAAAATTTCATGAAGTCAGCACCGAGGCTAATGATGGTGTTCTTAGATTTAGCACACTTCTTTTGTTGATGACAAAAGGGAGAGAAGAAATAGAAGAAAATCTTGTGTCTGAAACCAAGGGGAATATGCTGAGGGAAGCATATTCAAGAAATTTCTTTTTGCATCTGCATTTTTTTCATTTGTTTTTGTTATTGTTTCTGTTCCTATTTTTTTAATTTAAATTCAAGTTCTAACTTCCGTTTTATGTCAACTGCTTGATAACTTGTTTATGCTTTGATACATCCTTTTTGTTAGTTTGCTTGCTTGGTTATATACATGTAGCATAACATGTAATAGAGCATTGATGAAACAAGAGGAAGATCACCTGACACAAGAGGAAGGAGTTTACAAAATTCCATGTTCTAATAATATGAAAGAGTTTCTTAAACTTTCAATATATGCTCAATATTGCTCTTGCTCTGAATATATTAGGGATTAATCCCTATTGTGCTTTAGAAACCTAGACAGGACATATTGTTTCTTCTTAAGGTTTCTTTGAGCATTAGAAATTGCATAAGTATCTATCTTCTATTTTTGATTGCTCAAATGCTCTAGTACATTTCTCATATACATATATATATATATATATATATATATATATATATATATATATATATATATAAACATGCACATCTGTTTTTGAAAAATAAGTTTGGATAAAGAAGCGTTGAATAAAATGATAAAAACAAGATAAAATATTACAAGTATTACTTGTTAGTTACTCATGCATGTTATCTTCAAAAAGTTTTTTTAAGACTAAAAATCAAGCTGCTGTGTAAACAAACCTTAAACGATACTTCCATTTGACATATTGTTCTGATATCTTTCAGAAAGTACTCTATGTTGGTTCAAAACTTCATGAAAAATAGTAACAACTTTGATTTAAGTCACTTAAGGCTATAAAACGTTTTTTTATCATGCCTTAAGAAAATAACTTCCTGAAATCTCTTTCTGACAAGTTGAAAGAATATTAATTATCATGCTATACTTTCAACAGTAATTCTTTCAATATCTCTTCAAAAGATTTTCTTCAAATTGGTTTGTCATCATAAAAAAGGGGAGATTGATAGCTCTAGAACCCTTTTTGAAAGCTTTAATGAAATATGTTTTGAGTGACAACAAAGCCAATTTAAAGAAAATATTGTTGAAGAATGACTAATGACTACTTGAGTTTCTTGTGTTAGCAAATAGGATCTATCGTTAGCAAAACAAGGCTTATTTAAGCGAGAATAATTTCACTTTACATGTGCAAATATGCCTTTTCTAATTTTAAGAGATATGAACTAAATGAAAGTGATAATTATGTTCAAATACGAGCTTAAAATGCCTAACGATTGAAAAAAAGCAACCAGGACAAGAAACTAAGCTTTTGGGACTTCAGAAAGTAGCACAGGACTTCAGAAATACACTAGGAATGAAGATATCAATCATTTACTGAAGCCAAAGTATTCTACTATTTCAATCATTACACTCATAATGTTTTATTCATTAACAAGCTTTGATTGAAGACAGAAGACCCAAGAATCATAAAGGAAATGATACTACATTCCATAAAGCTCACTTACAATGAGACAGTGCGCTTTACAAGAAATTTAAGAAAATTTTGAAATTTGAATTTGAATTTCAAAAAAAAGTTAACAGAAATTAATGTGTCATCTCTTTTGCCATTGTGGTCAACTACCTCAGCTTCTAGAAGAAGATTTCAGAACCACGTTTAGAAAGTAAGAGTAATTTCTGAAGTGTCATCAGAAACCTCAATCTTACAATTCCTTCTGCAAAAGCTTGACAATAGTAGTGACTCTTCTAGATTGCTTTTTCAAGACACAAATAGATGATCAATACGTGTCACTTGGAGATCTGAGTAAGGACAATGGTTACAAGGAAGACCATCAATAAATAGAGATGTTGTGCTCTAAAGAAAACATATAGACGCTTGGCACAAAGAGCAAAACTCTGTGAAAATTCTCCTTATCTTTTTATAAAGCTCATTACATCTAGTAATAATTTCCTATGGTTGTAAAAATCTTCTTTCTACGTTCCTTCATTGTTTATACATTCTTCCAGGAAGAATAGCTAGAAGTCATTCAAGTGTTTCTTAGATCTTTCTTTGTAAATCTCAAGAAAACTTGAGTGTAAGTTAGTTTGAGTTGAAAACCAAACACAAACCTTTGTAACCTCGATCTAATAGTGATATGTGTAAGTTAGCTTGGAGAGACTAGTTAAAATACTACTTGCAACGTGACGGTAAAAGTGATTTTTGGTTACGATTAACTTGGAGAATTGGTCAAATACTACGATTTAGCTTAGGAGAGACGGTCAAAGATTACTCAATTCAACTTTAAAGAGGTTGGTGAAATAACTACTTGGGTTGTGACGAGGGGTTGTCCAATGGTCATCCTGAGCTTGGGAAGGCTATTATGTAAACTATCCTCGTTCTTTCTCGGTTTGAGAAATGTTTAGTGAAACTCAATTATTGTTGAACTGGATGTAGGTAGGTTGAGGAACCTATAAAACTCTTAGCAGCATCTATCTTCTTCTTCATCTCTTATTTTATTTCCCTTTAGTTTATTTACTATGTCCTTTTGAAAAGCTTCCCTTAACAATTACTTTACATTTTTAGTTCAGAAAGTTCACTTTGACGTTGCTAGCGCGTTTTTGCTACACTTCAAGCTCATAGCTTATAGTATCTTGGTTAAAGTTTTTTAGAAGCTAAATAAGGAAAGAAAAAGTAAAAAACGATTCAAGCCCCCTTCTTGTGCACCTTCTACCTACAATATATATATATATCAATATTCTAAATTAATCGTTGAAACATATATTTTTTTTAATTTTTACAAAAAATAATTATTATAAATTATTATAACTATTAATCGTAGTTATCAGAATCAAGTCCTATTTAAACTATATCAAGCATTGGGTCATCTTATTTAAAGGGTTAAATTGAATTTAATTAAATCAATATATAAAATTATAATTTAATGTAAAAAGATATGTAATATATATATTTTAGTGACATATTATAACAAGAAAGCAAGTGGCCTAGTGGTTGCCACACTTGCCAAGCGCTCCTGCCCCTATGCTACAAGGTTTTATTCCCATGGCATGCATAGTTGGTATTTTTGGCTAACATTCAAGAGAACGGTTAACCCAATTCTAAGGTTGGTTCGGCATACCAACAAATTTCTCTATGTTTGATCAAGGTTTGACCTGCTATTTGCGAACAGTCCAAATGGTTATAAACTGAACCTAGGGCTGGTTTACCTTTTCCTAATTGACCAGTTAGTTCAATTTTAATAACACATATTAATAATGGTTTTGAGTTAAATGCATTTGTAGTGTAATTTTCTTTATATTTTTATTTTATCGAATTCTCTCATATGCATGACTTTTGAAATAGGGTAAGAGTAAATTTATTATGCAAATATAACAATATATAATTAGATAACTTATAAAAATAATTATACTATTAGTGCAATAAAATTAAACTCATTAATTAAATTTTTTATTATTAATAATAATAATTTATAGTAATTATTTTTGTAAAATTAAAAATATATATTTTCTCAACTACTATTTTTACAATATTAATATATAATTTTAATAGTAATTCTTCTTGCTATGTTATTTGTAATTTATGTTTATATATGATATTAACAAATAATTTTTATTTTTATAAACATTAATATTCTAAAATTAAAAGCTAAGAAAATGCATAATTTCTATTTTTAAAATAATTATTACAATTTACTACTACTATTAATAATTTGTTCTCTTGATATGGTAAAATTTTAAAATTGAATTGAATATATAAATATATTAATATTTTATATTATTATAACCAACATATATTTTACTTTGTAAAAATAAAATATGTATATAAGTATTAGCAAAATGGCATTTTATTAAAAAATAATAAACATTATAAATATTAGTTATATTTTACTCTTCTTTTAATAAAAAATAGTTAATAGGGTCATTATTGACATCCATCATATATTTGAGGTGGAGTATCATATTAGAA
The DNA here is from genome assembly GCA_030441495.1 of Dalbergia oliveri. NCBI lineage: Eukaryota > Viridiplantae > Streptophyta > Magnoliopsida > Fabales > Fabaceae > Dalbergia > Dalbergia oliveri. The sequence continues at coordinate 7,919,094 of JAMLFY010000002.1, forward strand.
TAAGAATGAGGTTGATGCTTTTTCTTTAAATCTCAAGGGTATTTCTTATTATTTATCCTATATAAAAATGTAAAAATTAAATACAAAATTAAAATTAAAACAATTTAAGAGAGAAGAATAGGGTTTTACTAGGGTTTTATTCCCCGGGTCCCTCCATAACCTTCGACCCCTTGCACGAAACCAAAACCAACCAACACACCGAACCGCCAATCCCCACATGTCTTCCCACGAGTCTCCTCCGCCGTGCCTGTGGCGGAGCCGCTCCCACCGTCGAGCCGGAGCTCCGAGAAGCTGAGCCTTCCATCACTCCAATCGAAGATGAAGTGCGACCCAGAAGGCTACGAATCGGAGCTTCTTCTCCTCCGAACCAGTTCGATTCTTCCCTGAGCTCTTCCAGCAACAGGCCGCCATGAACTTCGCTTCCATCAGCGGCATCGCCAGCGATCCCTCCGTCGCCAAAGACCTCGGCGACAGGGCCATGTTCCTCGCCCACATCACCTCCTTCTACCCAAACCACCTCGCCGATTTTCCCAAAAAACTCGCCGATTTGATACGCTGCGCCGCAAGGACGCTCCCCTCGGGGCTCCGCTGCCATCTCGCCCAGGCTCTCATCCTCCTCGTCAATCGGAAGGTCTCGATTTTTTTTTTTCGATTCTCAACTAATTTGATTCGAGTTGAGTCGGTTTACTATAGGACACGTTTGGATTCTGTTTTTTATTTTTAAATTTCTTGTTAGTCTCTGGTTTTCGGGATTTTGTGATGGAAATAATGAAAATCCAACAGAATTTACTTTATTTTCACTGAGTTCGTTCACAAAATGGTGGAAAAACTGGAAAAAATGATCATGTAAAATGAAAACTATAAATATGAAAAGAAAAGCTACATGGACTTTATAGATTTTGAAATGGAAAAAAAAGGAAATAAGTGACGAATAACTAAGGGACTCTTTGGTTTTAGTTTTCATTCTCTATATTTCTTGTTTTTAGAATTTTGTGAAGAAAATAGTAACCACAGGAAAATGAAAACTGAAAACATGATTTTTATTATTTTCAGCATTTCCATTATTTCCCTTGCAGAATCCTTAAAAACAGAGAACACAGTTAATGAAAATAGTAGCCAAACTGACCCTAAGTTTTTATTTGTGAAAGATGTTCTAGTGACTTGATTTGAATTTTGCAGTTTGTTGAAATTGGTGAAACGCTGTCATTGTTCATGGAGCTTCAAACCCTAGGTGACAGGATGCTGAAGAAGCTGGCATTTGACCATGTAGTGCACAGCATTAGGCGCATGAACCAGAAGCATAAGAATGAAGCGAAGAACCGGGCGCTACAGAATGTGTTGTTTGCTATGCTGCAGGTTTCATGAATTAGAATGAAATTGAGCCTTTGGTTATACTGGCTGTGTGGTTTCTTGTGTGATTGGGTTTGTTGAAGGTGGTGAATTGAATAACTTGAATGTATTGCGTGTGTTTTTTTCAATAGCAAGAAGATGAAGATCTAGCTAAGAGAGCGCTGGTGACACTGTGCGAGCTTCACAGGAGAAAAGTGTGGTTTGATGAGAGAACAGCAAATGCAATTTGCACAGCTTCTTTTCATCCAGCATCAAGGTGTGTGTGTTTCTGTTAGGTGACTGTTTCAAAATTTTTATCTCAGGCATAAGAATGTAATTTTGTGCTTGTGTTTATCAGGATCATGATAGCGGCTTTATCGTTTCTGCTTGATTATGAGAAGATTGAAAATGATGAAGATAGTGATGATTCGGACAGTGATGATGAATTGACTGAATCACCTCAAGTTGTACTTAGTAGGGAGACAATTTATAAGGTGAGGGTGATTGATAACTGTTGAATTAACATTGCATCATATTTTTTATTGGTGGCTTTTATATACATTGTTTCCAATCCAAAGCATTCTGGCTTATTGTATATATAAGTTGAAGTTGATAGGAAGGGTTTTGGCTTTGATTTTTAAGTACCTTTGCACATGCATGGATTCTTGTGAGAAGGATGATAGGAGCATTAAGCTTGCTTCTGAAAGTTCTTCTTGAAGTTGCACTATATATTTTTAAATAATAATTATTGGTTGTTTTGATGAAATCCAGGCAAACCACAAGGAACATCAGCTAGCAAAAAGAAAAAGAGAGCCAAATTGCAACGTGCCGTACCGCAACATGAAAAGGAAGCAACGCTTGTCATCTGAGAGGAATAATAACAGTTATTATTCACCACTTAACCATCTGAAAGATGCGCAGGTTTGTAAAATTTTGTACTATCAATTGTAGGTATAAGATATGTTTTGAATTTGGATTTTGGTTTATTTGATCAACAACTCAATTGCAAATGGTCTGCAGGGTTTTGCTGAGAAGCTGTTCTCGCGTCTTCAGAATTGTAATGAGCGTTTTGAGGTGCATATGCTAATAAAAATTAATAAGTATTGCTGTAATGTTGTGGGGAAATGCATGTGATTTCTTTTCATATCTTCCTATGGTTATTCAAGATTACATATTTACTGGTTTTGACACTTACCCTGTGTAAATTTTAGGTTAAGATGATAATGTTGAAATTGATTGCTCGAACAGTTGGGCTTCACCGGTTAATTTTGTTAAACTTTTATCCATATCTTCAGAAATATATCCAGGTATCTTATTTGATAAATTTGTTGAAATTTGGTAGCTATATATAACTGAAGCATGACCATGGTGTTATATGCATTATGCCATCAGCCACATCAACGTGATGTTACAATTTGCTTGCAGCAATGGTTCAGGCTTGCCATGATATGGTATAGTATGCTTGTGATTTTTCTTGATTAGATTGTTCTAATTAATAGTTTTTTCTCTTCACGATTTGATTCTTCAGTAATAGTAGGTTTATCAGTTATACTAAGCTGTTTCCTTATGTTTTTTATTGTATCCTATCTCACTCTTGCTGTTACTTGGATGAAGGTTCCTCCTGATGCAGTTGAGCCCTTGTTCAAACAAATAGTAAATCAATTTGTACATGATCGCTCACGTCCTGAGGTGACTCTTTTTGTTGCTTAATGTTTGATATTGCTATCTAAGTATATTTGTTTATTGCCATAATTGGGGCTTTCAATTTTGATATGTTGATGAATTTGGTTGATATTTTTAGGCCATTACTGTTGGAATAAATGCGGTCAGGGAGATATGCATGCGGATGCCATTGGTAACTACTGAAATGCCCTCTTCCTCTGTACATATCTGTATTCTAATGACTTAGGTTTGATAAAATATATCCTGTCCACCAATGGAGGTTGGCTTAGCTAGTAGGATCGTACAATATTTGGCAAAAAGGTATTGGGTTCGATTCCTACCAGTGTTCCTTCATTGGTAGCTCACTAGCCCATCTGTACTGATATGTTTAGGAAGCTTGTTGCATGCTCTGACCTTGGAATGGGACAACTTCCTTTCCTCGTGAACTTTGATTAAATATCCTGTGCGTTTGTTAATTTCCTAAACTGCTGCCTTTGTGCTATTTTGATCTTTTGATTTTGGAATGTAGTTGATGAATGAAGACTTACTACAAGACCTAGCTCTGTATAAGAAATCACATGAGAAAGCAGTTTCAGTAGCCGCTCGATCTCTGATTGCCTTATTCAGAGAGGTGGTTACCCTGGCTCCTTTTTGAGTAGTTGTGTGCATGTGTGGTAGGCACAGTATCACACTCATAACAGCTGTAGTTCACAAATCAAATTAATGTTGTGCATTTGCAGGTTTGCCCTTCGCTGTTAGGTAGGAGGGACCGTGGGAGGCCTATTGACCCCTTGGCAAGACCAAAAGCCTATGGAGAAGTCAATGTTGCGACTGATGTTCCTGGTGCGGATTTGTTGCATATTGTAGACAATGATGATGAGCAGGAGAGTGGTGATTCTGATGACTCTGTGGGCAGTGACTCTGACAATGACCAGGAAAATGATATGATGAGTATCAATGATGATGAGAACCAGCTAAGCAGTAGTGATAATTCTAGAAGTGATGATGACGAAGTTAGCAAGAATGATGTTCGATCAGAAGAAGAAGATGAAGATGAGATGAGTTCTGATTGTGAAACTGGTGCGGGTGATGCTGATGATGATGTAGATAAGGGGAGTGACCTTGAAGACAGTGAACTGGCTGATGAAGAGGATGGCGAGGTTTCTGAGCATGAAGATGGTGATAGAAGTGTGGATACAAAAAGCGGAAAGAAGACTCAGCAAAGAAAAGGAAGTTCACTGATTTTAATGGTCAACTTATAGCTGCTGATACAAGTCTCCGGGCTTTGAAGAAATTGGCAGGGACAGCAATGGGCATACCCTACCAGAATCTACTGATGGAATTCTTTCGAATGAGGACTTCCAGAGGATCAAGGAACTAAAGGTCTGCTCATTTTTCATTCGGTAAGCTAATTTCTAACAGTTGTAGGGTTTAGTCATGACTTAGTTCAATATTTTCTGGTGGTTTATAGGCAAAACAAGAAGCAAAAAATACATTGGCTCAGCATGGGCTAGCAAAGTCAGCAGCTATTAAGGTTCCGAGTTCTGATCAACTAAGTTTGAAGCGAGTGGATGGCGCCATGCTTGAAGTAAGTAGCTTTAGCTTGCCTAAATTGGTTGGTCGATGATCTCTATCTGCAATCCATGCAAAAATGAGAAAGCGCAAGTTTGCTTTTGTTTTATTTTATTCTTTTACACTTTCGGTAATCTAGTTTACCTATTTATGGTCGCCCCTTCTAGGTTCATGTAAAGAAAAAGCTGAACAAGGAAGAAAGGCTGGCATTGGTTAGAGCAGGGAGGGAGGATAGAGGAAAATACCATGCGCGAGCAGCTGTAAAACAGAAAAAGGTTTGCTAGTTGTTCATTATTGTTACGCTTTTAATCTTCTGATGAAATGCAATGGAAATTTAACTTAATTCAAGATCTCGGCATTCTTTGGTGTCCTATGCACCGTTTTCATTGATTTTTAATTATCATACCAAACATAGATCTTGAACTTTCAGAATGTAATTAGTGAGGCACCGTATCTCTTATACACATGAAAAAAGTTAAATCAACAAAAAGGCCACAGTAGAACTACCACTCACTTGGCCTAAACATAAATGATATATTTATTCCATAAAATTTTTAGTATCAATGAGTTGGGTATCCAGACTATGCAAATTTGAAATTTTGATAGTCTAAAGGGAAATTTTTACTTGCTTCTCGATTGCATTCAAATAAAATTGGTCTGAACTGCTTCTTGTGAACAGACGGGTGGCCTAAGCAACAGACAGAAGGAACACAAGAAGAAAATGCCGGTGGCTGCAAAGAGAGCCAAGGTTGCCAGATCTCGGGTGGAGAAAAAGAAAAAGAATCAAAGGGCCGGCAAACAGTTCCGAGGGAGGAAAGCGTGGAAATGATAAGCGATAGATATGATGCTGTCTCGTTGAAATGATGAGCGTGGAAATGAGATTTTTGGTTCTCCTATTTTGCTCACTGCATTTTTTGTTCTTTGAAAAAAGCCCTTTTAAGCTTTTCAATTTGTCATCCGGTTAGAAGTTAAAACCGGTGTATGATAGCGATAGTTGCTTCCCATTCTTTTCATTGAATATTGAAATTTGTCTACTGTGAGCATTGTTTTTTTTTCGGCAAACTCGACATTGACGTGTTTATCCTGACAGATTCTTAGATGAGTATGTAATTAATGTTGACAATTAATTTTATAGAATTAATTTTACAATCGCCAAGTCGAACATGCACCAATCATGTTTAAGTGTTTGAATGTTGGATTGAAGTTTTATATATATATATATATTGGCAGTGGCGGTTTTTTTTTTTTTTATACGTGTTGTCTTTTAATCAAATCTTATACAAATGACTGCTTGAGACTAGGTTGAAAGTTGAAACTTGTTTTATTCAAGGTTTTTTTTTTCATTTGTATTTCTAAAATTATATTAGTTGTGATGAAGTTTGAAACCAAGATTTCATGCATTCTATTCAAATTTTGTCATTAGATCAATTCTAGTGGTTTATTTATTTTATACGGTAATATGTGGTTGAATAATCACTTAAAAATATTTATAATTAGTGTATAATGATGAATGATCTCTTAGTGTGATGAATTTGAAATGAATTCAGGTTTCCTTTCCATGTTTTTGCTTTTTTGTTTTGTTGGTTAAAGATTTGTAGCGTACCTGTTTTCAATAATCCGTAAGTGAAATAAAAATAACATTAATGTTTTTTCACTTTTTCAAAATTGATTTTACATGAAATTAATTTTAGTTAAAAGTGATTTGAAAACAAAAAAAGTGATAGTTTAATGTGAAAAAATGCTGTTTGAACAACGTTAATTAAAATTACTTTTAGATGCATGATTAATGTAAAGGGAATGAATTATATATTCCACTTATCTTTTATTTTATTTTATTATTTACGTATATTTGAAAAAATTATAAAACTATCTTCCTTTTTTTGTTTTGGTTGGAGTATTAAGTTTTTTTTTTGAAAAAAATAGTTAAATTGAAGTTTCTTCAACGATTAGATAATTTTATAAGACAATAACATAAAATATGAATTTAAATTTTCTAAGTTGTTATAATGTCAAAATGTGACATTAAAAAAATGGTTGTTTTTTTTTTATTCGTTCATGAGACGTACCTTGATAGAAAATTGTCATTACAATAGTAGTTGAAAATTTGAAAGAGAAAAACACTATTACAAGGATTCCCGCTTAAATACTTTCATATCAGGTTTACAGATACTACGGAGAGATAAAATAGAAATGAAAACTTTTAAAGTAAATATTTCTTGCTTCAAGTTAGAATTGGTTTTAAAGTTTAAGATTGATTCTGAAAGTTAAAATTGACTATGAAAGCATTCCTCAACTTGAAACCAAACACGTTGATAAATGAGCAAAATCGATCCACCAATAAAGATATGAGCAAACTCAATTTTGGGTATCTAAAATTGATTATGGAGAGGGCAAACACCCATCCAAACGTGCTAAACATGTTCGCTAAAGTAGAAAATTTCCCGTTCGATTTTTCACCATAAATCGTAATGAGATATGCTTTTAGACTATAAAAGTATAAACAGCCATTTTTCACGAAATCGCGGGCCAAAACAGATCCACGAAAAGGAAAAGCCATATTCTCTAATGCCAGATGATTGGAATGGCACATTTTAGACTAATAATAATGTAAGCTCATGGCGAATCAGCATAGGCTGATTGCAATTTTTTCTCACCCATTCTTATAGCTAAAATCAGAACTTGACGAGACTGGTTACTAGGTGAGAACTTGAAATGGACTGGTTACAAGGAACGGATATGCATCAGCAAAACTTGCTTGCAAAGATTGGTGACAATAGCCCAAAATGCTAGCCAAAAGAAATTTTAAGAAGCTAACACTTTCTGAGGGAAAGTTTTATAACTTTACAACCTACATCCAAATTCACAATTAGCAAAACATGTGATATTTGACAGCTGTGAATAAAAAAGCCGGTACTCAGCAGCATACTAGGACAGAGTCTCTTCAGAAGACGAAGGCAAATCACAACTCTGTCCAAATATATCAGGGATACCATCCCAATTATGCCTCTCTCTTGCTTCCCAATAGCCACCCTTATATCGGTAAGAACCATCCTCATCCTTATGAAACCATCTAGGCTGCCATCCCCTTTCCTGCATCTTTCTTGCCTACACTTGCGAATCAATCATTCGTCATGGACATGTTCAAGAAAGAAATTTTCACATACACAAAATAGCATAAAATCATAAGCCCCCATATGCTTCTAATGAACAGATTACTGATGACAACAGAGGAAATATTTCGATGCACAAAAAGAATATATCACTACAATAGTAGATGCAATTCCAAGGTCTCATATAATATTTCGATGCTATTCAACTATTATGAAAAAGTAGAAAATTTGCTACCCACACCTGGAAAAGGAACAGAAGAAAATGACACAACACATCCCAACACACCCTAGATTCAATGGGTCAAACGGTAGGAGCAGTTGTGGTTATCACCTGTCTCTGCAATTGTTCAAGTCTTAATTTCTCTGCATTTGCCAACTCGTACTCTCCGTTTTCTAGATGTCTTTGATCTGGTCTCAACCTTGAGTCAGTCGGAGGCAACTTTTCTAACATTCCAGGCATTATTTCATTCAAGGATATTGCAAAAGGAGAGAGGTTATATCTTGTCTGGGTAAGATAGTTATCCCTTTCCCACAATAATGCAGCTTCTGTCATTGGATCATAGCCTTTAGGCTTTGTAGTTGGTTCCCCAGGACATAGTACATTGCTCCATCCCATTTCCCAATTAACATTGCCACCTTCTCCCCAGTGCTGTTGTCTTGAACAAATCCGTGAACCTGATATTATATGATAAAATGTTCATTTCATTTAGTCTTATATAAACTCAGAACCAGAAATGCAGAGTGATTAATTCAAGCTACTCTTGTCAGTTGTTAAGTTTCTGAATTATGGAAGTAAATTAATAAATTAATTTAGTACATTCATGCTGTGAGACCAAGGAAATAGCTCCGACTCAATTGGAAAGTGCAGCAGGTAGAAAAATTCTGCTGCACTTGTGTTTCTCAGGGTGATAATGTATATGGTACCGCTTTATTGGACACTTAAAATTTAGTTGAAAGATAAAGTTGGGGAGAACAAAGAAAAAGGATATAGAAGAAAAAATAAAACTTGTCAAGATAATGGAAAAATACTACATCTAAAAAAAATAAGTTTATTTATCTTATAGATAGAAACAACAAACATTTCTTGCAGTCTATTTGTCCTAGTTGTATTAATAACCCTACCTGATGTGGATTTCGATCTATGATAGATTGCTCTTTGAACTTTAGTTTGCAAGAATAGTTGCCGCTGCCTTTGATGCGCATTGTACCATAGTGGTCACAATATATTTTACCTAGTATAATATTGTATATGGAAGTGGTCACCTTGCTCCACTGAAATGTTTCACCATCCTCAAACTGCAGGGTGAGGACACCGACAGGATCTAACTGAATAGAACGCCCCAGAATTTTCCTTTCAAGTTAGAGTCAGCCCAGAACTTCCATCCTCTTCCCTCACAGTGACAAGCAACAATCATTGGATGATGACTAACCTGCAGCAAGCTTCTTGTTAGAAGAAAACTGTAGCACAAACATAGACATGAATCACAGGTATTTTCAGATTAAAAGAGACAGGCAATAAGGAAACAACAAATTTATTTGTCTCCTCATTGTTGTCTTTTCACATAAAGAGTAACTCCTATAAACTTTGAGAAGTTCAGGGAAAATCCAGTTACCTTTTCAGAAAAAAACCTGAGTCCTTTATCCGGATAGTCAGCTTCATAAGTCTCCCCAAGTAGAGGATTGAAAGGTTTGCACTGTCGACCTTCAGTTGATGCATAACCAGACACAGCAAAAGCTGCAACATTTAGGATTCTCATCAAATCATTCCCCTGCACCACGCAAAACCCTGATTGAAGTTCTAATTTACAAACAATATGCTAATCCAATAAACAAATGCATATATAGCATGCACTTAAAGTCTTAAACAGAGTGTCCTTTTCCTTTCTCAACTTTCTTCTATTATAATAACTTGGATCATACCACATGCTGTATCAAATCAAACTAAATATGCACACGGCTTAGAGAAGCATGCTTAATTTGGAGAGCAGTCTTGTAAAAGCAGCATCAAAGACTATGACAGACTAGATCATGTTGTCAGAGTCAAGTTAGTTCTGGAATCCTAGCTCAAACATTATGTCAGTAATTTTAATTGTAATTTTAACTTCCGATGAAGTTAGTCCAGTAGCAGTTAGAAGCCTACACCATACACAGAAAATGTAAATGCACATTTTTGGCATCTTTCTCTGATCAATGTAATCACCTGGAGGACTTGATTATCCAACACAATGCAACAAAACTATATTTTGCCTTAATACTTCAAAGTAGAAAACATACCTGAGCTACTTTTGACGTAAAATAACATCTATAATGAGTAGCATTAGTATGAGAGTGCATGAATTTCATTGTCCAAGCACTCTGGTTCGCTAATGGTTACAAACCTAGTCGAATATCCAACATCTCCTTAATTGAGCATAAGTTTCCTCAGAAATGCAGATAAAATATGCAAACTGTGGTGGAGAATAATTTGGTAAATATTTGTTGATCAACTGTGTCTTATCAAGCCATACGAGATGTTTAAATCTTTAGAAGCATCAATTTCCTTAAATTTAACTAAGCATCTTATCTACCTTTGATAAAATGAAACTAGGAGATGATGCTTTTAAAACTGCTTTGTGATAAAAGAAAGCACGGCTGAGGACCTGACCTGCTTTCCCCACTCCAGTGCTCTATCAACCAAGTATGAATACTCCAAGTCTTCAAAACATTTTTGCAAGGACGAGAGTGGTTCGTTAAAATAAACAGGGAGGCAAACTCCAGAAAGATCCTTCCCAATATTGTCTTTAATAATTGACCACAAGCCCATTGGCCTCTCTTTCTCTTTTGGCTCTGGTAAGTTATCCCTTCTTCTGACATATGGATAACTTACATCTTTGATCTCCTTCTCAAATCCATGCAAACCATCTGAAAGAAAATCTCTGTCATATATACCAGCATTTCCCATACCTTCCCTACTTCGATAAGAAGCACTTCTTAAGGCATCAGAAGACAATGTCAAAAACTCATTTGTGTCAAAAAATGCTCCATCGTCGTCATCTGTTTCAACATCTGCTCCATCTTGACTTTCATTATCTGCTACTGAATCAGTAGCACTGCCCTCGGACATGACAGAATAGAAATCTGAGACATGTGGGGGCTGAGGAGTAAGTAGATTGCTAACAACATGGAAACAACCAAATGACAGTTGGTAAAACAGGATACAGAAACAGAAACTTCATTAACTTCCTAATGCTTTATCCAAGATACAACTACCAAAATAAGTTAAATGTCTTTACCATGGGTTATACTTGAGTGCACAAAAATCTTCGATTTATTGGTAGTTGTTCAATCTAAGAATAATATTAGTGTTGATAAATTTGACTTGAATTCAAAATATACAATCAAATTAAACACAACTATCCCAAATGGTATTCATACTGACTTCTTTCCAAGTACAGATTTTACCGGCAATTCAAGGAAAAAGATGACAGAGGAAGATTAACAGCATACCACTAAACCGTCTATTCCCTTGTCCACAATATGATTCACGTTCCTTTGTTTCATCCACTACAGTAGTTTCCAACTCTATTTTCTCCGTCTGCATCAATTTTTTGATAGAAAAGTCAAACTTGGTAAGAATTTCATAATTTAACATGGCACTGACAGTATATATAGGAGCAACATGATGTAGATTGAACAAATTCATTGACAAATTCCAGAGCACCAACAGCATGTTCTCATACAATAACAGGGCCACAGATGAAATTCACAGCACACTAGATAAAATATAAAGAAAAAAAGGTTTGCATTACTAAACGAGTCATACAGTGTCATTTTTTTCTCCTAATGCAGGAGGAATACAGTATTTGACCAAGGAGCATGCAGAACCTAAGTACGGTGGGTTCAGGACTTCGGGCTGAGCATGTCCATGGCATATAATGATTGAATCACAGAAACATTATATTACACTACACTACTGAGGGAGGTTCAAACAATATATCCTAATCCAGCTGTATGGTTTGTGGCAAGGCAGGTAATCTTCCAAGAATCATAAAATGCCATGATTCATCTTAAAAATCCTACTGTGCTTCTGAATTACCCTTGTCACTAGAAGGCTAATGTAGAATTGAAAGACAAGAGTAAACATCCAATGCTTCCATCTGTAATTTATTATGTTATTTAAAATCATAAACTGGACAAGAGAAGCTAGGGAAAAACTAGAAACCTAATACTAAGAAACTGGTTCCATGGCTATAACCATACAAAATGAAATTTCAGCTCATAAGTTAGGAGTTAGGAGATGCTGTTCCAAGATGTGCTCCCAAAGGTAGACTGATACCTCCAGTTGTTTTAAGGTGTCCAGCAGCATAACATGTTTCTGCTGAAGAAACTTCAACTTGCCTTGAAGATAAGAGACTTCAGAGAGCATAATAGACTCGCAGTCACTAATAACATCTTCACTTATGCCTTCCTGTGACAACCGTGATCGCAGCTTCTCTGTCGAAACTACAATATCTTCTGATGTCGCAAGATCGCTACTCGTTAGAGATCTAGGGAAAAGATCTTTTGCGGACTGCAGAGCCTCAATCCACATGGCTCTGTCTTCTCTAGACACACACCGCAAGTGAAGAGTCTTCATCCCAGTAAATATGGAAAGCCGCTTATCATCAGATTTGCTAGAACGAACCGAAGAAACCTGCGAACAAAGCTCATTCAAATTTATCACTCAATATAAAGTTCATATAAAAAGCATACATCCATGGCACATTTTTTTCCTTGTCAATGGTACAAGTGCAAGGATGGAGTGGGCCTCACACAATTCCACAACTATTTCTGCAAGGTGTCAATTTCAGCTTGCATTTAGTGAAAAGACACACACACACACACACAGATACAAACTTAACCAGTAGTCAATTCAACACAAACATTAAATGATATGGACAAAATAACTATGGATGCTTTAATCAATACATTTATTTCGAATGCACTTCAAAGAGGATCCCACGTTCGCATGCAAACGCAAACGTAATGCGCTTGAGTCAGTTACACTATTTTTTCTCCAGCAAATTGAGCCAAGCGGCATGGCGAATTTCAGGAGAGAAAAAAATATTAAAAAAAAGTAAAAAATAAATAAATAAATAAAACAATTCACAGTTCATACACATGACTAAAGCTGATAATTCCAACTTTGGACCACATTTAGTAAAAGAATCAAAAACTCATCAAATTAAAAAAAATTAACCAAAAAATAATAATTCAATGAGCACCATCATCATCATCATCATCATCACTGAGTTAGTATGATACAGCAAAAAATACCACAAAAAAAATTCGGAGTGCATAATGGCAGACACAAATAAGAAGAACAAACCTTCAAGTGTATCTCACCAAAGGGCTTGCATTGCTTCGTAACGTTCCGATTCACGTTCCAATTGTTTTTCTTCATGAACTTCGATGACTCATCGCCGATCACCCTCACGCTCCGATCCCTAGCAGGGCTCACCACGATCTTGTCCGGTCCATGAATCTTGTAGTACGACAGAACACCGTCCTCCAGCACGAACCACCGCGACCTCCACCCTTTCCCGTAGTTCACCCACTTGTACAGGATCCCGGCGACACTTCCGGCGACGCCATTGCCGCCGGCGAAAACCTTCGACTCCCTAGGCTCCGCCGCGGAAGCCGCAGCCGCATCCTCGTCGTCGAAGTTCCCGCCGGCAATCGTCTTCGCGGAATCTCCACCATGAGACGAATCCGGCGCGGAGGAGCTCGATTTGGACGCGCCGTTCACTGTTCTTACGGACGCATCGAGCCCTAGCTGGCACTGGCCGGGCGATTTCGCCGCCACGGGGTTCGCCCTGTCCCGATCGATCGAAACCGGAGCAATGCAGCACAGTGGATTCATCGTTCACGAAGAAGAATCACAAGAATAAGATGACGAAGACGAAGAACAAGAAGAAGAACAACGCATGATCGAGAGCGAGAAACAGCGAAGCTCCAAAGAAGAGCTCCGATTCCGCGGCGAGTCGGCTCGGAGTTTCGGATTGAGATCGGAGAAACGCAAGAGCTTATCGGAAAGAGAAAACGAGACAAAACGGAAACGAAACGTTTCGCTGCCAAAAAACGAAAACAAAAAAATGTGACTGCTTTTCTTTTTTCTGGGTTTGTGTGGGTTTAGATGAGAACTGAGAAAGAGAGGAACAAAAAAAAAGAAAAGAAAGAAAGAGTGAAAGGAGAAGAAGAAGGGGAAAAGGGAGTGAGGTACAGTTGTTTGTGGCAGGCTATAAAGAGCTGAACCACTACCCACACTGGGCACTCAGATCCATTTAAGGCACACTAGTCAGTCAGTAAATTTTTCCAGTACATAAAAGAGATACATAGCAACAACGTCTTTGTTTCTCTCTCAGAGAGAGAGAGAGAGAAGAGAGAGAGAGAGAGGTTTAAGAGTTTTTTCTTTTTCTTTTTTTCTTTTGTGTCACTCGTCTTCTGTTGTTTCCATTCCCACCCCCAATATAGGTTCTAATTCTAGGCCATAACGCCAACTATAACTATTGCTGCCATGCCATTTATTAAATGCATGGTTCTCGTTTGGTTTGGATTCCCTTCGGTTAATAGGAAAAAGGAAAGAAAAAAAAAAATTGTATCCTTGGTGTATTTTTTGGAGAGAGAGGACATGATTGTAAGAGGAGACAGCTAACGTGCGCACTTTGTGCGCAGGTAAGTGATTTTGGGGGAGAGGAGGGAGTGGGGAAGGCTGTGTCCGTTGGGTGAGGGGAAAACCCTCTTTTTTTCTTTGGGCCAGGCCCATTGCCATGATGATAGGGTGTGAATTGACCTTTTCCGACTCGGGTGTCCCCGTGTTTATGGCTTTGATAGCGATGTGCGTGAGGGTATCTTGGTCATTTCATGTGTCTGAAAGCGATTGTAGAACGATGGGTTTGGGTTGGGGTTGGATATCGTTGGGGTCGAATTGTGTGTGGGGGAACTTTTGGTGGTCGTTAAAAAAAGAGATCATGATGTGCTATTGCCAAATGCTAATTTGCTTGGGTTTGCTAAGAGTTGCAGATGCCCATCGTATTCATGAGGGAATGGAGGTTCACCATTGTTCTTGCGTTGACTGGAGTTGGACTCAATAACTTTCATTGGATGGTTTGACTTTTTTTTGGAGTTTGACCTTCAAATTTGCATTGATTCCTAACTTAATTTCATTTCAACCCTTCATAGAACTGTTTTTTTGGGGAAAGTAAAGCTTGGATTTTAGTTTTGCTGTACTCGTATTGTCATCTAATATATATATATATATATATATATATATGCATAGCATGAAGATTAATTATATTTATGAATATATTGTCCAATATATAATTGAATGATTTCAGATATAGAAATAAATTCTAAAAATGTATTATATAACGTCTGACTATGTTTAAAAAGAGAAAATTTCTATCAAAATCATATTCAAACATTTCTTATCATGAATACTTGATTATGTTTACCAAACATTTGCAACAAAATATATTAACTTGTTTATGTATCAACTTGTCTCGACTTCGAAGACAATGACTATTAATAAGGCATGGAGATAGTAGCAATAACTTATCAAAGTCAAACCTAATAAATCGAATTAAATTGACCAATTTACTATGACGCAAAAGATGATCAGTTAAGTTTGACTTGATGTTTAAATCAATTTAAAGATTCTTTGATTCAATTTGACAAATTAAATTATTGAATAAAGCAAAATTAAAACTTATTTTAAATGCGACCCATTTCCTTTCTTGATTGCGTTTACCAAAAAATATTAATTAATCAACTAATATAGTCAAACCTAATAGACTAAATTAAATTGATCAGTTTAGTGTGATGCAAAAGATGATCAGGTTAAGTTTGACTTTTTCCCAGTTGTTACGGGTCATTTATTTTGTTTGGAAAATATCAAAATTATTTAATAATATTACACGCTTCTTATTTCTCTTACTTGATTATATTTACCATATTACATTGACTGATCACCAAAACAGTCAAATCTAATAAATTGAATGAAATTGATTAGTTTAACGAGACAAAAAAGATGTTCAGTTAAATTTGACTTGATTTATAAATATTTAAAGAGAAGTCGTTTTAGTTTGAAACTTTGAAGTATTGAATAAATCGAAAACATAATTTTGTTAATTATATGATAAAATTTTATGATTTTCTTAAGAAAAATATAATTTAAATTCCTTGAAATTTGGTTATATACTTTGATTTATAAACTAATATGTGCAACTTAATCTTAAGACATTTTAGAATATGTGATTAAGCTATTCTATGAAGTTTGTTTTTTTGTCCATTTTACTAGAATCAGTCACATAAATGACACATGCATATCTCTTACCCTATCTCTTTCCCTTAATAGAAACAATAGTTGATAACCAAAACACAAAAGAATGAAGAAGACAATCTAGATTGGACCCCCAAAGTTGTATAATGTATAGTATTGCTCCATTTCTTAATTTCCTTTTCTTTTGGAACTTTTTCATAGCATAATATCTATAGATAAAGTCTTATATATTGGTTGACTATATTTAAGCAAAAGCTCCAAGTTGCCCGTAAGGGGTAATCTCCAATACTAGTGCCTGAGATGTCAATACCATTGCCTGTTAAGTGCTAGCATCTCTACGCAAGCTAAGGATTGTCTCCCCTACTATTGCCCACTAAAAGTTAGCTAGATATTTTATTATCTGTCAGGGGTTAGATTATGAGCCCTGGGGTTATCATAAATTGGCGCTAAGAGCATGGTTCGACCATCAGTTACTATATATCATGAGTTTTGTACCCCACGAGGGTTAACATGGAATGTCCGCTGGGACTAACAGTTTAGATGATATATTCCTTATCTTTGACTAATTCCTCAGTATATGTCATTTTATTTATTATCCAAATTTATTTGTGACCTAGTATGACTATGACGATATATATATATATATATATATATATATATATATATATATATATATATATATATATTGCCTGTTGTTGCATATTTATGTGTGAACTTTTATTGTTTGTCCCATGTGATCTATGGGTGATTGTCCACTTGGGAGTTCAATAACTCACCACTTTTCTTCATCCTTTTAGATCCAGTTGTAATATCTCAAGATGTGATAGTGCCCTTAGGAAAGTCAACTCTAGAGTAGAGAAAGGTTAGATAAGGTCTAAGAAAGATTTGTAAGGAAAAAAGAAAACAGAGATTATGTTATGATTGCATATTAAAGACACAAAAAAAGGTAAATAAATATATGCATAAAAATATAAATATCCATTTTAAATTTATGTTGAAATAGGATCATGATTGAACAATCTTTGCCATTCAAGTATAAGGCTAGCAACAACCAAGTAGAATATGAAACCCTTATAGTAGGTTTAAAGCTTACTTAAGAGATAAATGCCTATTTGTCTTGACCTAGTCTTGGGACATGGGCACGTGGAAACTGGGTCCTAAGCCTTTTGGGAAACGTGACTTACTAAATGCACGAAATAACAAAATTTTTATTCTTAAAACATAATTAAATCTGACTCATCATCAAATTCTCTATTTAAGCATAATTTCAAATTCATAAAATTGAAATATTTTAACATTGAAAACATCTTCATTGAACTTGCTATTAGTGAAAACATAAACTGTTCCATTTTATGGTCTTAGTCGTAATTGAAAAATCGGTTTAATATTTGAAAACTAAATTGTGAATACATATCTGGCTAGTTCCATACATTTTTAACCACAATCTACATTTTCAATCCATACATGATTTTAAAACAAATACATAATCTTAAGATAGGATGCATGGTTCTATCCTTACACATCTACTTGGAGCACTCTAATCCAACATAATGCTAGATTAAGCCTTACTACAAAGCAAAGCTCATTACTAGAATTGTTGTGGACTACTGAACGGTGACTAAATGATAATTGGTCCTAAACTAAGGAAAAAGAGAGAGGGTGAGTTTCATTTAAAACTTAATGTGGATTCTCACTCATCACTCGCATGAGACAATCAACAGGATATACATAACATAATATACATGCAGCAAGCAGAAAATCATTTGGTATTTGCATACTTAGCTATATAGGAAAACAATTCTCATTATATGGGTTCAAAGGAAAGCATTTCTAAATTCATTGTCTTGCATGAAATCACTTTAAACTTGTGGTGCGGTAAATACTAGAGAAACAATAATCTATATATATATATATATATATATATATATATATATAGTATAACAATAATAATCTCTAGAATTACTCTTATCTCTAAGGGTACCTCATAAGGTCCTCTATTGGATACCTAACTAGCTTCCATTTCTAATTTCTCTTATAGGGTAAGATTGTCCTCTGATGGATAACTTGGTACCAAGATTAACGATATTGATAGCCATTAGCTCACTATATGTTTTTCTATAGTTATCATCTAAAACTAATTTACACATATCAAATAAATTTGAAAACTTTTAAAACTCTTAAAGCTCTCGATTCATATAACTCTAACAATATGACTAGTATAACTATGGCTATGAAATCTTCCAAGGGATCACCGCTTGTAGACATTGTGATTTCAAAAGTCCACGGATATACTTCCTGACAATTACTATGAATCATATTAAGTTCCATACTTTCAATATGATAAAATGAAAATCCCAAAATTATGTCTCAAGCTAACATTCTTTCATAAACTTGATAATTCTAATATCATATTTCACAACAATGTGATTCATGTTGAGTAGTTTGTAATAATTATTATTATAATATATATATATATATATAAGAAAGAGAAGTGTGCATAAATCTAATGTTGCTTTGCAAAATGTTGTAAAGGTTAGGTTACTTTTCCTTTTCAAATGAAAGAAACAATTGAACCTTGGAAGGGTGTAACTTCTTGGACGGTGGTTTCCAATTTTGAAAAGATATGCTAGTAATCTTTTTTATAGTCAAAAGGTGGCTAAATATCTCTATAAATATGTGCTATATTCATCTCTTTATATGCAAAAAATTTCAGAACAATTATTAAGAGAGTTTGAGTGGCTTTATTGTATCCTTAAAAGAGATTTGTCTCTTTTCCCTAAGAGTGCGGGCAATATCTCTTTAAAGAGAGTGATAATTCATGTCTCAAACCCTGTCAAATATTTTATTCTTTATATCTAATTTCTAACAATTTTAAAGAGATATTCCAATGGAGTCAAATTCATCTTCTCCATATCTTATCAAGCAAGACCTCAAACTTGATCATTTTGATGGGATGAATTTTACTTGATGGAGGGACAAGATGGTGTTCCTACTCACTACATTGAAGGTCTATTATATTTTAGATCCGGAGTTATCATCTTTGCCCAACCTCATTCTAAACGATTATGAGGAATCAAGAGCAAAAGAAAGAAAATTGAAGAAGATGAATTAATTTGTCGTTGGCACAACCTGAATACCTTAATGGATCCTTTGTATGATTTCTACTCCAATCTCAAGACACCAAAAGAAATTTGGATATCATTGGAGACTGCATATAAGAATGAAAACAAGATATGAATAAATTCTTGGCGTTACAATACTTTGAATTTAAAATGTTTGATACTAAGCCAATTATGGATCAAGTGCATGAATTGCATGTGTTAGTATCAAGATTGAGAGATCTTGAAGTTAAGATTCCCGATGCCTTGAAATTGGTGCCATTCTTTCTAAACTTCTTCTATCATAGAATAATTTTATAAAGAAAGTTTTGTACTCTTCTGAAAAATTAACATTTGAACAATTTCAAACTCATCTTCAAATTGAATGTGAAATTCGTGCACGTGATGCAAAATATATGCCTTCAAGTTCTACTGTTAATTTTATCAATTAAAAAAAATTTGATGGAGGAAATTTTAATCTAAAAGCATCCAAGAAAGGTGTTTCATTTAAAAAGAAAAAGGATGTGCAATGCTTTCCATGGCAAGAAAGGCCATTTTATTAGGATTGTAGGTTTAGAAAGGCAGGGAGGAATTTCAATTCTGGAAAATTCTGAGAAGGCAAATCTAGTGGAGGGAGCAGTAAGAATTGGTTGCTATGATTACTGAATTAAATATGGTCGGCACTTCAACCAAAAACCAAGATTTATGGTTAGATTCTAGTGCAACAATTCACATATGCAACGACAAAAATCAATTCAAGAATTATATGGAATTGAAGCAGAATGAAGAAGTGTTGATGGGTAATCATGTTACTGCCAAAGTGCAAGGGAAGAGATTGTTGAATTAATTTTACTTGGGGACAAAAGTTAATGCTATTGAACATGTTCCATGTTCCAGAAATTCAAAAGAATTTGGTCTTTGCTAGTTTGCTTTCAAAGAAGAGCTTCAAGATTATGATAAAGTCTGATAATGTAATAATTTTTAAGAGTTCTATATTTGTAGGAAAAAGATATTCATGTGATGGCATGTTTAAATTAAATATTAATGAAATAAATAAGGATTCTACTTATATTGTTGAGTGTGATTTTTTTTTATGGCATTCTAGATTGGGTCGTTTAAACTTTGGTTCTTTAAATTTTATGTCAAAAAATGGATATATTGTTTGCAAAGATAAACAAGTAGACAAATGTGAGATTTGCATACAATAAAAAATGACCAAGAAATATTTCCCTAGTATTGAAAGAAATACCCAATTGTTAGAACTTGTATATTTGACATATGTGAGTTAAATGGAGAATTAACCAGGGAGGAAAGAGATACTTCATAACATTTATAGATGATTATTTGAGATTTTCATTTTTTTATTTAATTAGGACAAAAGATGGAGCATTTCAAAAGTTTAAGGAATATAAATCTATTGTAAAAAATTAGAAGGATAGGAAACTAAAAATACTTTGTAGTTATAGAGGAGGAGAATATTTTCCTAATGAGTTTGACAAGTTTTGCAAGGAACGAGGTTTAATACATCAAAATAGTGCACCATATACACCACGATAACATGGTTTGGCTGAAAGAAAAAAATAGAACTTTAGTAGACATGATCAATGCTATATTGACAAATGCAAATTTACCTGCATAATTTATGAGGTGAAGCATTATTAACTACATAACACATACTTAATAGAGTGCCTTCAAAGGTTATGAAAATTTGCCTATATGAACTTTGCAATGGTAGAAAACCTAACTTAAATTATTTTAAAGTGTAGGGGTGCATTGCATTTTATAGGGTTCCTAATAATCAAGAACATAATTGGGACTAAGAGGAATCAAAAGAATTTTTGTTAGTTATACATAACATTCGAAGACATATAGACTTCTAAATATAGAATCTAATGTTATTGCAGAATCTATATATATTGAATTCATTGAAAATAAAATTTTCAATGATTCTTTTAGTAATGTGTCTGTGCATGAACAAAATGTTCCTTCTAATATTGAAAATCTGAAAAGAAAATTTAATGATGTTTTGTTAAAACCAAAAAAGAGCCAAAAACTAAAAAAAGAAAAACATCTTGGCTCTAATTTTATTTATCTCTTCACAATCTATTGTTTTTCTTGTAAAAGAAAGTAGAGATAAAATTTATAGTAAAATAATCATTGTAATGAACATTGAGGATGATCCAAAAACATTTCAAGAAGCTATGACTTCTAGATATGCGATGTTTGGAAAGAAGCCATCAATGATGAAATAGATTCTATTATATCCAATAATACTTAGGTATTAGTTGATTTACCTCTTGGATCAAAATCCATATGATGTAAATGGGTATTTAAATGAAAGTATAACACAGATGGTTCTATACTAACCTTTAAAACTAGACTTGTGGCAAAATGCTTTACACATAATGAAAGAATTGATTGCTTTGATACTTATGCTCCAGTGGCTAGAATAACATCCATAAGAGTGCTGTTAGCTTTAGCATAAATATCTAATTTAGTTATACATCAAATGGATGTTAAAACGGCCTTCTTGAATAGAGATTTGAGTGAAGAGATTTGTATGCAACAACTAGATAGATTTATTCTTCCTGTAAATAAAACTAAAGTTTACAAGTTGATAAAATCGATCTCTTTATGGTTTAAAGCAGGTTTCAAAACAATGACATCAAAAATTTGATAGTGTTATACTATCAAATGGATTCATACACAATAGTGCAGATAAGTACATTTATGCTAACTTCACCAAAGAATATGGTATTATTATATGCCTATATGTAGATAATCTATTAGTATTTGGTACAAATATGCTTGAGATTTGTGAAACCGAAAAGTACGTTATTTCAATTTTTAAAATGAAAGATATGAATGAGGTAGATACTATTTTGGGTATAAAGATTAAAAGGGAAGGCAAATGTGTAACTTTGACATAATTGCATTATATTGAGAAAATGCTTACAAAGTACAATCATTTAGGAATTAAGGAGTTTAATATTCCTTATGATTCTACTGTCAAACTAATAGAAAATAATGGAAGAATAGTTGCATAATTATAATATGCAAGTGTAATAGATAGTATGATGTGTGCAATGCATTATACAAGACCGGATATGGCATTTGCAATTTGTAAGCTTTCTACTTTTAAAGGTAAGCCAAGCAATGATCATTCGAAAGCAATTATTAGAGTGTTTGGCTATTTAAAGAGAACACAAAATGTGTCTATTTGGTATAATGGTTTTCCTATTGTGTTGGAAGGTTATTCAAATGCTAGTTGGATAACTAATATTGGTGATAATAAATCCACAATAGGATGGATTTTTACATTAGGAGGTAGTGCTAGTAAACTTGTATTTTACATTCTACTATGGAATATGAATTTATTGCATTAGCAATTGCAGCAAAACAAGCAGAATGGTTGAGAAATATGTTATTAGATATAAAGTTGTAGTTACAACCGATGCAACTGTTCCTATATATTGTGATAGTGAGGCAACAATGTATTTAGTCCACAATAAGATATACAATAAAAAGTCTAGACATATAAGTTTGCGCCATGTCTATATAAGAGAATTAATTAGGAATGAACTCTTAACTATAATCTATGTGAGATCAAATAAAAATTTGGCTAATCCACTTATAAAAGTCCTCCAAGAAATGCATTACAATTGCATTCTAAAGAATGGGGTTGAAATCTTGATATTAAAATGCATTAGTAATGAAAACTCAACTTTGAGTTAGAAATTCTAACAACATAAGTTCAATGGGTAAAAATAAGTTACTATGTATTGCACTAGACATTGATTTTACTTTAAGGTCTCATTCTATAATGCTGTGTGTACCTGTTATGAGAGGATGACTAGATGTCTTAATGAAATTGTTAAATTCCTATAGTGATAGGGACAAAATGACAAATTTCATCTATATGAATATTAAGATGGTGCCGCCTTGAACAAGCATTAAAGGGTTTATCCTTGTAAGTATTCATCAATATAGGATTAGCGCATGACCATAAAAGTGCTAAAAGCTTATTGTTAAAGTGTCACGACCCGATTAAGGCATGTGACCGACACGCGAGAAATTTCATTCTCATGTTAGCCTCAGGACCTATGGTGCTCTATGTGCATGTTTCTGTTCATAGAAGTCTATTTTAAACATAATTTCATTTTCTATAGACAAATCATTCATTTTTTAGAATCAAGATAACCATGTCTGAAATCTCGTAATAAACATCTAAGTCTAATACCACAAAATTATTCATACCTATATAAGTTAAGATATGAGTTTCCAAATATTCAAATCATTAAGATACAAACCAAAATTTATTCATAATATGTCAAATGCAAAACAACATATGCTTTAGGTCCGGATCTTGCCTGCATTTGTCCTGGAGCACTCTAACAACCCATGATACATGCCTCACCTAGGCTTACCAGCTATAACTCTCTACTATGGCTGAGTAGAATTTGCAGCTATGGTTCTATCTGTAAAAATAAGAGAAATGAAAGGGGTGAGTTTTGATACCAAAACTCAGTGAGTGAGCCTTCACCTAAAATCCCCTTTCACGGGACATCCAAAAACAATGTATGGAATTATAACAACATCAATAATACTAAAAAAATCTTATGCAATCAAGTATACATCTATATAGTTATTCACTCATATTATCACTTTGTCAATTCAACAGCATCTTTCTCAATTTACTTTCATATCTGAATTCATATAAGCTTATAGTGTAATAGCTTTTAGAGAAATAGTAATGTATAGTCTGAAATATCATAACAACAAACAACAACAGAAAGTGGGTGCTTAGTTCCTCATGAACAAGAGCCCTAACTGAGCTTTTAATGGTTCCTCATGAACCATGCCCCTCGTGGGCTCATTTGTTCTCTAGATAGATTGCTCCTCGTGAGCTTATAATTCTCTGAATAGATTGCCCTTCGTGGGCTTCCAGTTCTTTGAATAAATTGCCTTCATGGGCTTATAATCCTCCTAGAGCTTGAATCTCTATAACTCTCGCAGTTTGGCCTTAGCATAACTTGACTATGAAACGTACTTAGTGATTTTAAGTCCAGAATATGTATCCACCAACTACTCTGAGTCACACGAAGATTCATGCTGTAAAATCTTTTTATGTCTAAATTTCTATATCATTTCTTATCAATAATAAACTCGTTATATTCTGAAACTTGAATCCATTCAATTCTAACAGCTAACCTTAGCATAACTGTGGTTGAACCATGTCCAAGGGATCACCATTTGTAGACATTGAGATTCCAAACCTCCATAGAGTATGTAGCCACCAAGTTCCTAAATCTCGTGGAAACTCACGCTCTAAAACTCTTTTATCGATTATCAAAACATCATTCAATCATCAAACTCTTTAAAACTCAAACTATTAACTTGTCAAACATAGTTCAAACCCTAAACTAGGAATACTCAATATCATATTATGAAATTATTGAGTCTAAACCATCATTCCACTCTTTTCTAAACTTCATGTCTAGTCATAAAACTATATTATATACATAAACTAGTTCTAGAATCCAGTAAAATAATCATAAAATCCTCCAACAATTACATATGTCATTGATTCTATATAAAATCAATACAACAACATGGTCCCATGAGTTTTATCAAAAATACATTTCATGCTCTAAAACCAGAGTTCAAAACATATAAACTAATTGTAATCTCAATCCTTATAGTATTTTCTCTCAAATCAAGCAATAAATCATAGTTTTCATGAAATAACTCTAATGCATATCATAGAAGTCACAGATGTGAACCCACTCACCTGGAAGGGTGGAATAACTAGAATCAATACCAACAGCACACTAGGAAGTAAGAATGACCCTGATATCTGCTATAACAATCATGATACACTAGATTAACCACTAGAACCTTTAACTAACTCAGTCTTAACTCTAATAATGGTGGAAAAGCATCATGGCATAAAAACCATGAGAACACAAGGCTAAGACCCTAAGAGGATGATAGATTGAAGGAATAAAAGAAGAAAACAACTAGAATAACATACCTTTAAGCTTAGAAATGAAGAAATCCAAGTTAAACTTGAAGAAATTAGAAGAAATGGAGTTTGATGATGAGAAGGGGCAAGAGCGAAGTTTCTCGAGCTTGGGGGTGAAATAAATCATATGGAATGGTCTGAACCCAAAAGGGGTTTTTATAATCCTGAGCACGCTCACCAGAATATTTACATTTCTTAATTTTAAGTAAATCATTTATTTTACTTTCCATTAACTTTAAAACATAAACGTAATTAGGAAAATACTCCCCATTTGGATTCAAATAAAATATTAGAAAAATCAAAATCACAACCAATCAAAATCTAGTATTTGGGTTTTAGTTCAAATTCGAAGAATTTTACGATTTTATAAACTTTTGGACTAAAAATGAAAGGTTTAGAGGTTTCAAAAAATTTATTAAAAATCACTTTTTAACTCATTTTTCTCTAGGGAATGATTACCGAGACTTTTGGTCCTAAGAAAATGGTTCTATCATATAGCCCTCCAAGGGTGTGTAAGGTCCAGACTTACGAAATTTAGAACCCAAACAGAAAAGGGCAGCGGCACCTTCTTGGTTTGAAAAAATTTTCTAACCTTTTTATTTAAAATCAGGTATTACATAAAGCCTCTTAATAATTTTTTTTTGATGGGAAAGCCTCTTAATAATTGTATGATATTATGTGTATAATATTTTCAATTTGACATGAGGAGTTATGGTTTAAAACTTGTATTCCAATAACTTTATTTAATCTGAAAATGTTCATACTAATAGAAAGTTCAAATCGTAAGATACTTCCTATTATGCATGATATTATAGATGATATTACAAAATAGTGGGGGATTGTTGACTAGTTTGTAATTATTATTATTATTATTATTATTATTATATATAGAAAGAGAAGTGTGCACATGCTCTAACATTGTTTTTCAAAATGTTGTAAAGGTTACATTACTTCCCTTTTTAAATGAAAAAAACAATTGAACCGTGGAAGGATGTAACTTCCTGGATGAGCGATTTCCAATTTTGAAGAGATATGTTAGTAATCTTTTTGTAGTCAAAATGTGGCTAAATATCTTTATAAATATGTGCTATATTCATCTTTTTATATGCAAAAAATTTCAAAACAATTATTAAGAGAGTTTAAGCGGCTTTGTTGTATCCTTAAAAGATACTTGTCTATTTTTTTCCCTAAGAGTGTGTGGTAATATCTCTTTAGAGAGGGTGATAATTCACGCTTAAATCTAACCAAATATTTTATTCTTTGTATCCAATTTCTAATAGTTCATTATCATAATAACTCTGCAATTAGAATAACATATCTATTTATGAGGATAAATCATACTCTACTTAACATTTTTCTAATACATCATATCTTGATATTTTGAACGCATAAATCTGAAATCCTAACTCTTGAAAACGTAGTAATCTTTGAGGATGGCAGGAACGGTGGACTCCATACCCTTTGCAGTGCTCATCTGTTAACCATTAACACAAAAGTGTTGATCTGTCAATCTTTTGAAAAAAAAACAGTGAGAAAGGAGTGCTTGCACAGATTCCTTCTTGTCATTTTTTTTAAAAAAAAAAAAAAGAAGGGAAAGGGAAGAATCGCGAACAGAAGAGGAAAATTCAAAAACAACGGCGTGAAGTTAGTCAGATCCCTAAAATCAGCAATAATTTGGGGATAAAAATTCTTCAATCAGATCACAAGTTTCACCTATCATATCTGAAAAAATCATCTTACAATTGCGTATAAATTCAGACGGAGAGGATCACTGACGATCTTTATCTTCTTCCTAAACGGAAAAGAAGAGGGAAATTTCTCATTCTAGACCGCAAATCACACTTATAACGTGTTAGTGAACATTCCACACACACACACACACGCACGCACACATCACATTCGGTTAGTAAACTCATTTACCCATACCATCATTTCTTCTACAACAAAAAAAAACTCAAACCATAGCCAAAGAACCAACAAAAAAAAGCATTTCACATTTGTTTGCACCGTGGTAAATGCCCTTTACTAAACACCATATTCTAGTAGATTGTCATAGAATGATTCTTCCTCCCATGAGTTTCACTATTTACCTACCACCACCTATCGGTCATTCATGGAGCTCAACAACCACAAAGTTTCAAGCTTTGGCCACCAATTCATAGTCCATTTGAAGAAGAACCAAAATGCGAAATGATTATAAAGACAATGCAAATCAACAGAGAGCCAAAATGAAAACAAAAAGAAAAGAAAATTTATCTTTGTTACAACTTTTTGGACAAAGTTATGATAATTCAATTAGTCAAGTTTCTCTCTTTGATTGATCAGTATCCAAGTTAGGGATAGACTAAATTATCTTGATATAAGGATATTGAACTAAGCCTGAAAGTTGCTCCTCCTAACCAATAATACTAGTGTTGACGGACAATTAAGGCTTTGTTTGGAAGTTCGAAGGGAAAGGGAAGGAAAGACATTGGAAGGAAGGAAAGTTTGAGAGGATTGATCTTCTATTTGTTTGGGAGTGAAAAATATATAGAGGGAAGGGAATTGGGGAATTTGTGGTCTATTTTTACAACTTTACATTTTTCTTATAATATTTAATTATTTTATTTTATAGAATTAATTATTTTACAATTCCCAATTCTAAACCCGAAATGGCATCGCATCAGGTAGCGTAGGGGACCAACCGCTACGTGACTCCTTGGAAGTTTTCCATCCGCCCAATCATGTCAGCAACATTTTGTTGAAGTTATCTTTTGTACAACTATATCACCTTGACTGACTATTTCTCAAATTATGTGAAATCTTTTCTCAATGTGTTTGGATTTTTTGTGTGATCTGGGTTCCTTTGCCTAAGCAATTGCACCACTATTGTCAAGGTAGAGAGCAATTGGTAATGATATTGAAGTAACTACACTAAGTTCTATCACAAACTTCCTAATCCAAACCCTCCTTAACTACATCGGTGCAATATACTAGCCTTTGTAGTGGAATCTGTAGTTGTTGGCTACTTACAACTCTTTCAACTAACCGCTCCTCCATTACAAGTGAATATATAACCCAAGATAGACTTTCCATCATCTACATCTAATTGGAAATCAAAATCTAAAACCATCTAATCTTAAATCAATTTCTCCATATACCAAGATCATATCCTTAGTCTTCTCAAGTACTTAAGGATGTTCTTAACATCTACACAATGTTCTAGTCCTGGTGTCAGATTGAAACCTGCTAGTCATACTGACAGTATATGCAATATCTGGTCTAGTGCATAACATTACATATATGAGTCTACCAATAGAAGAGGCATAGGGTACCTTAGACATCTTCTCCCTCTCTTTAGGTGTCTTAGGTGACATCACTTTAGAGAGGTGAATACCATGTCTCATAGGGAATAATCATCTCTTAAAATCAAGCATGTTGAACCTTTTCAACACCTTTCTCAAATACAGACTTTGGGAAAGACTTATCAATCTCATCGGTTTATTCCTATAGATTCGAATCTAGAATATAGTTTGCTTCTCCCAAATCTTTCATGGAGAAAGTCTTTGATAACCAGACTTTTAAGTCATTAGCATGCCTACATCATTCCCGATTAACATAATATTATCCACATATAATATAAGAAAGACAATTGGCTCCCACTAACCTTCTTGTAAACACATGGCTTATCTTCGTTCTCAATGAAATCAAATGATTTAATGGCCTCATCAAAATGCAGATTCCAACTTCTCAAAGGTTGCTTAAGACCATAAATGGATCCCTTAAGCTTGCACACTTTAGACCTATCCTCATATTCAAAACCCTTGGGTTGGCCATGAATATGTTTTCCTCAATGTGTCCATTAAGGAAAGCGTTTTAACATCCATTTACCAAACCTCATATTCATAGTGTGCTGCTATGGCTACTAATATCCTGATGGATTTAAGCATTGCTATGGGTGAGAAAGTCTCTTCATAGTCAACTCATTCCCTTTGGCAATAGCTTTTTGCCACTAGCCTTGCCTTAAAGGTCTCTACCTTTGCATTCGCACTAAGTTTTCTTTTATAGATCCATTTGTTCCTAATAGGTATTATTCCCTCAGGTGGATCAACCAGATCCTAGACTTGGTTTGAATACATGGAATCCATTTAAGATTTCATTGCTTCTAGCCATTTTGAAGAATCTATATCAGATATAGCTTCCTTGTAAGTAGTAGGATAATCTCTATGATCATTATCTCCATGTATGAACAACTCTTGTGCATTATCAATGAGATTAAGGTATCTTGCGGGAGAACGAATTACCTTACTTAACCTTCAAGATTTCGTGACACTCATTTTGAATTAGCTCTTGTACTAGTTGGTCAATGTTCATAGTGTTGGGCATTTCATTAGTTTATTGGGTAATGACTCTTCATCTAGATTATTTCCCTTGTCATACCTCCTTCTTGAACAAACTCTTTTTTTAAAAAAATAGCATCTCTATGATAACAATTCTTTGTTTAATAGGAAGTTAAAATTGATATCCAAAGCTATCATTTGGGTACCTTACAAACATGCCTTTTAGGGACCAAGCTTCCAATTTATCGTGTTCAATTTCTTAATGAACGTTGGACAACCCTAGATCTTAACATGTTTAAGACTAGGCTTCCTACCAAACCACCATTCAAATGGAGTAGTAGGAACCGACTTGAAGGAATTTTATTTAGAATATAACAAACAATATGCATGCGAATCCCCATAGTGAAATAGGAAGATCTGTATAACTCATCATAGACTGCACCATATTTAATAAAGTACGATTTCTTCTTTCTAAAACACCATTTAGCTGAGGTGTTTCTAGTGTAGTACATTGCGAAATAATGCCATTAAATTTGAGAAATTCATCAAACTTAGTACTCAAGTACTCTCTTCCTCTATCGATCGAAGAGCTTTAATGTTCTTTCCTGTTTGTTTTTCTACTTCTGATTTGAACTAAAATTTTTCAAAGGATTCATCTTTGTGCTTCATAAGATAAACATACTCATACCTAGATAAATCACTAGTAAAGGTTATGAAGTAGAAATATCCACCCCTAGCCATTACACTGAATAGGCCATATACATCACTATGAACAACCTCCAAAACTTCTTTGGTTCGTTTCATTTGTCCCCAAATGGAGACCTAGTCATTTTGCCTTGTAGAGATGATTCACAAGTCGAAATGGGTTCAAAACACAATGAAACTAATAGTTCCATATTCTCCAATTTGTTTATCATATCCTTCGCAATGTGATACAATCTTAGATGCCAAAGTTGTTTGAGACTAGGAGTTGAATCAGATGTAGCATTTATTTCAACAATCCTAGGAGATGCGTTGTTTTTGGTGTTTATATAATAAAGCTCATCATGAATATAACCAATGCCAACATCATTTCTAAAATAAATCTTGCAAACATTATCCTTAAAAAAAAGGAATAACCAATTTTAGTCAAACTAGAAATTGATATAATGTTTCGATAAGCACTTGGGAAAAACAAAACATGATCTAGAACCATAAAATGATTATTCAATAATAATAAAGAAGTTGACCCCACAACTTTGGCTACAACACTTGCTCCATTGCCGACCTTAAGGTCACTTCATTCCTCCTTAGGACTTTCCTACTTGCTAGTTCTTGGATAAAGGTACAAATATGAGAACTTGCACTAGTATCAAGAATCCACAAAGTGTTTGAGTTATATGGACTATGAAAAAAACAAGAAATAGACATACCTTCCAAAGGCACATTCTTTCCCTTATTTGCCTTCAATTCCTCCAAGTATTGAGGGTGGTTTCTTTTCCAATGCCCAACTTTACCGCAATGGAAACATTTGCCTTTATCGCAACTTGTTTCTTGCCTTTTTTCTTAGACACCCTAGTTGATGACTTGGGAACATATTTCTTATTGCTTTTCTTATTCTTAGTCTTACTAGAAGTGGAAGTTACAAGAAACTTTTCTTTCCCTTTGTTGTTGGACATAGCCTTTTGGGTCGTGACCAACATGTTGTGCATTTCAGCAAGTGGCCATTCTATCATATTTATGTTAAAATTCACAATGAAATGAAAGAATGAATTTGGCAAGGACTGGAGGATCAAATCCAAAAGGAGATTGAAATCCATGAAGAACTCAAGATTCTTAAGCTATTATATCAGCATGATTATCTTTTGCACATGAACTTCAACATTAGACCCTTCCTACATCTTATCCTGAAATAACTGATTTGATATCTCATACCTAAGCAGCGCTTTACTCACCATACAACTTCTTAAGGTGTAACCAAATATCGCAGCAAATTTCATATTTTCATGTTGCTTCTACAACTCATTAGTCAAAGAAGCTAACATGTAACATCGTGCTTGCATGTCATTAGTATGCCATTTATGATAGGCATTAGTTTCTTATTCAGTTGCTTCCTGCCAATGCTAGTGCTTAAGTGTCCAGAACATATCCAATACATTTCGAATTCAGAATAATTTTCAAGTTGTGAAACCGTCCACAAAATTATGCCTAGTAAGTCGTTACATCGAGTATGCTAATGTGAGGGTTCAAAGATTTCATTTTTAAAAAATTACATAAAATAACATGATTAAATTAATTTTCGCTATATATATCTATCATAATGATCATGATCTTTTAATTTCAATGATCTCCCACTACACTTCCAAAATAGGAAACGGGAATCTTGGTTGGATTAGATTTCTTAGGTGATTGAATTCTTATAAAACATTAAGCCTCCTCAGGTACATCCATTCTTGGAGAATTAATATTTTATAAGTGAACAACTTTTGTTCAATATATCTCATATATGGTTCAATCCTATTTAGCTCCTAGTATTTTGGACCTTAGGCACATCCATTCTTGGCTTATCATACATCGTTAAGTCCAACCCACTAAACCATAGATATCAACTACCTCAGGTCCATCCATTCTTAGTAATTAATATTCTAAAAACATCTCATGTTCTTTTACATTAACTCAGAAATCTTTCAACCATTGTTCGCGCCCCTATGTAATCATAGCGACAAGAATAGTTAAAAATTCTCAATTATTGCTTTAGCAGGAGAGCTAGACATAGTTTCCAAAACTATATTATTTAAACTTAATATTTTAGTTGGAAGATTTTCTTGGACAACTTGATCACTATTTTGGATTCATTTGCACATGCATCCGCATTCAATTAAATCATACATCACATGCATCCATAAGAGAATCGAAATTATAAAAGGCATGATCATGGACTTTCTATGGGCGCAATCCTAGCCACAAGGATTAGGTTAGGGCCATTGGGGTAATATTAAATAAATTGTCTTCAAGCTCCTGCTAGACTCCATCTCCATGGACCTCCTTCTAAGGCTTTAGGCCTACACCGCTTTTATTTCTCCTTTTGATATCTCGTACATTATAGGAATATATCCTTGGCATACCAAAGCAAGAATAAAATAAAATGGGCACTCCAAAAGGCCTCTAAAAAAAATTAAAATTACAACTATTGCAAAATTAATTACATCCAAAAAAAATAAAAATCAATCACATCGATTTCCTAAAATTCATGATCAGCCGCTTGCAATAAAATCAAATAAAGAACCAATAATAAATAAGGAAATATTTCAATTTTAATGCTTTCACTGTGTAGTTATTACATGACCATTTTAAATATCATATATCTAAATTTTGCCTTCAATCTATAACTGTTATAGAACGTAACAAATGCCATATTTAAAACTTGCCCTTTTTAAAGTGATTCCAAATCATTAAAATAGCTTATTTTGAAACAAAAGATATAACATATCATGTTTTCAATTTCAAAATAAAACTTGAATACCAATAAAAGCTTTAAAAGTTGTATCGTATCGTATCCTTTTTTTTTTTAAAAAGGGACTAAATATCTAATATTTAGTAACGTGGAATCAATTATTAAATATCTAATATTTAGTCATATGATTCTTTGAAGATAAATCTCCAAAGGCAATACAAAAGAGAGTTAAAAAGAAACAAATTTTCAAAACATGGCAAGTAGATAATATGACAATATGCATCGTTACTTTTGAATAGCAAAATCATGTACAACGAAATTAAGCCTTTTAATATCTAATATTTAATTATCATGAAATCAGATTTCATGCTAATTGAAAAAGAACATAATTTTGCTAACCTCGAGCATGGCTACAGCCATCAACACCATCATTGAAATATCGGCAAAAGAAAATAGGATGAAGTGAAGAGTCATTGTATCTTGCTTGGGTTTATTTGAACTCTTCGAAAAGGATAAATATTATTCATCAAATATTAGGCATATCATACGTGTCCAAACAATCACAAGGGTGGCTCTGATACCACTATTGGAAAATATCATATTAACAAGTGGAATATTATCCAGTAGTGAACAAAATTTTTCCATCACATAAACTGTTCATATAGGACAGAAAAACACTCTCAATGAAATCATATTTCTTGAGGTTGGTATCACCTTATATTATTTAGATAACATAAACGCTTAATACAAAGATGGATAAACTGGACATGTACCTCTTATAGCGAAGTCTTGTAGAGAGTAGTCGTCTGTCTCACAAAAATGTAGCTGCATAACCAACGATCTCTAGCTTGTCCACACGAACACAGAATGCCAAGCAACTCCTTTTTGTCCATGTCCCATTTTTTGTTGCCCTTGGGAACCTAGACAAGTATGGAGTAGGTGGTGGAGTGGTTTTTTTAGAGAGATATATGTGCTCAATTGGTTTCTCCCCTTTTTAAAATGGTGAGCCATACCCTCTCTCTTCAATATATGTCAGATTCTTTCTTTTTAGGGTTGTAGATTTTTTTTTTCCTTTTGGCATGTGCAAATATTAGGATGACATTTTATGTCACACATCAATTCACAATTGATTCCCAATCAAAAAGTTATTTAAAATTTGAATTAATTTATTTTCAAATAATTCTTAGTTTAAACAAGCTTATATAATTTTTGTGTTTACCAAAATAACATAATTTCACATATAAGTAATCTGATGTCTTATATTAAACAAACTCAAAAGACCAAAATGCCCCTGATATAGGTTTCTAAAATATGGACTTTTCATATAAAACCTTTTCCTTTTTTTTTTTGAGGATTTACCACCATGTTGAATTTGACTTCGGGATGTGATAGTAACCCTATGAATTGCAAGTCCAATTCAGTAATTAATTTCTAATTAACTACATTAATTAGAATTAATTCATTCTTGACATATACATGTTCTATTGTGTGTGACTAACTAGGTTCATCACTAATTGGTAATGAGATCATAAAATCAAATCTTTGATCTTATTGGAAACTCATTTCTAAATCTAAAGTACAATTTCCAAAATACCCTTGGGTCTCATAAGTCATGGGTAACACCTAGCACAGCATGCCATGACCACCCAAAATAGTGACGAGTGTATCAATTAGAATATTCTAGTGAACCAATAATCATATTTTCCATGCACTCAAATCTTTTCATTATAGGATCCCAATCCAGCTAGGGTCATGGATAATGTCAAACCCTATAGCTTATATCATATGGATTCTCTTGAGCTTTTCATTCTTTGATAAATATGATATGAACTGGAAACTCTTTTCTATTTAAGTCCAAGTACCTCGGCCTAAGATTTCATGATCAAGAACAACCCCTCATCCATAGAACTTATCCTGATTTACATGAGGTAATGAATCCCATCTTGACTGGTCACCTATCTCCATACATAACTAACTATAGCCACAGCCTAATACTAATGCATGGCATGAATATATGGAGAGTTGCAAACTATAGCTACCCATGTGCAAGATAATCGTGCCATCTTATGTCTAAGGATTATATGCACTGATATGATCTAGATAATGTTTCATTGACATTAGTAAAATTATCATGTGAGCTTTATCTATTTGTCATATTCAACCCACTTATCCTATAAGTATTCACATATCTATTTTGACATCTAATATTGTATAGTATAAGACTCACTACTCCATCTTCATTAGTATCTCATACTAATCATGGAAAGACATAGGTGATAATCTTCAAAATAATAACATCCAATTAGAATTTCTATAATCTTGAACTATTTTAAAGATATTGTACTAGACTACTCCATCACTCATATTCTCAACTCTTGAGAATGAAGCATCTAACAAGTATTTAATGGACTTATTCTAATAAACATAAATTATGGATAAAAGGATAATAAACTGCCATTAATAGGAATTATTTATACATATATTTATTAGCTCTAGGGCATACAACTAATAGTTTTGGGGAGGGTTAGCAGTGAGGCGAGAAGGGCTGTGTGGCCTAAGACCGCTATAATAGTGCCCTCAAATTCGAACAGTGCAAAATGATGTAATTTTTTTGAGTGACCCCACCCTATTTAAACCCTTCCCACTCAGATTTCACCCTCAAATTCAAAGAACCCCAAATCTCCATCATTCTTCTACTTCCCACTGCCATTCTCTCTCAATACTACCTTCTCCAAGCTCCAAGGTAGGGGATTTTCATGGTTTATGCTTCCTTTCTCTTCATTCCTTTATGTTCATGAGTTAGAGTGTTTATGTTTTTAGTTATTGTCAAGTTTAGGTACTCCCCAATATTTTTAGAGCTGCCCTAGTGCATTTATGGTATACTCATGAGTTATTTGTGATTCCATGATAGTTGGTGCCATTACAAGTTTCCAAGGTCAAGTTGATAGTACCCACGCACTCCAACTCTAAATGGTGATTGAATTTGAACTCATGGCCTTATTTTCATCATTATGAGTATGTTTTATGCATTATGATTATCAAACATGAAATTATAGATGAAAATATGTATAGAATATGATTTTACACATTATGTTAAGCTAGCAAAACTAATGATTTTTTATAATAGCATGAAAGAAAGGTGTTTAAAGAAAACCATGGGACCATGAATTGGATTGTTGTGTACCATGAAAATGTTTTATATGTTCTTGAAGAGATTCATTGGAAAACACTTGATTTAGCAAGTTCCAAAGTTGTCAAGTATGTTTTTACGGATCTATGATATTTACCATGTTTTCAAGAGTTGGGATGTCAAATTATGCTTTCAATATTAAGATAAGATGTATTAGAAAATTGTTGAGAGAGTATATTTATCTTCACGAAAGAGTTATCAAGATTATGAATCACATTATTTTGAAATGTAATTTTAAAATTTTCAAGTTATGAAAGTATGTTGGCTTGAGATATGACTTTAGAATTTTAGTTTTGTGATATTAAAAGTATGGAACTCAGTATGATTTATAGCAATTGTCAGATATATATTCTATGGGCTTTTGAAATCGCGATGCCTATAAGCGGTAATCCCTTGGGCATGATTTCATAGCCACAATTATACTAAAGTCAGATTGTTAGAATTATACGAATCTAGAGCTTTAGAGTTTTTAGAGTTTTAAGAGATTTTCAAAGTTATTCATTTATGTGCAAACTAGTTTTAGACGGTAGCTATAGAGAACGGAGTGAGTTAAGCTCTGAAAGATCGTTAGCCTTGGTACCATGTTGTCCGCTTGAGGACAATCTCGCCCAAGGTATTCAGAGAATGAAACCTAGATAGGTGTCTAATATGGGATCTTTTGAGATACCTATAGAGTTAGAGTAATTCAGAGATTATTATTATTATTATATTGTATGTATGTGTATGTATATATATATATATATATATATATATATATATATATATATATAGAGAGAGAGAGAGAGAGAGAGAGAGAGAGAGAGAGAGAGAGAGAGAGAGATTATTGTTTCTCTAGTATTTACTACACTACAAGTTGAGAATGATTTGACGATAGACTATGAGTTTAGAAAAGATTGCCTATGAATCCATGAATTTAGAGGTGTTTTTCCTATGTAGTTAAGTATGTAAATATCAAATGGTTTTGATATGCATGTATATTACATATATATCATGTTGGTTGTCCTATGTGGATGATGGGTGAGAATCTACTCATTGAGTCCAATGACTCACCCTTCTCAGTCCTTCTCAGTTGCAAGTCAGGTATTTGGTCAGTCACCATTTCAGTAGATGTGGTTATTCAGTGGTGAGCTTTCGTTCAGTAAAGCTTAGTTTAAGTTTATGTTAGATTAGAGTGCTCTAATAGATGTCCAGGCATGATCCAAACCATTTATCCCATTTTAATATTATGTATTTAGTTTTAGAATATATGTATATCCCGATATGTCTCAGAATTTAAGCATGAATTTGAAATGTATATTTTGGTTAAAAAAAAAACTTATGTAATGTGCTCGATATATGCACAATTCAAGTTTTCAAGGATTAAACCGATTTCAGATTACGACTAAGTCATGAAATGAAACGTTTATGTTTTCATAAATAGTAGATTTGATTGACATGTTTTCAGAGCTATGTATGCTAAAATAATTTAGTTTTATGAATTCAAATATTATGTTTAAGAATGAAAAATCAAACTATTTCATGCTTCAGTAAGTCACGTTACCCTTGAGGCTTTGTAGTATAGTCCCTCACATGCGATCACATTTCCAAATCCGGTCATGACATGTTTTCTATATTTAAAGGGAAAAAACAAAAATAGAATGCATGCCACGCCTAGGCACTGGCTTTTCACCACCTAGGTGGTGGGGCGGTGCGATCCATAATGCACATTCAACTTCGAGCGCCTAGGCGGTGGTTTATGGTTCCTCTTATTTGAACATGATTTTTCATGCCTTAGATGTGGGAATCAGATTTTAGTGTCTTCATTAAAGTTTAATTTTTTTCTCTTATGTTTCCAATGCCACAAAATCCAGCTCAATCCAATAATCACAACTCCAACTATGCCCAAATCATCACAACAAGGTCAAAAGGTATCACAACTTGGATTTCTCATTGAAATTGATTTCTTCTTGAGATTATTCCTTCAAAATACCATCAAATGACATACATAAAAATACTAATTATTATGAACATGAAAATAAACATCAAAGTTAAATAAAATTCCAACAAGAGCAAAATAATTTCAATTAAAAGCATCCAAGTTGGAATATAAGCAAAATTCAACTAAAACTAATTCAAATATCAAGATCCTAACATACTTTTAAATTCATTATGAGCTTAAGTGAAGTACATGAAAGAACTTGCAATAATCATTTGGGAGGAAGAGCTTTGGAGGCAAAGACCCTTTGTGCAGGTTACTTTTGGCTGTTCATGAGGTTTGATTGCACAATTTTTGTGTTGAAGTGTAAGAAGTGCTAGAAAATTTCTGAAGTATCGCAGAGGCACTTGGAACTATTACATTACTTGCCTTTTTATCCATCGTTTTAACATATAAGAGAGGTTTAAAAGATAAATTTGTACAATATATTGCTCACAATAAACAATAGATAAAGTCATTACACATGCCGGGGGAGAGATAGGGTTTAAATAGAGATATCAAAATGGGCTCAACTCAACGGGCAAGTTTGTTTAACCGCCAACCCTTTACAACCCGCATAAAAATTTAGCTTGCCTAACCTCGGGTTTTGGCGAGTTGGGGAAGGGTTGGCCGCGGGTGTTTATTTTTTCAAAAAAATAAGAATATTACTTTGAGATTGAGTATTGTTTATTATTGTTGAACACAATATCCTGGTATTGACTTCTAAGGCAGGGTTGTTGTTTTATTGTTATCAGTATTCATGTTGGAAATTTATTTTTGGCTATTATATCGATATCATTATTATTTTTTTTAATTTTTTTTAAAAAATTGCTTGGATAAAGATTTTTATTATTTTTCGGCTTGTTAACAGGAGTTAGATCTAAAAACAGCTAGTTGACTATTTAACCCATTTTATTTTGACAAACTTGTTCGCTTCGACACCTCTAGGTTTAAGTCCTTAAGGGCTGCTAGGCGTGGGTTACTACATATAAGAGTCATGATTGGATGGGTTTTTTGGTCAAAATGATTGGATGGGTAGTGCATCAAACAAACATCCTCCAAGCTTCCTTTAGCGATAGTGAGTGTTGTCGTATGTAACTCGCATAGCCCACTCCACTCGCCACCTGAGATAAAAGAAGCAGCCCAAATCAAAAGCCCCTATTGGGCTAGTGATTCTCGCATTCTATTTTCATTTCAAAGAAAACAGAAAACGTAATTGAAAAATGAGAAAAAGGTGGGAAGCCAGCATAAGTAAGGAGTTAGGGCTTTTCCTCCTAAAACGGAGAGCGAGCGAGCGAGCACCCAAAGCGGCAAATCTACACACACACACACTGAGTGTTGTTCCCCTTTCTTCTGAAAGCTTCTACACTCTTCGCCTCTTCACTCTGCTCCTCTCAACTCCAAATCGCGTTTCAATTCATCGTTGTTGTTAACACAGACAGATTCATAACACAGAGAGAGAGAGAGAGAGAGAGAGAGAGAGAGATGGCGCTGGCATTCGACGAGTACGGAAGGCCGTTCATAATACTGAAGGAGCAGGAGCAGAAGAGCAGGCTGAGGGGCCTCGACGCCCAGAAGGCCAACATCTCCGCCGGCAAAGCCGTTGCCCGCATCCTCCGCACCTCCCTCGGCCCCAAAGGCATGGACAAGATGCTCCAAAGCCCCGACGGCGACGTCACCATCAGTCTGTTCCATTTTCCATTCTCCCTCTTACCTAATAACTCTTTACTGCTCTCATATTCTCAAAATTCTTTTTTTCTTCTTTTTTTCGTTCTCTGATTTATTATATTTTCGAATCTCTGTTTTTTTTTTTAACACTATTGTTGTTGCGATGCGGACGATTTTGTGTTGTTATTTTTGAACGCCGTAGAGTAAGTTTGAGTAGGGGTTTTGTTGGATGACCAAAACCCTAAACCTTACATTCAGGTTAAAAATGCATGATGTGTAGAAATTTTCGCTGGACCTCGAGGACGAAGTGTTGAAACGAGAGTTGCGAATGCGAGGGTTTTGCTAAATTTGGATCATCGAAAGTGAGATTGTTACGTGCGTGCATTTTGATCCAAGTGTTCTTGACTGTGATTTATAGAGATTAGGACATCTGAGGATGCGTTTGGCTTCATAAAACAATTTTAGATTTCGTTTTCAGTTTTTTTGTTTTCGGGACTTTGTGGAGGAATAACAAAATCAAGGAAACAGGAAATGAAAATTGAAACTGTTTTTTAAAACCAAACACACCCTGGGCTTTTTATCTTAAAGGTTTGGTTATTAGGTTTCTTGATGTGGTTATCAGTGGCATTTCTGTTATTTATGTGATTTGACCTTTTTTTTGTGTGTTTACAGCGAATGGGGCAACGATCTTGGAGCAGATGGATGTTGACAACCAGATCGCGAAGCTGATGGTTGAGTTGTCCAGGAGCCAGGATTATGAAATTGGTGATGGCACCACTGGAGTTGTTGTCCTGGCTGGGGCTCTTCTTGAGAAAGCTGAGCGACTCTTGGAACAAGGGATTCATCCGATAAGGATTGCTGAGGGCTATGAAACGGCGTCCAGGATTGCTTTTGAACACCTGGAGCATATAGCTAACAAGTTTGAATTTGGGGTGACGAATTTGGAGCCTCTGATTCAAACTTGTATGACTACTCTTTCCTCAAAAATGTGAGTGTGATTTAATCTATTTTCTGGTTAATCATTTACCTTGTTATGATGCATGTTACGTCTCCTATGTTTTCTGGACTGAGTTTATTTATGGATTTATAAATTTAAGATGCTTCCAGCTCTATAATTTTTCTAGTTAATCATTTGCCTTGTTATGATGCATGTTACGTCTCCTATGTTTTCTGGACTGAGTTTAATTATGGATTTATAAATTTAAGATGCTTCCAGCTCTATAATTTTTTCTTTTTGTTTGATTTAATGTTCCAGCGTGAATCGGTGCAAGCGCAGCTTGGCTGAGATTGCTGTCAAGGCTGTTCTTGCTGTTGCTGATCTAGAGAGAAAAGACGTTAACTTGGATCTAATTAAAGTAGAAGGAAAAGTAGGTGGTAAATTGGAAGATACCGAGTTAATATATGGAATTGTTGTTGACAAGGACATGAGCCATCCCCAAATGCCAAAGCAAATTGAAGATGCTAAAATTGCTATTTTGACTTGCCCCTTTGAGCCTCCAAAACCAAAGACTAAGCATAAGGTTGACATTGATACAGTGGAGAAGTTCCAGACGCTCAGGAAGCAAGAACAACAGTATTTTGACGACATGGTTAAAAAATGCAAGGTACAATTTCATTGAAAGTCTCATAAATTTTCTATTAATAATATCTGACTTACCATTTTATGTTATTCTGTCAACCCTTAAATTTGGATGCTGGTTCACCTTACCTTTGGCTGGTTTGTGAGCTTATTGGGACTTAAATTCAAAGCGGGCTACTCCTAACATGTTTTCCCCCTGCTGGACTGTCTTTGAATTGATTGGAAGGAGAAAACTATACCGGTTTGCTGGATTTTCCATTGATAACGTTTGACCTATCGTTTTATGTTTTTCTATCTACCCTTCAATTTGAATGCTTGGTCACCATACTTTTGGCTTGTATGAGCTTATTAGGTTTTAA
The DNA here is from genome assembly GCA_030441495.1 of Dalbergia oliveri. NCBI lineage: Eukaryota > Viridiplantae > Streptophyta > Magnoliopsida > Fabales > Fabaceae > Dalbergia > Dalbergia oliveri. The sequence continues at coordinate 7,960,691 of JAMLFY010000002.1, forward strand.
ATTCAAAATGGGTTACTTATAACCTTTTATCCTTCATAGAATGTTTTGGATTTATTGGACAGAAGAAATTTTATTTATTTGCAGGATGTTGGTGCAACCCTGGTTATCTGCCAGTGGGGCTTTGATGATGAAGCAAATCATCTCTTAATGCACAGGAACTTGCCTGCTGTCAGATGGGTTGGTGGTGTAGAGTTGGAACTGATAGCTATTGCAACAGGTTTGCTTTAATAAATAGATTCGTTCTACAAGACAACTGTATATTATATATGAACTACCACTGTTGTCTGTCACCAAGCTATTTTTGTATGCCTATTAACAGATTGATGATGTACTTGTAATTCCAGGTGGAAGAATAGTACCTAGATTTCAGGAGTTAACTCCAGAGAAACTGGGAAAGGTATGATGTCACTCTTTTTGGTGGTTTTCAAGACCTTATGTTGAGGTCTCTTTTATTTCTTCTGCATTTTTGGGTTTGTTATTATTTTGAAATTTGAATTCACATGCAAATGTGGGTTAAATTATTTAGAACACGTTGCTGTGGTTCCATGCTTCTTGTATCCTTTGTTGGGGTGGCATGCTGTATGCTAAGGACGCACATGCTTTCTTTTTGTACACGTGACTACTGGTAACATTAATTTATAAATCTATTTTCTTAAGGCTGGTCTGGTTCGAGAAAAATCCTTTGGTACAACTAAAGACCGGATGCTGTACATTGAGCATTGTGCAAACTCAAGGGCTGTAACAATATTCATTCGTGGAGGTAGGGGCATTTACTGTTTGACTCCTTTTTGTTTTAAAACTGGTTTGCATTTGCTTTTGTGGAATCAGTTATCTTTTTTGGGAAAGATTATTTCCTAGCTGAACTTTGTTGCATCTGGGTGTGAATAATGTACTTATTTTAAATATTGCCCGTATTATTGGCTTTTCCACTGTTGACTCATGGTGTGGGGCCTTATAGAATGGACTTTGAGGAGTGAGGACTGATAAATTTATGAGCAACTTTGACAGATTAATGACGTCTTTTGGTTAGGTAATAAAATGATCATAGAGGAGACAAAGCGCAGCCTTCATGATGCCTTGTGTGTGGCTAGGAATCTCATCCGCAACAATTCTATTGTATATGGTGGTGGTTCAGCTGAAATTTCCTGCTCTATTGCTGTGGAAGCTGCTGCTGATAGATATCCTGGAGTGGAGCAGGTATGAATATCATTAAACTCATGCTGGTTTTTTATTCATGGTCAGAATATAGATATTTTCAGTGAATCATATGATGCCATCTCTTTAAAAAAGCTATTAAAGTGTCCTTACTGATAGCATATCCGTATACAGTTCATACTGGCAATGGATCAAATGTAGCCATTTTACTAGTATTCTATTGTGTGGTTATTCCTGAAACTTTATTGATTGCTGATTTTTCTTTACCTGCAGTATGCTATCAGAGCATTTGGTGATGCTTTGGATGCTATCCCTATGGCCCTTGCTGAAAATAGTGGGCTCCAACCTATTGAAACGTTATCTGCTGTGAAGTCTCAGCAAATAAAGGTAAAGTGAACACAACGACGGTTGCTATATATCTGTACTTATTTTCAATATACTCTTTCTGTATATTATGGCATTAACCTGGACTCTGCCTTCAGGATAATAATCCTCACTTTGGAATTGATTGCAATGATGTTGGCACTAATGACATGCGTGAGCAAGATGTCTTTGAAACTTTGATTGGAAAGCAGCAACAGATCTTGCTGGCTACCCAAGTTGTGAAGATGATATTGAAAATTGACGATGTTATTTCCCCATCTGATTACTGAAATTTAGTTTTGAGCACTCTGTTTTGGTTTGGTTTTAGTCACAGTCCTGTGTTCACCTGATGAAAATTTATGTAAGATTTTGGCATGTTGGGGTTGAGTGACTGATGTTTTGTTTGATACAATTATGTTATTAATATCGTACATCACGGATTAATTCATTTTATAGCTTTTAGACCTTGTAATACTAGCTGATGCTGAGGGGAAATTTGTGAGCTTAATTTTAATTTAGGCTCTTGTAATATGGTAGCTGGTTGTGTGGCACTGGGACTCTGGGAGGCTGCAGCCTATGCGGAATTGGTTAATATTGTCTAATGGATATTTAGCATTGTTCCACTTAGGGTGCATTTGTTTCTGCTTTTTTTAGAATCACTTTTTCACTTTAAAAAATCAGTCTTTGTATATGTGAATAATTTTCAAAAAATAATCCGAATCTCAAAAATATTGATTTTCAGGTTTTTTTTAAAGCTAAATAGAGTAGTTTTAAAATAAAATAGTTCAATTTACATTTTTTGAATTAAATATAAAATTTTAGTATTATAATAATTTTTTATAATTCTAAACTAACACACCCTTAGTCCTGTCATTGAAGTTCTTGAAAAACTAACTGCAGTTGAGGAGGTTGGTTAGTGGCAAATTATAAGCTAGAAATTAAGTATTAATCACGTTTGAATCCAACGTTGCCGGTGCTTTCTTTTGATCCCTAAGGTGGTCTAGCGAGGTAGGCGTTATTATAGCTCAAGGGTTTGCTGCCTAGTTGGAGCTCCTGTCGTAAGTGCCGATAGAAAATTACAAATGAATTGAAGTGCGAAAGCGCAGTGGCAAAATTAATCCTGATTAGATGCTACACTGGTATCCTTTCTAGGGGTACATTTGTTCTCTTGTTTCCATTTAACGAGTTTGTCATGTGCAATGTTCACAGTTAATTAGATTTTTTTCATTTTTTTTTCATTTTCCAAATTGTAATGTTCACAATTATGTTTGATATTGTTAAGTTTATTTATTTTTTCTTTTAAATACTCACGACTTTGTTATTTTTATCAAAATATTCACCGTGGATTATGTTTTAATTCTTAGATGAATGAGTTGATATTCTTATGCCCAATCAATTCAAGTTAAATGATGACACGAGAGGACGTGTTCATTTCCACTAGAAAACTGAATTTTAACATGCCAAAGACCTTTTTTTTTTTTATCACCAATTGCTTTGTTAGCGCAGTAGATATATACTAACAAACTAGCATAGGTGGCCCTTTTTGCATCTAAGTGCTCCAGCCCCTGCTGTTATTGAAGCCACAAAAATTGGTGGTCGTCCTGCCATGGTTGATGCCTTTTCATACAAAATAGATGCTCCTGCTCCTCCTGATGGTGTGAAGAAGGCACCATTCAACATTTGATCTCCTTCAGACCTCCAATTCCATTTCTTCCACTCTCTTTTGACGAACGAAAGTGTTTGGTGACCTGAAATCACTCATTGAGAATTTCAATTCATTTATCAAACCAAATACTATGGATGGCCAGCTTTCCAACGGATGCATGTGAAAAAAAAATCATAAAATCAAGATTGCGTTCATTAAATAGGAGCTAATAAAAGACATTGCTTTTAACTTACCGGGCTAAGTAGGTGAGGCGATATTATACATGATACAACTTGATTTGTAGAATAACATCAGCGACACTCAGAAAATTTAGGCAATGAGGCCAAGTACAACTTGATTTTACATGATTTTTATCTTAGGGCGAGGTTAAAATTATGGTTTGTTTGGATTAGAAGAGATAATGAGAGGAAAGAAAATGAGAAGAAAGAAAATGAGAATTTATTAAAATGACATATATGTCCCTATTGAAAAAATAAATATCAAATGTGGGTCCCTATATTAAAATGACATATTGTTGGTCACCAACTTTTCCCTTGACTCAAGTTTCCTTATTTTTTACACATTTAAAATATAAAAAATCATTTTTAACCAAAATAAAATGATGATAACATTATTTACAGTATTTGCGACATTTTAGTTTTACTGGAAATTGTTGGAACTTCCAACAATTTCAGATACATGAATTAAATGTGTTTGAAATTGTTCAAACTGAAATTGTTAGCACTTTCAATGATTTCAAGTAATAAAACCAAAATGACACAAATCCTGTGATTAATGTTTTCACTATTTTATTTTTGTAATTAATGGTTTTTTCTATTTTAGAACGATAAAAAATCCCAAGTTTTCTCAGCATTAAGGAGGAGAAAATATCACATGTGGGTTCCATCTAAATTTTTCTCTTTTCTTTTGATTTTTGCTTGAACCAAATGGAGGGAACAACGTTCCTAAAGCATTTTCTCTCTCCCATATTTTCTATCTGCTCAACTTCTCTTAAACCAAACGATAGTTTAGTGAAATAATGAGACAAAATATGTATATATACTACTAACAAAATTCTCAATTTGTTTTTTCAAATCTCAGATTTTAATGTGTCTCTAACCTATTTGTGATCTTCATCATCTGGAGCTAGAAATCTGTTGCCTTGGCTAAGAATAGCACAACATGATTGAATTTTACTAACACTTGAAAAATGTTGCTAAATCATATAATAATGTTAATAAAACTCTTTAACAATATAGACTATATGCTAAACTTGAAAAAGTGTTACTAAAGAATTTAACAATATTTTTTTATATTTTTAGTAACACTTTTGAAATGTTAGTAAAAAGTTTTAACAACACTTCTTAATAATAAATGTTAGTAGAAGTTGAATATGGTGTAGTTGTAGGGGAGCAGCTCCCTCCTATTGCATACTGTTGCCAATGGGTATAATCGTTATTCACCACATGGAAGTATCCAAACCTGCATCTGCTAATTTGTACCAGAAGATATATGATCAAGTTGTTTATGAATACTCTCTTTGCAATAAAAAGGAAAACATTAGCACATGGTGAAGGCCTTGTCTTGTAAAAGAGTAACAACTTATTTACCTCGGCATTCTTCTCCCAAGCCCTTCTCCAAAATGGTTGAAGGCTGTGGAAACTTGCATGTGCTTGTCCTCTTCATAGGAATCACTGTGGCCCAAGAGCATTACTTTACTATGGTGTGCCATGTAGTTGTTAGAAATAGTGATAGCAGTTGAACCATGAACAACATCAATTAGTCCATCAAAGCAATTTGACAATGAGTCATTGGTGATCCAACCAAAAAAATAAAAAAATAAAAATAAAACAAATAAAAAAAATACAAATGTGTTATGCTTTGGTCAGTTATATGTTAATTTCATCATAAAAAGTTGCGGTTCCTAAACATATGTTTCACTAACAACCCATTGTAAAATGCATGAGGACAACATGTTATTTTATCCTTTCATGAAAGTGCATCATGCAAAATATTTTCCTGCGATTATTCCTTGTTTTTTTTGTATAAATTGTCATTCCTTCTCAAACATATATAGAAATATTTCAATCATTTTCATTAAAAGGATTGACCTCTAATATTAAGAAATATATGATATCTAAATACTCTCTATATAGGTATTTTCTTGTGACGCACGGCACTAAAATTGTACAAACCAATTGGTATGCTAGATATTTGTGTGTGCTGGTGATGAAGAACAAAAAAGTCAATTAAAAGATACAAGACCATTTTATTTTCCAATAAGGGCTTTGGTAGAAGAAGATTGAACATGATCTTGTAAAGATCGAAGATAGTAAGCAAAAAATTTCTAAGAAGTGATTTTTAATAGCTTATTAACAACTGCAGTTGCAGATGTAATAACTAATAAAGGTACTTTTAAAATGTCTTGCATGCGCATTGCAATCAAAATTATAGTTCCATCAGCTCCCTTATTTTTCTAATGGCAGTAATCGCAATGCAATTGCAACTACAGTTTAAACAAAAGCATAAGACTTTATAATGTTTCAGTCCGATATAAAAGACTTTTACTGCATGACCTACTCGTGTACTTCGTGGACCACTGATGATTCAGGATGTTGAACCGGACTAGACGAGCTTAAAGTTAGGCCTAAAAGGAAGAACTGGAACATAAATGGGAATGAAAATGGCATACTTTATTGGTATGCCTAACAAGAGGAAAGAGTACTTGTAAGCAGGGAAAGTGTACAGTTGTGAATTTTGAGTGCATTGTGACTTATTTCTATTAAAGTGATATTAGTTGAGCTTAGCTTATATAGGTGGTAAAGGAAACTGAATAGGAGAAGGAAGAGATCGAACCCTGACCTCTTTGTTAGGATGACTTTGTATCATGTCATGAAATCATCTTCTCAAGCTGAAACTGATAGGTAGAAACATATGAATGATTTTATATTTATTATCTAATAAGTATCTTCATATTTTTGGATTTAGCAAGTTAGAGAGCCCTGAGTGATGAGGGCATCCTTTTCTTTCAACCCAATTTAGACATCTCAAGGAGCTTGTACAGACCATTACTTTATAAGAAATCTTAATGTTTAGTTAAAAATTAGTTGAATAAATTCTTATTTGGCTAAAAGCTAGTTAAATAAAATAAATAATTTCACCGATAGTAACCATTTTTCTCTTCCAGGAGCCAGGACACCACTTTAATTAGCAAATTACGTTGGCAAGAGAAAAGCAAAATGGTAATTGCAATACACTCACTGGCCTTTGAACTATGAGTTTTGTTTGTCATTATTTGTGCTCAAGAGGTACCCATGGAACAGAAGGCATCAGAATCTACCACTTTCATCCATAGATTCTGATGCATTGGTCGTTAAATGCGGTACAGTTTTGTTTGTTATTGATGATTGTTCATTTGATGTATTTCACATTTTCGCTCTCCAAGGCGCACATGTACGAGGGATCCTTTTCTTCCAACGGCACTGTCAAGGAGCTTGTAGACCACAGACCATTATTTATCATCTTTTATTTATTAATGAGTGCCCTTAGAAGTATTACTTAGCAAAATATATATATATATATATATATATATTTTAAACTTTTTAATGCGCTCATTATCTTCAAAATTGAAAAAATTATTTTTTAATATAAAATTGATCACTTTTAATTCTTTAATGAGTACCTTGAGAGATACTGATTAGCAAATTACACACAAGAAAAGAAAAAAAAATGAAATTATATGCAACACAGTGATACACAGACACTTGTAGTGTTTAATTTTGTCTGTATTTGCTCACAAGAGGTACTAATGGAGCTTGCCGTATAAGAATCTCCCACTTTGAGTATATTTGGTTGGGAGTAAAAATGGATTAAAATTTTCCTAGATGAGCTACATATTAAAATTACATATGAAGCTCATTTTGTAAATTTTTAATCATATTTGTACTCTCTAACCATGCTCGGCTGTCAAACTCTGCAATGGAATGCAATGTTTGTGTCACTTGTGAGTTTATGGCAGTATTTTGCTGTAGGTTACCAATAGACTGCAGAAGAACGATTACACACAATAGGAACAGATCTCTAAGGGTTGGGGGAACATGTGTCCCATCAAAATTTGATCACTTTGTTGGAATTATAAGAGTAGGTACATATTTTGACCTCATTATTTTATTAAGTTTGTCCCTCACTATGATAAACTCTCACACTTAATGAGGAATTCCTGCATTTCATCACATGGGATATTAACTCAGCTAAATTAGTTTAGTTACTAGCTTGTTAAGTTAGTTACCAGCTTGTTAAGTTAGTTACAATTACCACTTGTATTTTATATGCTACACCCGAATGTATAGGTATTTAGCTACACTCACTTTACTGTATATAAAGAAACTCTCATGTAATATCAATTAATTGATTTCATTTTGATCATTTCCATAGAATCTGAGATAAACATTATGTAAAACTTCTTATTGTGCTTATGTCTTTTATTTATTTTTTCCTGTCAAATACTTATGTCCTATATATAATCTTTGCCCCTACTGCCTAAATCTTCTTACTCCTTCACTACACAAGATGAGTGCCATATTTTTGTCACCAAAAAATCCATCTTTTGTATAAGTAGGTTCAAGCCAATGCATCTTAAAGTCATTTGTTCATATGAGCAAATTATTGCAGTATGAGATTCAGTCATGGGACCCCTTAGATGGGTTATTATTTTGGTCCTACATACAAATGACTGGCACGTTTCCACAAACTACAATGGCCTGAGGAGGGCCCAAACAAACGAATTTAACAACATACTCTAGCCCGTTGTACCAACAAAGAGTAAACTGAAAAGGCTTAAAGACTAGAAACTGAGAAGGGCACAATGCTGGAAGCAGGGAACAGCTAGAGTGAGAGATCATTGATGGTTTTGATAAAATCTCTATTTTCTAATTCGAACATAATATTTTCTAGCATTAGAGCATGAGCTTCATTCATTGCTATCAAAGCAGAGTAAGCAGAGAGGCTGAATGATTGATTCCTCACCAATATTTTAATTGTTGAATCAAATGACTAGTTAGTAATCTATTTGAATACAAATAAACGCATTACTTGTGGTTCACTTATATTTATTGTTATATACATAAATACTAATATGCAGCATACAAAATTTTGAATAACTTTTTATTACTTTTTGGCCATATCTCGCAATATGTGAATACTAGTAAATGAAAGAATCCATCAATAACTTCATTAAGTTGAGCCATTATACAGTTGTGAGTTGTAACAATAAGTAACGTACTAAATTTGGTTCATCCTTGTTCCGGATCTAGAGTGAATTGAAAGAGACAGAGGGCCAAAAGTAACAAATGTCTATTTGCTAAAGAAAAATGTTATTTGTCCTTACCATTTATGACACTTGTGTAAACTAACATTCTCTCTACCATTGGATTAGATGTGGACCCAATGGGTCACACCTTATCCAATGATGAATGAGATGTGAGTCGGTATGGTGTTTATGTATGATGAATATAAATAACATATCTCTTGCTAAAATGCCAGACCTCCCTTTTGTGCAATGCAGCTTAATGCACAATGAAAGTTGGTACTTATTAGTGCCATTATATCAACAGCATCTTGTCGGAGACACAAACTTCAACCCTTGACACTTTGTGGTAATGTGATAAAGAAGCGACAGAAAAAGTTATTATTCCAGACCCCCAAAAAAAAAGGTTATTATTTGTTGCATATCAAACTTTCCTGTCAGCAGGAAAAAAATCAATTAATCCATCTGAACAATGCATGCAGTTTGTCAAATTTATCAGTTCAGAGTGCAGACACAAGGCATTAAATATGCTTGTCCATAGATGATGGCCCCATCTATAAAATAAATAGAGCTATATAGTCAAAATAATATAATCAGAATTTTATATAGAATATGTGAAGGTAGTTAAATGTAATGGTAGGATTTACATATTCATTCAAAGATTATCAATTTGTCATGTTATTCTGGTATATATTTTCTGACAAAAATTCTAGATATATAATATTTTTTCTATATAATTTACGTGGTTTCAATTACCAATGATGATAATTGAGCCTCACATATAGATATAGTCCACATGATCAATACATTATTGTTATGGGATATAGCCAGAGGCACATGTGCGGAAAGGGAAAAGTATAAGAATTTCATTGAACCTTTTTCTCCTTTCTGATTTTTTTTTTCAGTGAACATCTAATTATATCAACTCTTTCGCTTGTGTCTATCAAATCCATCAAACTAATTGCAGACACAAACCAAGGTTGTAGTCACAAAACAAAATGTCTAAAATTTTGATACACAAAAAAAAAAGGTTGAATCACTTTTGTTTTTCAAAAGTAATTACAATTGGCATAAAATGATTTTTTTTTTTTTGGCCTTTATTGCTATGTGATATACTTTTTGGTAGGGACTCAAAATTTAGCAGCGTGAGCCCTTTCTGCAGTTAAGTGATCCAGCTGAGGCTGTGATGGAACTGACAAGGGAAGATGGTTTTGCTGCCAAACTTGAAGCCCTTGCATAGCTTGAAGATGCACCTGCTCCTGATGGTGTGAAGAAGGCACCATTTAACATCAAATCCCCATTAGACCTCCAATTCCAATTCTTCCATTTACTCTGTGGTGTATCCTCACGCTTTGTCACCTGAAATGAGTTGTTTCCAATTATTAAATTAGCATCAAAGAATGATGAGTAGATATTTTTCTCTCGAGAAGAGTAGACTTCTTAACTCTTAAACAGTACTCATTTTAAGAAAAATAACAGCATGTCATTGGTTACTTCGAAAATTGGTTAAAATGGATATAAAGAACTTTGATACAATCCATTTTGATGTTATTTTTGGTTTAAAATAAGAACTTTACAAAGTAAATGAGATTTTATTGTTTTCGCTCTTTTTACTATTTCTTTCTTAAAATCCTGAAAATAAAAAACACAGAAAATGAAAACATGAAATAAAAATAGAAACCAAATAGATCCTAATTCTTCCAATCTAACCTCTTTGAAGGTCATGTCATTGGGAGCAAGAAATCTATTTCCTTGGCTGTTGATAGTTGGGGCAGCACTGCCACCTATGGCATACATTCTCCAGTGGGTATAGTCATTGTTCACCACATGGAAGTATCCATGCCTGCATCTACAAATGTAGACATATATACTAATAAGAAGAGTAATTAAATCAAGAAAAATGATTCTTCTATTAAGCTACCCCTAGTACTAGTAATGTATCCTGTGATCCAAATTAATCAAAAGGAATACATATCTTCCTCTTACCTTGGCATTCTCTGCACTAGCCCTTCTCCAAAATGGTTGAAGGCAATGGTGACTTGCATATTCTTGTCTTGAGTGAAAGTATCACTATGGCCCAAAAGCATGACCTTGTTATGGTGTGTCAAGTAATTGTTGGATATGGTAATAGCAGTAGATCCATGAATTGCATCAATTAGGCCATCACGGCAATTGGATAGAGAGCAGTGGTCCACCCAAATATGGCTCCCGCCAAATATTGACACCCCATCACCATCTGAAAGAGTTCTCCAACCATAATGTGTAGGTGAGTCCCTCACATATGCATTCCCTCCTTGTTTGCAATCATGGATGTTGATCCCATGAATGATAATATTTGTCACATACTGTATAGTAATGCAAGGGCCACCAGCAATGTGCACATTTGCTCCTCTCCCATCAATGGTCTTGAATGAGTTCATCATGAGCTCTACCTTGAGCTTGATCACCATGTCACGCTTGAATATGATCCACAATGGCTCCTCTTGGATAACGCCATATCTTAGTGTCCCTGGCTTGGGGTTCACAGGGTGGTCACCAGGGTCAGTTACCACATAAAGCTTACCATCCCTTCCTCCAATGGCACGCTTGCCGAAACCAATGGCACAGTCTGCTAGGCGCTTTCTGTTCTTTTCCCAATTGGGGTCACACCTCCAACAATCATCAATGGGGTTGCCACTCCCACAAGAAAGAAATGCCAAGTTCCTCCTTGAGGCATTAATGCTCCTGCAACATTTATATGAAAAAAAGAAGACACAAGTTTTGACAACCTTTTAATTAGTATGATGCTCAACTTTGTTAGTAGTAGTAAATGTAGTATTTTAAAAATGTTGATATATATGTAATTGAGAAAATATCTAGTTTCTTACTTTTGTACTTGTTCTACTACTAATTCAGGATCTTGAAGTGGGGAAGAACAAATGATGGAAGGTACAAGGAGTAGCCAGAGTAACATAAATGGGAGTGGAATTGCCATAACTGCTTGATATGATCTGCCTTCAGAATAAAAAGGAAAAAGGAAAGACAGGAGTACTATAGTAAGCAGAGGGTATAGTATATGCTTGTGAAGAAATGTGAGGAAAAACTTAGACTATAAATAGGGAATAAACCGGGAAAACCGTGCCTCATAAAATAAAATATTGTTGCTAAGACCGGAGAAGCCCCCCGTGATTTAAGGTAATAATCACATTTCAAATGGAACATTATAAGTGCTTTTGTAATCATTTAAGCAAGCTCCCCATATTTTCTGTATTTCCAAACTAAATTTTTCTAATTTGTGAGGATTTGGTCCAATTCATTAGTCAAATACCGAAACTGTTAAGTGCTATGTTTCTTATTCATCGGAATAATACTACACATTTAGAAAAAATATTTATACGATTTTGAAAAAAATTATGGTACTTGTTTGACAAAATAAAGTGACATGACCTTGAACGGCTAACAATTATGCGATATCATCCTGTAATACAAAATCCTTGCAAAACTTCGGGGTGTTCCTATCCATTATTCAGAATCGATTTGTTAAATAAAGGGTGGCTTAGTATGTTGTTACAAAGTTTATTGAGGGATTAACTGTGCGCCGACACTGGCATAGATGAAATCTTTGTCGGTAATTTGATTTGCTATAATTCTACTCTTTGCGGTTAGAGCATGCAGACCCCACATAAGTGACATTCAACACATCACTGCATCTGATGTCGCTGTGGCCGTTGAAGTAGGTTAGTACTACTTTCTACACAATGCACAAACATCATTAATGACAGGCCATTCCCTCACCAATATCCATGTATTTATTTCCGTATGCACCTATTCTTTTCTCCCTTCTGCTGACTTTGCTTTTCTCTGCAATCTAGCTGTTGGAACAAAGATGTGTATGTATTTGTTTTGCTTTTATTTAAGAGATCAACATTGATGCCATGTGAGTGAGTGTCAAGAGTTCATATTATCTAGTAATCGTCTGAAATTATATCAATAAAAATATTTGATTCTCATACTTGTTATTTAAAATCGAATAATATACATATAAAAAAGCTAATTTCTTTGATTAAATATGATTCACAAATCGCAATGAAGTTCACATGGTTATTAAGAAGTGATTTCATATCTCATAAAGATGAACTCAATGTGAGATTATTTCAATAAATGATCTTGCAAGTCTCTTGTAAATGTTTTGAGTAAGCACCAAAGTCAGCCCTTAATAATTTTACGTTGGATTTCATGGTCTCTCAAGAATTGAAATGTATAATTAGTTAGTTTTTTTCATAAAATTTATCCATTAAACTTTAACAGGATGACACACATGGCCTATTGTCAATGATGCATGTTACACATAGGAATTACACTCACACCCCTTGAGCAATAGGGCATTGTTTCAATGTAAAGGAAGTGACTTTTTAAATCCTTCCAAATGACGTTGTTTGGATGTCAATGCGTTAATCTATGTAATGCATCAATGATGTAATTCACCACGTGCATCATTGTATTAATGGAAACTTAACAGGGGATTAACTTGTTTTGCATTTCAAATTTTGAAGGACCACAAGAAATATTTATTTTCTCATGGGCCTAAATTGTCCAACATAATATTTTTGAGGACTAAGTAGGATGTTTCCTCAAATGTTTTTTAAACCTAGAGACTTTACTCTAACTTTAGTGGGATTATTGACTATGAACACAACATATTATACATGTACCCAAGCAAAATATGGTTTGCAAGTCACAATTGCAAATTGCAATGTTCCAATTTCAGGCATTTTTTATCAAGGGAAATGTGCATTATTTCAGTTGCATGATCCATGAGTGGCGTGAAAGATTAGGTAAGTTATCCAGCAAAGTGATGGCATCAAGATGGAAGGGGAATTCATTGTGACAAGCATAAACTTATAAAGAAGAAAAATTATGTACACTAAATAATCTGACAAGAACACATGCATGAGCGTCAAGTGCGCGGGGAATTGAAATGTACTCACTAGGAATCTTGCTGGCTTTTCTTCTTCATGTATTTGGGGCTTAGGACGAGTGTACTCTCCTTTTGATCTTTTCTATTACTAATAATTAAAATAAATAATAATAATAATAATAATAATAATGATTTGAGTTAGAGGTTAAGTGTAATTATATGATCCGCAACACTTCTATTTTATAAAATTACACTAACCTCTTATATATATATATATTAATTTATTAATTTAAGTAACAAAAAAATAACATATACATGATTATTAATGAAAAAATTATAATATTTTGATAATATTGAATACATATATATATTAACTAAAATACCTCATTTTTTTATAAGTTATAGTTATAAATTTCATCTTCACATGATAGAAAAAGCATTTTATTCAATCAATATATTAAATATTATAAAAAACTTATAATTTTTTTATTAATAATTATATATATCACATATTATCTTTTTTTTATCATTTAAATTAATTAATTAGTATCCATAGGGAGGTCAATGTAATTTTAATAAACCTTAGATGAAGTTAATAATAATTTTATAAATAGAAAAATATCAAATATAATTGCACTAAACTTCATGGGAGGTGGTAGGTGGGTGTAATTTTCTTTAATGGTTTTGATAACTGCTATTGCTCGTTAAGATTTTCAAAAAGAGCAAAGGATATGTAAGACTTGGTGTATATCTTACATATTTGATAACTTTTTATTAATTGAGTTTTTTTATTTACAAAATACACTATTTGATAGAAAGTTTATATATAATAGATCATCTCCATAAAATTTTACATTAATATGAAATTTTTTAATACTATATATATATATATATAGTAAATACTTGTTAAATATATGCAAATAAGAATTATTTGATCATAATCTTATAGGTGTCTGGTTTTCTAAAAATTTTACATGGACAATCAAAATAATATGTAGTTCTATTTCAATAATTTAATTGATAAAATTTTTATTTAATATAAAATTATTGAAGGTATTAGTGTGTCATGTATTAAATCATTATCAACAATCCCTCTTTAAAAAGAATATTTCATGAAGAGTTAATTTTTTAATATTTTAATTTATTAGATGTTTCTTAAAAGAAATATTTTTTAATTTATTTTGGTTCATTAGTAACAATGAGATTTGAACTCATAATGTCACATAATCTATCTAAACTCCTTATCGTTAGACTATTAAGCCTCTAGGATAATAATAAACATTAAAAATAGATTAAAAGATGTAACAGTACACATGGGAGAACCGTACTATCCGTGATTGTGGTGACCAACATGGATAAGAAAGCATGTTCGCCCCATGTGGGCAGTGTCCCCTTTTATGTTTGCTTAAATGGGGCCTACTTGTTCAGCGGCAAATCTCAGCCCTTGATTTCTTTGACCTCATTCAAGTCTCAGATTAGCTTCAATAAATTGGGTCAATCTAGCACTATGGAATTTAGATGGGTCACCTTTTCCCAGAAAAATATTATGAAAATAATAAAATTACATAATAAATATATACTATATGTCTTATTATTATTAAATATGATGTAGTTCACTTATTCTATTCACTTATCACATTCAATAGTAATAAAGCATGTAATATGTATTTATTGTATAATTTTATTGCCCATAATATTACTCTTTTCATAAAAAAAAAAAACCAAATTGATCGCCAACCAGGCTCAACGATCAATTGCTATATCCATCCCTCACCCTCATCCATTTCTTTCGATTCAAAAATTTGCTTCATTGCCTAGTGCCACGTCGCCCATATTTTTCAGAGATAAAAAAAAAATGGTATCGTGTGGTTGTAGTTTCATACGATAATTTAGATGAATTTCGAAGTTGGGAAAAAGTATAAGGTTACTTGTAAGTTACAATCATCATATTATGGAGAATATTCTACATATAAAAGTTGCTTGTTTTACGTTGATAGTCTTACAAGGTTATTGAAAGGGAATACTGATCAAGCAGTTTCAATTTAGAAGCAATACATACCAAATTAATTAGTTGATTGTTAACAACAAGAAAGGGTGCAATTTGATTGTTGACTTCCGTGATTGGACCATAAGAGAATATAATGCTTACGTGACTTCGTGTAATAGTATAAGTACGTATGAGTTAGTCAAATATATTGAATAAACAATAAAGCGTGTGCTTTAGATTTATATTTTGTGGGATGGTTGAGTATGTTGCGCCCTATGATTGAAATTGGTTTGGTGACAACAATTATTATTTGCGTGTGAGTCTCTCTTCTTCTTACCTAATGATGTATTGAATTAACTCCTATTATAGTTGGTTAGTTTGAGTTTTATTAAGTTTAGATTAATCTTGATAGTGCATATAAAGGTCTAATAATTAAAGGCAAAATCCATATTACGAGTTTGTGCTTCAATGGTATCAATTACTGTTTTTGGCAATGGATGTCCAGGTACACCAAACAAAAACAATTTAATTATTGAACCATCTCTTATTTAAAGAAAAACATTTGTTTGAATCAAAGCAATTGTAATAAATGCGCTCACAAGTCTTACTACAAAGGCAAATACGGTGTTACATAAGGCATGCATAAACGTAAATGGTGGGTCTTAGCTTCTTCAGAAGTCACGTGCTTTGGATATGGACGCATTTGATTGAGTGCAGTTTTGATTACATGAATTAGTTAACAAACAGATATTATTGCTTCAAATGATTAATGGGGTCGTATACCACCGTACATAAGGACACGCACTCCTCTTTGATGAATTTTGTCAAACCATGCATGTGATGGCGTTATTAGATATGGAATTAGACTAACGATTATAACTAATTCCCATGAACAAACCATGTGCGCAGCTAGCTACCATATTCCCATTATATATTCTGTTGTAGTGGCAGAACTGTTACTACCATCTATGAGCGCAATCATGCCCTCAATCCTTTCCCATTAATGAATGATGGTCCATATGAACATTGGTTGGACCCTCCAATATTATTTTCTTTTCTATTTTTTTTCCCAATAAACTAACTTTCCTTTAGTGCAATAATTTTAAAATCTTTTTGTAAGATTTGTATTGGTACACTAAAGTTTGTTTGAACAATATTTTAAAGAGACAAATCTTCATTCATCATATATTAGGATGATTTTTCCACTGACGTCCTCCAAATTGCTACATGGCTTTTTGTGATGATATGAGCTCGATGAATTGTGGTGATGAAAAGTGAACAATTAATACGGTATGGGCATAGATTAAAGCATATCAATGTTGGGAACAATGGTTGATCCAGTTGATAAGGAAGATGATTGTATCTCACAAAAGCGTAAGTTCTATTTCCACTGTCAATCCAAGAACTCTGTTGGTAGGCAATTTCATAAGTTTCCATTAAGTATTATGTGAATCTAGGGATGTGCCATGACTTTGATGACATGATTAGTATTGAATCCACCTAAACTTTTGTGAAAAAAAAATAATGCATGTGTTCTTGTTTGGCTTAGGATAGAGGGTAGGCTGGCGTATGGGCTAAGAATGATCTACTTTTTCCTCATTCGGAGGGTGTATATATCTATCGGTCTTGATTAGGAGTATCGTAAGACATTAATTAGCGGGGAGATTGTAACTGAGAGTGAATCCTGGATTAGGGCAGATTGCTAGATTATTTAACCGGAGGATTCTAGGATTGATTGGTGGTTTTTACAGGATAGGGGTGAAGGGACACGACCCTCTTTTCCTCACATTTGGGTTAGCACCTGTGTTTGGGTCAGGCAGGTGGGGCGCTGATGGTTGGACATCCATGTTAGAGGCTTGTGGAGTTAAGGGCTTGGGAGCAGGGAGCTAGTACGACCAGCCACAGTCCCCATCTCGAGGCCCAGAGGGTTGAAGAGACTTGATCACGTGGGTTGGATTGGAGGGTGTGGTTCGGGCTAGTCCGACCGGCCAAAATGGTATATTATTAGATCACATTAATACAACAATATGATGTACTATTTGATTCCAGGATAGGGGTAGCTAGGTGATAGGCATATCATACGATCAAAGGAACATCTTCATTTACTCATCATGGCCAGATATAAGATGAGGGGAACATCTATGGATCAATCTGATTGAGGAAAATAGCGGTTTAAGTGCTTATTCTAGTTTTTTTTGGGCCCACTCATGTTTTGGTATTCAGAAACCTTTGTTCTTATTAGATCTAATTAACATAGTTTCTTGTGTTTTTTCCCCTTCTTATATATGGAATTTAAGGCGAGCTTATTTATGAATTTATAGTGATATTACTTGTGAACTAGTAAATACAAATTGACTTATCGAACATATTCTAACTTTAAATAGTTCACATACAAAAAAAAAAAATCTTAAAATAGTTTATGCTAGAAACCATGCAAATACATAGTGAGTAAATTATTCACTCTAACGATCGGATCATGTGACATATGCTAGCCAATGTAAGCAACTTATTTAGCATTTTATTTTTCTTAGTAAGTTATCGTACTCTAGAGTTCAAACTAGTTGCATTATGAAAGAATGCATACCTCAAAGTTGTACCAAGAAAAAAAAACTCTTTTTTCATATAGGTTTTTGAGATTTCCATCATGTCTAATAATTCTAACTAGATTATTATCATATTTTTCTTTTGGTCATGATTATTATCATAATTTTTTTTTATTGTTCAAAGATTATTATCATAATTGAAGTTAGAAAAGATGCAGCATCATGGTATTAGGGTACAAATCTAAGATGCAACACATATAACCCAATCAGTGTAAGATGTAACCCAATGACAAGCGGAGTGATTGAGGAATATGGGCCGAAGGTTGCTGATGCTCAACGGAAGAAAGACCAAGACATACCATTTATAGGCCTAACTACTAACCTACATGAGTTAGCGTCTCGCTTCTCTTTACTTCATAGCCTACTCTAGTCTTTCCCAAAGGCTCTGTTAGATTGTGTTTGTGAGTTTTTTCAATTGAGGAAGGAGGTGTTTGAAGGATTTATAAAACCCTCCCTAATTCTCCATTTTCTCCCATTTGAGTTCCCCTATTTTGAGGGGTTTTAAGTTGGATATGAATTGAAAATACCATTTTACCCTTATTAGTTTTATTCAATTTCAAAAGTAATCACACCATCACAGATCACACATGAGAAGCAATCTCTTTGTGGAACTTCTCATTTGCAAATAACCATATTCCCAATCTTCTTTGAACCCTAATCCCAATCTCCCAAAAGGGGGAGCCGATCCCAACCCCTCTATGGTGGTGGTACAGTGACCACATTTTTTTTTTTTTGCTTTCTTCTTTTCGGTACCACATGAGTTTTGTCTTGATTTTCTTTTGGTGAGTTTCTCTTTATTGGTAGCAATGATTGAATCGTGAGCAGTAAAGTGAAGCTCATATTTTGGTTTCTCGCAATTACTCACTTTTGGCGGCTTTGGAGTATTGCAACATGAAACA
Organism: Dalbergia oliveri; assembly: GCA_030441495.1. NCBI lineage: Eukaryota > Viridiplantae > Streptophyta > Magnoliopsida > Fabales > Fabaceae > Dalbergia > Dalbergia oliveri. Next base: position 7,979,545 of record JAMLFY010000002.1, read on the forward strand.
TACAATCAACAAGCTATGTTAGTGGCGGTATACTGAGACTTCTATTTTTCTTTTATTTGTTTTATCTATGTGTTCATCATGTTTTATCTCATATTTATTATGCTTGTGGAGTCTGTTTATGTTTTTTTTTTTTTTTGTGGAATGAGAAGCTTGGAGTTTTAACTATTTTCATTTGAAGAAAAGAGAAAGTAAGTCTAATCAGGAATGAACTGAGAGTTACCTTGAGTAGCTTATCTATGGAAACTTTCTCTTTAAATTGATTTTTCTGGAAAGAAAGCTTGCACAACCTAAAAAAGCTTAAGGACTACTCAAGTTTCTACATGACCATAGTATAATATTTTATGATGCTACAGAGAGATCTGAGATTTGATGACCTTAACGTTTACGAGTATATATAGTATGTTGCGATAACATTCATGTTCTGAGCATTCTATCATACATGTGTACGGTTAATGTTTTAGGCTTAAGGCTTCTTTGTCATTAGAAGTTATTGTATTCTACCTAGATTGTTACTTGATGCTTTGTATCGAGGCCTACGCCTTTGTTTATTAATTAATGAATCCTAATTAATGAATCCTTTAATCCAAAGAAAAATCCAAACCCTAGTCAAACCAAAAAAAAGTTCCAAATTGTAGCAATGGAGTAGCCTTGCTGCCACACACCCCACAGTGCCATTCCTTCCTTCTTTCCCTTTCATTCTTTTGCCTAGTTTTTGCCCACCAGCCATCAAGCTTCCTTTTTATATTTAATCTCTTTGAAGGGAAAGCCAGCTTCATGGGGGCAGCTAACCTCCTTCATTGTAGTTGGTGACTTGTTCCTTTTTCTTTTTTCCTTTTTAGTTTTTCATTTTTTCTCATGTCTTCTTCCTCATCACATGGTGATTTAGTTGACACTATCCGGTTTATTTTCTTGATGGTTGCGGTGTTTGATTATTGAGAAATGGTTTAGAGTTGCCTATGTTGTTTGTGATTCTTGCTATTGCAAACACATTAGCACTTTGTTTGGAAGGTTCGGGTGTTTATCACGCTTATAAGGTTAGGACCAAATTACACAAGTGTAACTTTAAACAATTGTTACATTATTGAATAACTTTTTATTGGATTAATTTTTAACAAACCCACCATTAGATTACAAGTTTTATAGATAATGACTATAAAATTTCAAATTAATCTAAAATCGTTTAACATAGTTTTTATGTACATCAAAATCAACGTAAGATAAATGTTTAAAATGAACAAGAATAAGAGCTTCGTGATTAAATTCTTGTTGATGTTCAATTTGTATGAAATTTGACACATGATTTTTATGGTAGGTAATTGTAACTCAATGGCTGGATGGCCAAAAAACTATTTTATATAAAGTTATTAAGGGTGTAACTTGATCCTAATATGTGTGTGTGTGTGTGTGTGTGTGTGTGTGTGCAAACTTGTTCATAGAATGAAGTTGATCCAATCTGAGTATGCAAGATTGTTCATAGAATAAACGGAGTTCCTGAGAGTAGGTTAATCGTGTGCATTCTTTTTCTTCTACTTGGATTGGTGACGTTAGATGAAGCTTGCATAGGTTTGAGCATTTGGCAGAATCTTATGTAATTTGTTTGGCCATTGGGCTTCATTCAACTATGGGCTGTCCTCCCAATTTGCAATTTTTTAATCCTATGGATAGTTGGCTTGCTGAGTGAATGAATATCCAATTTATTAGAGAGAGAGAAAAAAAAGCCTAACTACTTGGATGACTTCATGCATAAAATACAGCTTTTGCCAATTGTAGCATGGACATGGGTCCAGAGCATCATGGCTTGACATTGACAAGCAAGATTGTCAAGAGCAAGCTCTTACATAGGAACGATAGAGGGATACAAGAACAAAAAGCGTAGGAACGAAGCACAGAATGAAAGTTCCTACAGAATAGGCAGTTCCATTGATACAAATATATGTGTGTGTGTATGACAACACAAATATACAAAATTGGTTACAATTAACATGATAATGCACTATCTTGACTAGCTCCTCCACTTGACATTTTTTTTTCTTAAATAATACCTATTGTAAATTTGTAATACATAAAACTAATACCATTGTGGACACAAACATCAAATAATCAGCAAACCAAATATACATGCACAATAACAAAAGACACCAAATAGATTCAAATAAGTCAAATTAAAAAGAACAAAATCCAAAAGCCCAAAACAAATCGACACGTGAAGAAGCAGAAGTCTAACAAATTGAAACAAAAGCAAGCAAATAGAAGACCAACAAAGTGAAAAATAGAGGAGTACAGAAACAAAACACACTCATCATCACCACTGCTCACGGGCTGAGGGAACACTAAGAAGAAGAAGACCTGAAGCATAAGCAGAAGTCGGGCATGAGAAGAAGAAGTAGAACTCGATCTGGCACGAAGATGATGGCGGCAAACAGTGATGTGAGGTCGAAGCCTTGGTGTGACTCCTGCGGCGACATTGGGGAGAAATTGGCATAAAGGTAGGTTATAGAGTGAGTGGGAAAGATCGAGTGAAGGAATGTTAGAGCAGAGGTAAGCTGGGGCTTTTTTTTAGGAAATTTGGTTTTTTTTTAGGAAATTTGGGCTAGGTTGGGCTCCAATTTCTGGCCAACGTGGAGCATTTAGAGCGTAAGGAGCGGCTGCTCCTATATTCTTGCATAGCGCTCCGCCACCAATGGTCAAAACTTACCTGACAACGAGAATGAGCATAGAGAAGCCCTCTAAGTTCATAGGATTGTCCACTCCTACGACCTAGCATGCTCTCCTGACAACCTTGCTGACAAGAGAGGTTGCATTTGTAGTGGTCCATGGATCCATGATGCACCACTTTTTCTCGATGAGTCACCGATTATGTATTTTGGTTCCTTCTAACATGGTCGGTGTTTTAATGGTCCTGGCAATTTTATTTATTAAAAAAGTTGTGAAATTATATTTTGATTAAATATCTAAATTGGTCCCTTAGAAATGCATCGGGGACAAGTTAGTCCCATAGAGTGCGTTTGGTTTCAAGCTTTTCTCTTTTTATTTTATGTGAAAATAGAAAATGATTAAAAAATAGGTTTGGTTAGATAGTGAAGAAAACGTTTTACTGGAAATATTTTCTAAAATAGCCACAAAATTGGAAATGTCATTTTGACATTTTCAGGATTTTCTTTGTAATCTCTGAAAATGTTTTCACTTCAAAACGCAATGGCATAATAGTGAATATCAACAAATTCCGTCCTTTTATAGCAAAGGACCACGTTTGAATCCGTTCAAGGCAGAACTTGTCAATTTTTTTCTTTTCCTTCACCATGGCTATCTTATGTGAGGAAGAGGAGATGTCGTTGTAGTTGTTATTTCTTCACACCGTTGTTTCGTGCTGCTAGTGGCAACCTTAATCCAGTAGAGAGGAGAAGAAGGCCTCCATGAATTGTAGTCGATGGAAACAACAAAGAAGCAAACTAACCACCATGGTAGCTGAGGAGTGGACCTTCTTCTTCACCATAGTAAGATCCAAAGCATCCAATCATCTCCTTTTGCTGACGGTGACACAAAAAATGGGGGCAATGTGAGATTCTCATGGAGAATCCATGGTAGTGGTGAAAAGAAAAAATTCTTGAGACAAAAAAAAAAAAACTCTTTTAGCGATTCTCACGACAAATCACAACCATAACATTTCCTTTGGCTAGGTTGATTTTAGGGGAAAAGATTTAGAAAGATCCAGAAACTTTTTTAAGGGAAAAATAAAGAAACTAATTAATATTATAATGCATACGGTGTCATTTAAGCCACTGATTGATGTTTTTGGGCTAAAATGTTGAAGTACAAAGTATTTTGACATCTGTATACAAATGACAATGGTATAGCTTTATTATTTTAAATTTGATTTTTTAAGGATTTTGAATTTGAGTTTGCAAACTCTATTTTAAAAATGGATAAACTAGCTTATTTTTATTATTTACTCTATCTAAAAATAAAAATTTATCTTTACAAACCAAACACATCAACCATATTTATTCTTTTAGTGAATGAACCAATGCAAATCAAATACATATACATATATATATGTGTGTGTGTGTGTGTGTGTGTGTGTGTGTGTGTGTGTGTGTGTAGTTTTAATTATTTAATACCAAATATAATTTTATTATCTTAAATTTGATTTTGAGAAATGCATTTTGAAAATAAACAAATAAAACATATTTTCATTATTTTCACTTTATAAAAACAGAATCTACTTTTACAAACTAAACACATTTCCTAATTTTGAAAATCAAAAAATGAAAATCCTTTTAGGAAATGAAAATAGGAAATATTTTCACAAATAAAACACACCCTTAGATTTGAAAGTCCCTAAATTGATCCATCATATTTTAAAAAAAGACAAATTAGTTCATCTACAGTTTCGTACACTTTAGAAGGGGATAAATTGTTCCCTCCATACAGTGTATAGAGAACCAATTTGTCCCTTTTTTAAATGTGACGGACTAATTTGAAATTTTCAAAATCTAAAGAATTAATTTGTGTCCCAATCTGAGAGAACAATTTGAGTATTTTTTCTTATATTTTTTACCTCTCTTTCACTCCTCTCTTCTTTTGACGGTCTTCATCTCTCCTTTCCTTTCTTGTTCCAGCCACCTGCCCCCCGTCCGATCTACATGTCCTCTCTTATGCCTTTTGCCCAAAGGTATTTATGTAGTTGCAGTTAAAGTTTTGTTGGCTGGTTCTACATAATTAATAGATTGAAAGCAACAGAGAGTTTGACCTTCTTGATCAAATCAAGCATCCAGGACCTGTTTGTTTAAATTGATATTATGTAGTCAGGGATTGCCATATATGATTACATGGAGTGATGGAGGTGGGAACTAGCAAAAATCTACTTCGTGACTGCCACTTAAGACAATTAAAGAATAAGGACGTTCTGAAGGATTGAAGGAATTTCATATATATATATATATATATATAGATGATATAAATAATAGGTAAAATTCCTACATCTCAAAGATCAATTTAATCTTGAATATGACATGTTCAACAACAATTAGAAGATTGGATTAGAGTTACTTGGAAGTATTGAGGAAGAAGACATCAGATTCATAAGCATCTTCTAACTTGACATACAAAATATAAATGCAAAAGATTAGAGAGAAATCCAATAGAGAATATTAGGAGATTTACTCCTCCTATTCCATAATACGTTGTCTGTGTCATGGAGTCAATGGGGTAACCAAGCACCCTATGTATTGGCTAGGAGGAGGCCCTCTCCTCATGTTAGTAAAGTGTTGAGCTAAGCCACCCATCACAATGAAGCCCACGCACAAGGATCCATAAATATACCTACAATAAACAGTGCTTAACAATAATTAGCCCAATAACAACAATGGTCACAAATCATTGGGCTTAAACAATAAATTATAATTGTTTAACATCAAATTAATTTGGGTCAAAAATTAAATTCATCATTGATTAATATTAGTCCACAAAATTATTCCAACAATCTCCCACTTGGACAACATAAATCAAAACATTATAAAACAATACCCAAACTAATTTAAAATATGTGGGAGTAACAAGAAGTCAGAACTAAATAAGCACTTCCAACTAAATGGCCCAAAATAGGATAATGAACATCTCAACAATGTAGAGAATCATACTCGAAGGAGTCCTGATATCATATATGCAAGATGCTCATTTCCCGATGACCCAATATAATGTGGTATATGGGTAAATGGGAATGCACAATAAAATTATACATCAATATATGATTAAAATCAATTCCTAACAAAATGGCCAGCAACCGTCCAAAATGTTAAATGAGATCTAACAAATCAACATAATAACAAAATGAGACTGGATCTAAAATGTCTCATAATGTGCTATATTAACATAAAAGTATGCATAACACCAACAACTATAAATAATAACAACACAACAACAATAGTAACATCATCAATAGTAACAATAACAACAAAATATGATATCATCTAGCCAAGATGCTCTTCAATATTCAACAAAATATCTCAAAATAACAACAAACTGAAAATGTGTCCAAAATGTTCCAATAATTTGCCATTATACAAATTATATCGATAATTCTACAACCCAGGCTTAAATGGCAGTAACATATGAGGTCACAATAAATATACAAAACTAGCTCCTACTAACCCAAGACACTAAAGAGACCTCAACATACTCATATGAGTTATGTAACCAACAATTTAACTCTTAATGCCACAATAGTTGTAATATTATTCAAAGACAATAATATTAAATTAGCCATCACAAGTAAAACAATACAGCCAAAATGAGAGGAAAAAAAATTTAAATATATCCAAAAAAATACTCAATATATCTAAAAGATGACACAATAAATAATAAGTATAAGATTGTGAGCTAAATCCCCTCAAAATAAAATAACATTGGCTATAAAACAAAACATAAAGAGATTTTCAAACTTATAATTATTTTCTTATTTCATAATGGTGTATAATGTCACCTCAAAACAACTTTCTCTTTATGTCAAGTGGAATTTTAGCAAAAATCAAATAATATTATGACTTAACAAATTTTACGTAAGCACGAAAACAACCAAAACTAAATATTTTGAAAATCACAATGTGTTATAATATTTTCACACATAATAATTTTGGACTTTCAAATTAAATCCAATACTAATTTATGCAAGCCCATACAATCCATACAAAATTAAATATTCTCTCACTTGGACTGCATAAATTAGATGACAAAATTTTTGCAAAAGGATTATTCCATATAATATGGGTGAAAAGAGTATAATCATGTTGCTAAACTTTATACAAGGGAAAATTTAAAACAACATTAAACCAAATCAAACAATTGTAGTTTCCCATAAAACTACAATACATAATTATATTTTCCCATATGGAATATGATATAAAATATTAGATAAGATAATTTATAATTTCCAAAATTACATAATACACAATTTTCACAAATAGCACTTTATCACAATTGATCCTCGAAGGCAACCTCAAAATTATGAAAGTTCCCCAACAATAGTTTTAAAAGGTTGTAGGAGGGACTCTAGCATAATATTGTGCAAAATCGAACAATAATTATTTCATAATTAATATGCACAATATTTTAACTCTGAGAGTATGTAAAATATAAAATATTCATAAAAAAATGTCACAATATTTTAAATAACAACTCTCAAAACAACATTATGCACAATTATGAGATCATAATTATAAAAAAAATACCCAATACAATATATAGCTAAACTATATCAAGTTAGAGTGTAAATGAAATAGAGCTTATAACAACAATAAAGTCACCTTATGTAATTGTAATATCGAGAGGATATTGAAAAATTTAAAATGATAATTATCAATCATTAGGAACTATATCAATAAGGACAAACCGATAGGCAAATACATTATTAAAATAATTCCTAATACTATATTAGTAACAATAATTTCCATATAATAGTATTTTATCACAATCCGTCCCAAAGGCGAGCTCACAATTGTGAAAAATACCCAATAACAGTATAAAATGGTCTAAAATAACATATCTTAGAAATATATGTCACAAAATTTATGACATAATCACAATAATCAATAATATGCACATAATAGAGCAAAAATTATTTAATTAACCAAACAGTACTAAATCTGAGAGTATGTTGAATAAAATATGCCCAATAATGTCAAAAATATGCACAAAAAATTTTATTAGGAGAGTATCAAATATTTTTAAGCAATTTATACAATGGAAAACTAACAATAATTATTTCTAATGTCCAGAAAAATAAATAAAATTCACCAATAATTTTAAAATATATAAAAACCCCAAAATGAAAAAAAAGTGGGACAAAACAAGCCCCGGATGGCCGGCACGTGCTGTACGTGCCATAGCCCGGACTGGGCAACGTGTCATGGAACTATTCATCGTCTCCTACCTTGGGATGGGTTAACGGACCATGGATGCCGAAACGGGTCGAGAGCGACTTCTCACTCAATTCTCAACCAAATCGCGTGATTTTTTGTCTCATTGGAACCGCAACACTAAGAGCTACAAAACCTATGAAATATTGCACCAATTCATGACCTATATAATCTGGGCTTCTTGTTCGAAAAACTGCATGGGTATGCTCAAGTTTTTTCATGATTTCTCTCTAAAGACTTGATGAAAATTCATGATTTTGGTGTCAATAGATTCGAAATTTCATGTTCTATAAAAGCCCCAAGGAAATCGAAACAATTTCACACACATATGGGTTGCGGATTGTTTGAACTGAAATCGGTGTTTGTGTTTGAGTTCATAAGTTCAAACTGAAATTCTCTCTTACACTAATATGTTTCATATGTTTTTTTTTTGTCGATTTATTCAGAACAAAACCATTAACAAAAGCCCTCAATCAATTTCAAAATTAATCGGTCAAATCACAAAATCTTTAATTGGATATTAGGGTTCATTACACATATGAAATTCATCATTATAAACACCTAATCTAGAATATACCATCAAGCCATATCAGAATTAAACTTGGCTCTGATACCACTTGAAGGATTGAAGGAATTTCATATATATATATATATATATATATATATATATATATATATATATAAATGATATAAATAACAGGTGAAATTCCTACATCCCAAATATCAATTTAATCCTGAATATGACATGTTCAACAACAGTCAGAAGATTGAATTAGAGTTGCCTGGAAGGATTGAGGAAGAAGACATCAGATTCATAAGCATCTTCTAACTTGACATACAAAACATAAATGCAAGAGATAGAGAGAAATCCAATAGAGAATGTTAGGAGATTTACTCCTCCTATTCAATAATACGTTTTCTGTGTCATGGAGTCAATGGGGCAACCAAGCACCCTATGTATTGGCTAGGAGGAGGGTCTCTTTGTGTTAGTAAAGTGTAAAGCTAAACCACCTATCACAGCGAAACCCACGCACAAGGATCCGTAAATATACCCATAATAAACATGCTTAACAATAATTAGCCCAATAGCAACAATGGTCACAAATCATTGGGCTTAAACAATAAGTTATAATTGTTTGACATCAAATTAATTTGGATCCAAAATTAAATTCATCATTGATTTATATTAGTCCACAAAATTATTTCAACGCGTTCAAGAGGTCGGGTTTTATGGGACATGTCCGTCAACGGACTTGTGGTTATTGTATTTTAGTTCATTCACTATATTTTAATTCATTTTCAATATATTTATTGTTTTTTTAATAGTTGTGATTGTCTAAAAGTGACAAATATTTTAAAAGTGATGGAGTAATTTTGTTTGTGTTGTATATGTCTAAAACAACACAGTTTATCTTAGGTTAAAAAAAAAAACCAAACGATGTCGCTTCTTTTAAAAATAAACAAATAAAACCAGACCGGTCAAACATGTCCCCATGATAACCATCACCACCTCCTCCTTGAATGTCTCTTCCTTCTCCATCTCCCTTATTTTTCCAATTCTCTCTAGATCCCGTGAGCCTCGAGTTCTGTCTCACCTCCGTTCTCTGCAACACCACCTCCCTTCCCAGCGGACTCACCAGCTAGTACTTCAGCCTCTTCTCCAATGCCCCGCCTTCCTACTTTTGGCAGGAGCCATGGCGCTCTAGCTTGTAGCTGTGTTGGGTGCAGGGTGAGGAGTAGGGGCTGGAATTGACTAGGGTAGCGCGTGCTTGACAACAATGAAGGAGTAGTGAGAGTCATGAAAGAAAGAAGAGGGCAAACACGTAAATCATCTCTGTAAATTATTTTTTTTAATAAATATAACACTATAAATATAAATTATAATATTAATTAATCATGGCCGTTAGATGGATGTTTAATTTGTGCGACTGAAATTCCATCACCACATAGTGCCAAACATCTTTGGAACCACTTAAATGGCGCCTTGGATACTTTAGCTAAAAAGTGATTTTAAGATATTCTGTTTTGTTTGGACAGTATAAAAAATTGTTTTTATATGCTATATTATTATAGAGGGTATGAAATAATTTGTTTATATTGTATAATATTTATAACCTAAGATTAATTTAGTAAAGTACAATGTTTCTAAAATAATCAATTTTTGCTTATAATCATAAGCTTCAAATTGTAACTTATGATTATAAGTATTTTTCAATTTCAAATTAATTTTTGAACCTATATATAACAATATTAAATTTGAAAATAAACTTTAAAGATGAAATATTAATATTATATATAACAACATTAAATAATAAAGTAAATAACCTATTTTATCCAAACATTTTTAATTTTGACATCACTTTAGTTATTTTGTTGGATCACCACTTTGATATAATGACTAAATTGATGTTAAAATAAAAAAGATTAGGACTAAATTGATGTCAAAACTAAAAATATCAAAACTAAACTAATGTAAAAAACTAGGATCAAATTGATGGCAAAAAATTTGGTTGGATCAAATTGATTTTAAATTGAAAATGTTAGAAACGAAAACATTGTTTACTCATTGTATTTTTTTTTAAATATTACAAAAGAGTGAAATTTAATTGCAAGTTGTATTTTAACTATTTGAATTATGCTATAAACGCAAATTAGAATAACTTTTCAATTAAAAAATGTGATTACTTATTAATTGTAAGATGGAGTTGAATTGAGTCATTAAATAGAGATGTAGTGAATTTCACACACACACATAGGAACGACTCAAGTGAAATGATTTGTTTATATGAGAGTAAGATGAGTAAATCTTGATCGTTGGATTTTATATGAATGATCAAGATTAGAATATAAAGTCATGTGATTTTTTTAAATGTGCATGTGAGCATGAATTATTATTACTTAACTTTCAGCTTGACCATCTATGTATGATACGGCCAAGATTTGCTCACCTCACTCTCATAATAAACTACTCATCTCATATGATACGACTCATATATATATATATATATATATATTAGCTTTTAATTATAATCCATTTTTAAGCTGCTGCCAAACAAGATAGATTTTTAAGAACAACTTTGTTGCCAAAAAAATGTTTCAGGAGAGTTTCCAAACATGCTCCCGTATTAATTACTCATAAATATAAGTTTGTAGCACCAAGTACTTGTTGTGCATGTATATGTAAATATTGTAATCACTGGCCGAGATAGATGGTAAGGCTCTTTCCTTCCTTAACCAAATGTCGATGGTTTGATTTTAGCTTTGAAAATGGAGTAATTTTAAAATTCGTGGACAATGTCTACTCTTAAATGGACATACACGATGCGAAGGGATTAGTCACTGTAATTGACAATGGATACTCTAGGAAATTAAAAAAAAAAAGAAAATACTCCAAGAATTTTCTTAGGCTTTGCTTGTTACTATTGTGACTTTTTAAGAGCCATGGAGCTCTTTGAACTCTAAGAAAGATGCTCTTTAAAAGTCATACTAATATTATTTGATAAAGTAATGTAAAAATTACTCTAAATAAAATTTACAATATTTGTATTTGATAAATATGTCCAATAAATCCAAAATGATAATAATAGATATAGTTATTATTAGAACAATGTCATACTAGTATTTTAAATTTCAAATAACAAAAGCCAACTTTAAAAAACACCTCACGAAGTACTATTAAAAAACACTAATGGCTTTTAAAGGCAGAGAGCAAAAGCGCATCAAGTTTTTGGTTTATTAAACAATATTTTTATAAACCAAAATCAGAACACACACCTAGAGAGTATTACCAATCTAACCTAGGTGTCATGACAGTCAGACCGCCAACATGGAGCCTGCCGCCGCAGAGTATTGCAACAAATGACCCATTAGCCCAGTGCCATCCCCCTCACTAAGAATTTAAGATGAAAGATTCGAAACCTAAGTTTGTCTAGTTAATAGATTGGCTACACATCATTATTTCCCTAATGAATATAATATGAATTTAATATAAATCAATGTGTTAATTATTTATTAATGTTGTGCATGGAAAACTTTGTAAGTTTATGCAGAAATATAGCAAGCATAAACTAGTGGCGTCTACTGCCTTTCCCCTAAAAAATAATGATTGCCACCGGTTTTTGATCACTAGGAATGATAGAGAGAGTAAATAAACCAAACCACGAGGATTTATATGATAAATGAATTCTAAATTTGACCAAATGTTTTTAAGCAAATGATCTATGAAGAAACAATTAAAAAGACTAGTAAGCTGTAAAAGAACCTTCACCAATGTATCAAACTATCAACAAGCAGTTGGATCCTAGGAGAGAGAGATATAAACAAACCATAAAAGACAGCATCTGAGGCCCTTGTTAATTACTTGTTACCTACTTTGGACCTTCAAGGTGCATGTATCCCTTTGATTAAATATTTACAAAATAGAGAAGGAATTTAAAAACACTAAATCCTATGCATAGTGACCATAAATTAGAGGAGATAGCATGGTGTAAAAAGAATTGATTTTAACCAAGATCAATGTCAACACGTTCTGGGTTCCCCCTTTCAGTCTGGTTGGCATCAAGCTCAATTCCTAGCTGCCCCTTGTCTCCTGCCCCAAATGCATAGAGCTTCCCTGATTCAGTGAGGGCAAAGGTATGAGCATTCCAGTGTGTGCAATTGGTCAGGCTAATCTGTACCACTCTTTCATTGATCTCTCTCAGTGATGTGACAAGCTCAGGACTCAACACATTTGCATGTCTGTCTCCCTGTACATGGAATAACAATAACATATTTGAGTAACTTATTCAATAAATAAGTGTCTAACTAAAATGTTTGAAGGATAAAGATGAAGTTAAAGTTGAATGTGCTATAGTCGCTAATATAAGCATCTCATATAGGTTGGTGGACCCTGGCTCTAAGGCAACAGATGCATTTATAAGAAACTGTGTTAGAGTCCCACATTGACTAAAGATATGGCCGAGATAACCTTTATAAAACACTTGGCATTCCTCTAATTCTTGGAGTGGAGTTAGCCTCACTCTTAAAATACAACAATGACTGAAGTTCAATGCACACAATAATCTGACCATAGACTGGTTAATATCATCCATCATTTAGATTAGGATATGAAACAATATTTTGCACATAATGCATACTGAACCTAATCAAGGGTAGGACTTATTTTACAAATAAACGCATCCAAAATAAGCGGCTGTTTTAATGGAAGCTCAACTGTGGCATTGCTATACTCGGAACTAATCTATTAAGTTTCAATTATTGTAACCACTAATCAGCACATCATGTCATGATTGTGCAAAAATCAACAGAAGAGAGGAAGAAGAAATGTGAAACACAGAGGCAATAGCAGACCTGCTCATCATTTCCAGCATTATGCCCAAGACTGGCAGATTCTCCACAGCCAAATGAATAAACATCACCATCATCAGACACGACAAAGGTTGTGTAATCTCCTGTTGCAACATGAACAGCTTTGACATTGCTCAATGCTTCCACTACCTTAGGTACTGATTCACATTCTTCATTGCCATGCCCCAAGCAACCATACCGGCCCCATCCCCATGTGCACACACGGCCATCCCGGCCTACCACAGCAGCATGCCATGCACCAGCTGCAACCACCATGGGTTGAAGGTTTAACAGCTGGAACTGTTCGATCAACGAGGGTGCTTCTCATCAGTCCTTGAGCCGTGTCCTAGCTTGCCCCCAAGCCACACCCAACAGAGTATACTGACCTGTAAATTTTCAAGGAAGGGTGATATAATAATATAATAATAACGAATACACATTAAGAAATAATTGTTACAATAAGAATGAAACTTCATGTATAAACTACCTAATCTAAGAATATGAATTAACAATGTTTGGCAACAGGCATCAATCTTATATGGATGGATTTCTCACGCAAATAGATGTATTCAAATAGGTGGATAAAGGAATGGAATATATTGCCTTTTCACTTCAGTAACATTGATATGCTTTAATAATTGATTATGCAAGAAGGCCCAATTTGTATCATATAACTTTCAAGTACCAAATAGAGTTTTTTTTTTTAAAAAAAAAAAAAAAACACTGCTCTTAATTCAAAATTGTAACAGGCAAGGAAAGGAGATGTAAATGGAGCTCACATTCCACTAGGTTGACAAGCCAGACAAAGCAGGTAGCAATATCCGGCAGCAATTTGCACCACTGGTATGTCTTCTAGAGCTCCCAATAAGGGGTGGGGTTCAACATCACTTGGATCAGTGTGGTGACCAAGTTTGCCATCACTACCCCAAGAAAATGTATAAACCCTGCCTTCTCTTGACAATACAGCTGTGAAGAAATGCCCAATTGCAGCCTGTACAACAAATATGTTTTTCAAAGACTCTACTAACTGTGGAGTTCTGACAGTTTTAGACCCTCGAACTCCATACTCAGCTTCACCAAAAGAGTCTTCCCCAAATGCATAAACCTGGCCAGAATCACTGATCAACATAGTCCTCTCAGCCCCAGCAGCAGCTTGTATAATTCGAATGCCTTGCAAAGTTCTGAAACACAATGGAGTTTCTGTTAACTTTAAATCAACTAGTTCACTTTCCAGTTAGCCTTACAGACAGTATAAGCTGTAAGTATTTGAGGAATGTCCAAATGTTCCAACCTTATCGGTCGAGGCTGCCATTCCTCTTCAGTGGTGCCATGCCCAAGTTGTCCTGAACTGTTGCACCCAAACGAATAAACAACCCCTTTTAATGTCACAGCAATGCTGTGGCCAGGACCTGCTATTGCTTGTGATTTCTCCCTCCTGCAACATGCTTCTCCAGCCTGCAGATACCTCAGGACCAATTTCCATGAACCTCCACATCTTCGCTTCAAATCTTCCTTTTGTTCTGTGGTCATCGGCTTAAAGATGGCCCTATTCTGGCACATGTCAAATGCAGCAATCTCTGCCAACGACAAATTAAAATCTGGAGCAAAGTTTGCTGGCTGCCTGAAGAAGGAGCATGTTGCCTGCAACAGCAAAATCAAAAAAAGCAAAGCCAGCATTATTGGCATTTGTTCTATGATCCAAGAAAAGCTTCACAGTGGTGGATAAGTCTCCTCTAAAGTGGAACTTCGTCTCTAAAGTGAGAAAGTGAAAAAATGAGAAGCTCATTAAATAATCTAAGGGTGAACACCCCTTACCTTTGAGAAATTATCAGATGCTCATGGAGCACCAGGTAGATTGTGCTCTACCCACTAACAGAATAACATTCTATATAATAGTATAAGTTAGTGATGGGTCTTATCCTAAAATCTCATTCTATTATACTACCTCTGGTCTCTAGTAAATGTCTATTTGGACAAACTGGTACATAGAAAAGTCAATTTATCTAGTAGTTTGTCCAAATGAACACTTGTTAGAGAACAGAGGTAGAAGGAAATGAACACAATCCAGCTAATCCATGAGCATCCAAGAATTTCTCCTCATTTTCTCACTTTAAACAGAAGCTCATTTTAGAGGAACTTCTTTCCCACATAGGCAATGTACTATTAAGATAATAACCATATGGCACTTGCCTCTAGTTTGGCAAGGTCTTGAGGATCCAAATTACATGCTGTGAGGACATGAAGGACAATGGAGGGACTAGCAGACAAGGGAAACTCCCCAGGGGTAGAGTCCCCAAAGCAATGTCGTTGCTGCCTTTGAAATGTTGGAAGTGGTGTGGCAACAACAATGGCAGTGATTGGTGGCTGGTCAGGGATGTTATGATGGTATTGAATGGTTGGGGTTCCGCTGGTTGTGGCATCCATGGGCACTGCCAACCCTTTTACGCAGTGCCCCCAAAAACTTTGCAGAAGAAAAGATCTAAACTTCTGGGAATTATGACAAAAAAAGAGAGATATGTGCAAAGTTTATTACTACACTTAGTTAATTTATCTGGTTCTTCTAATTATAGCATCTCAAACACTGCATAATATATTCTTTCTAACTTGCAAAAAAGTGTTTACCTTAAAAAATATAATTGACTAGCAAATCTCAGGTCTCAAACCTACAAAGCAAAAAAACATGCTTGCATAAACTCATTATGTGACACAAACTTAAAAGGGGGAAAAAAAACAACAAACAAAAAACAAAAGGATAAAGAAGAAGAGAGAGAAAAGAAAGCTGAATTATGGGACTAATTGTTTTCAATTAGTGAAAGCATGCATTTTTATTAGACTCGTAGAATCATGAATCTGGTGTTTGATCTCCAGTGAAAGAGGAGGATAAGAAATACCCAAAACAAAAAGAAAAAACAAAAATCATTTCAGAAAATACCAAATGGGAAAAACTCAGAGCCAGAGAAGAAGATCAATCATCACCGATCATTTTGTAAAAATTTTGGATGACCCGGATGAAGGAAAAACATCAAAGAGAAAAAGGGATATCTCAAGGTGAATCCAAAGACGAAAACTTTGAGGAGAAGTAAAATAGTATTCATTCCCTTAACAAAAGGGATATTCCAAAAAAGAGAGAAGGAATTTTTTTTTTCCCAATTTTGGTAATCAAAGATTGAAACCCCTCATTCACGTGAACTCATCATCATAATAATTCATCAAAGTGAGAACATCGCAATCAAAATGAACCAACCCAGCAAAGTCTCTCTCCATGGCTGAAACCACAGAAAACAGGGGATTGCAATTCAGAACCAACTTCCGTCAAATCAGATTTTCATGGGTAGGCCTAAAAATCTTCTCTTTTTGTTATTATTAATTTTTATTTTTCCCAGATCAGAGTAACCAATTCAACAAGTGCACTTGCTGAACAAGTAACCAGAAAAACAGGGGAACAAAAGATAAAAACAGAAAAGAAATAAAAAAGGTAAAAACAGAGAATTCCAGAACAGAACAGAACAAAAAGTCACATGCTCAACAAGTTTTTTTTTTTTCCGATGAGTGGCATTACGATCGGCAAGGATCGATTCAGGAAAACGAAAGAAGAAAACACATGGAGGGGAGAGAAGGGTGATTACGTATCACAGCCACCCACGATTCCTGAAACTCAATAATCTGCAGCATCGGAGAGAGAATCGCAGGGAAAAAACAGAGACACAGAGAGAGAGTGTGTGAGTTTTCAACGTTTTGGATCAAACAAACGTCAACAGAGGTGGGTTTTATTTTGCTTTGTTGGGTTTTTTTTTTTTGATGAATTAACGATGGAGTGTGTGGTGGGGTGGTTTGTTAAGGTGATTAGGAGAGCAAGAGAGAGAGAAGAGAGAGAGAGTTTCTTTTGGTTTTTTGAGAGTTTTTATTGTTTTTCAAAAGTGGACGGAGGTGGTATTATATCTCTACTTTCCATTTAAAAAAAAAAAAAGAATTTGATGAAGTGATAATGAGGTGTCGCTTTGGCAATGAAGTTGGAATATTTATATAAGTTGTGGGTATCTAGCACGTCAGCTTCGCTAACCCTCTCTTAGCTTCGGTAACGGGGTAACAATAACCCCGCTTCTAGGATTATTATCTCTCTCACATGTCTCACTCTTTTATTATTATTATTATTATTATTATTCATTTGAATTTCAAAATCTTCCCAACAAAATAGCGAACTAATAACTAAGGATGGGTTTGACATTAAAATTAGAAATTCTTACTAGAGGAGACAGAGACAGGAAATAAAGAGGTAAAAGTTGAATATGGAATCACACACTCACATGGGTTTGGCAAGTTACCTATAAGATTATTCATAATTTATATAACCACTTAAAAACTTATCACATTCTAAACTATAGGTGATAATACAATGCAGGATCTAATATGTGCAGATAATTTAACTATCAATTCACATTATCCTATTTGGTAGATAAAAAATAAGGGTGTAAGTGTATCAGATTAATTGGATTGAACTAGGTGGATCCAATCGAACCAAAACATCACATCAGTTTTTGGGTAATTGGGTCAATTAGTTCATATGCAACCAAAACCTAATCATATATTGGTTCGGACATTAGATTTCCATTTCAAAAATCGAATATGATTTTTTTTTAAGTTTCCAGAGTATCCACAACTTAGTTCAGTAACTAATCCATTCACGTACCATAGGCCCACTTAAGGGGTAAACATTGGCCACGGGTTTGAAACTGGTTCATTCTCAAAACAAGAATCGAACCCTCAACACTTAGTTAAGGAAGGAGAAAGCCTTTACCATCTCACCTCAGCCGCATGGTTAAGCTGAACCGATGTGAACCACTTAACACTTATAATTATTTCTATTCCTATTATACACTAATCACTAACTTAAACTTACTACTAACACAAGTTACAAACCTCTCTTGTGCTCATGTTCCCACTTTCCATCATTATAAGTTGTTGATATCTCATGAGTACATATTAGAATTTTTTTTTATATTGAAATTGTTGCAAGTTTTGGCATTGTGTTGTGGAAAGTGGGATTATCTTCAAACTAGTGTATTTTTTATGGTATTTTTATTGAATTTTTTGACAGAAATTGTAAGGAAAAAAAAACAACTAAATCCAATGACCCAATTGAATTTGATTAGATTGGTTTTATTCAAATTATGCCCAAAAAAAAAAAAGAATCCAAACCAATTAAACATTGATCTATTTGATTTATTTTTCTCTCAAGTATAATCCAAATCAACTCATTTACACCCCTAGTAAAAAATATTACTAGGTAATACATGTTTTTTAGTAATATAATACTGATAATAATAGTAATACACATAAAAAATGATAATAGTAATAATTTAAAATAATAATTGTTATTATTATTTATGAGCAAATTTGACAAATAGAAGAGAATCAAGATAAATTTCACAAAATCTTAGGGAAGGTAAATGTACTTGGCTCTAAAATCAATGAATCTTTCAATGTGTGAAGACTTTTTCAAGTATCAAGTTTGAAATGTAGAAAAATGATTTAATTTTGATGTATTGTTACATTGTCATCCAATCAACTCTATTCATTTGCATGACCTTTCAAATAGTTGAGTAACAATATAAAACTCTTATACAATGTTAGGATGTCAAACTAAACTGTAAAAGCTGGAACAAACAATTTTATTTATTTTTTCTATAATAAGAATGAGCAAAGACCCGTCTATCAAATAATCCTTTTTAATGAAAAATGTAACATTCCCATTTCACCTAACCCTGCTTCCTAGAGGATTATAATCTCCTCTTACACCTCTCACTCTTTTATATTCCTTTTTCATTTAAAATTTGAAATCTTACATACAAATTTAGCAAATTTAAAATTAAGGATAAATTACACTGATTGTTCCTCAAATTTGGTGAAATTCTTGACTATCATTTATTGTTCAAGTGACATTGTCCTCCCATTGTGGCACTATGCAATGTGAATAGAGGTGTTATTGGTGTAATGATTGCACACATTCAAGGTAGTACGATGTAATAATTTCACAAAAATTTGTGACTTCTTGAGTAAATTTTATAAATAGAGGGAAACCAAGATAAAATTGGCAAAATCTTAGGGAAGGTAAATGTAACTTGCTCTAAAATCAATGAAACTTATAATGTGTGAAGAATTTTTCAAGTATCAAGCTTGAAATGCATAAAAAAGACTTAATTTTGACATATTGTCACATTGTCATCCAATTAACTCTTTCATTTCATGACCTATCAAATAATATATGTGAGACTTAATCATATTCAATGATGTAATAATGTATATGATTGGATGACAATATAAAATTTTTATAATTTGTCCGTATAACAAAATTAAATTCAACAAGTACAAAGAATTGTAATTTTTTTTTTATGTTAAGAATGGGCAAAGGCCCTTCTATCAAACGAATATTTCTATGAAAAATGCAACATCATCAATTTCGCCTAATCTCACTTCCCTGGGGACTATAATCCCCTCTCACTCTTTTATGTTCCTTTTTCATTTAAACTTTGAAATCTACCAAAAACAAAATAGCAAATTTGAAATAAAGGATAAATTACACTAGTCTTTCTTCCAAATTGGTGAAATTCCCAACTCTCTTTCATTATTCAGGTGACATTGACCTTCCTTTGAGAAACTTTGCAATGTGGAATAAAGGTGATGTCGGTGTAATGATGACGCACATTCAAGTAGGGCAATGTAATAATTTCACAATTTCAATGAACACATAAGCAAATTTTACAAATAAAGGAGAACCAAGGTAAATTTCACCAAATTTTAGGGAATGTCAATGTAATTTGCTGTAAAATTAATGAAACTTGTAATGTGTAAAGAATTTTTATAGTATCAAGCTTGAAATACCAAAAAACATTATTTAATTTTGATATATTGTCACATTGTCATCCAATTAACGCTTTCAATTTGCATGACCTTTCAAATAGTAAAAGTGACAGTCAACTATCTCTAATTATGTAATAATATATATATGATTAAATGACAATATAAAACTCTTATACATTGTCGGTATATCAAAATTAAACTACAAAAACAATGACAATGAATTGTAATTTTTTTTAATAATAAGAATGGGCAAAGGCCCTTCTATAACAAGCATTTTTAATGAAATATGTAACCTCCCCAATTTCACCTAAACCCGCTTCCTGAGGATTATAATCTCCTCTCACACATCTCACTTTCTTATGTTCCATTTTCTTTGAAATCCTAACTAGTAGTTACACTAACAAGATGACTAATAGTTAGACTAACTAGATAATAAAAATATCAAGATATTTCCTTTCTTTTTCTCCTTAGGCCATGGCAATATACTCCCCAAAGCATCCTCTCATTTGTTCATTTTCTGCACACATATGATCTCTCTTGTCTCCCTAAAAGCATTCTCTAAGCTCAACCATGCTTAAAGTTCTCTATGTACTTTTCTACTCATGAATCTCTACTCCATTCCCAACCTTAAAGAACCTCACCAACCTTATAAGAGCTACATTCTTGGGCTTTTGCCACAAATCCTGAACACATTAGCATTCATAACCTTACACAAGAAGAAAATCATCTTCTTTCTTTTCCTTTCATAGACAGGTTTTGAGACCTAAAGGAAACCACATTGCAATCTCAACATCTTTAACACAATCACTACATCTTGGTAGACACTTTCTTTTTTATTTGCAAGATCTAGATCTCCTAATAATAATCCATTTTCCATGATTAGGTTCTTTTAATTCCTATATCTTAGCTCTCATGACCAAAGAAAATGTTTGTCAAAGTTTGCTTCTTTGAGCTTAAAAAAAAGATTTCTCATGATTTTCTTTCTAATGTATCACAGTTGTGGTGTATATGATGAGCACACAACTTTTATTCCATATTTACTTGGTCATGTTCAAATCTCAAGTTCTAGTACTTTAATATCCCTCATTTGTATAACTAGCATGAAAACTCAAGATTTTAAGACTAAACATTTTATAACCAAGATCAAGCTCACATTTTTGGTTATTAGTTTTTGATTGAAATACACATTGAAAAGGTCCCACATTGTTTAGGATTACAAGGGAAGAGAGTTGTCAAGGCTATATATATGAAACCAAGTTCTTCATTTCAATCCCCACCAATCATATACACTTTAAACTTGTATATGACTTTCTTCTTTTTCACTATTCTTGTGAGGTGTAGTTCAAATATTTGCCATGGAGAGTGTAGGTGTACTAGAGGTGTGAGTGTTTGAGAGTGAAGTCTATGTATTATAAGAATTTTCACATAATGTTATTCTTTGGTTGTCATTTGACGGCAGGTGTGGTTTTTTTTTATGGTTTTAGAGTTTTCCATGTTAATTCTTGTGTTGTGGTTACTATTTATTTTATTTCTCTTTTAAGGTGGCTCTCAAGGAAAGGAAATGGGCATTTTTTTCCTAACACTAGTATCAAGAGTTTGGTTCATTGGGATTTCTTCTTAGCATGCTATATGGTTGCAGCTTTGTCTGATCTTCCACATCGAAAAAGAATTATTCCTTGTTCCTTGAGAATTATCATTGGTTGTTGCCCTGAAAGGAAGTGTAATGCTATGAAAGTGCAGTTTGGAAAAGTTCTAGCTATGAAAGACCTGGTATTTAAACATGTCCATTGTGACCAATGTCTTTTTCCTGGGAACCTACCTAGTGCAAGTTTAAAGTTATTGCACACTATTCTAGTATCCAGTTGCAATGTCAAGTTTTTCAAGTCCTGTGAAGTTTGACATAGAGAAATTTGATGGAAGAATCAATTTTGGCTTGTGGCAAATACAAGTGAGGGATGTCTTGATACAATCAGGATTGCACAAGGTGTTGAGAAGGACAATTTGTGGCATGGATAAAGAAAAATGGAAGAAACTAGATTAGAACTGCAAGTGCAATTCGCCTGTGTCTAGCTAATAATGTTCTTGCAAATGTTCAAGGACTGTCACCAAGAAGCTTTAGCAAAATTCGAAGCATTATATTAGGAAAAGAGCATCTCAAATTGGTTGTTGTTAAAAGAGCAACTTCATAATTTACATGTGCATGATAATGTGAAAGTTTCCATGCTATCAATGGTATTGTCTCTGAATTAGAGGATATTGGAGTCAAGATTGATGATGAAGATAAAGCACTAAGGCTCATATGGTTTCTTCTATCTTCCTCTGGACATATCAAACATGTTTCGATGTATAGGAAGGAAACTTTGAATTTTGAAGAAGTTGCCAGTGAAATCATTTTTGATGAAAGAAGAATGAAAAGTGAGGAAAGCACTTCATCGAATTTTCAATGTTGGAAGCTAGAAGTGACATGTAAGGGAAAAAGAACCATAGAAGGAGTGTGTCATATTGGAAATATGGAAGGCTTGGTGTCACAACCCAACTTGGATCGTGACCGGCATGTGAGGAATCTCATCCTCACATAAGCCTTCTAGGTGACGTGTCTCTATATGCAAATAATAGTATAATATTATCCTTAAAACAAAATTTTTCTTCTAAATCAATATCCATTTCTCCGTTCAAAATGTGATATTTAAATTCATAAAACTGGAAGTATTTAATATTTGAGCTCTAAAAACCCCTTTTAATCCATTATGCAAATCATGAAATTATAAACTAAGTTATCACACGATAAAAACCTGCTTAACCTTTGAAAACGAATCATAACTATATAACTATTACATAAGCTAATCAAAATCAGTAGTGGAAATTCATACTTAAACTTGAAAACATATAGGGAAGTACATAAATTTTGAAAATAACTATAGTGTCTCAAAATACATGTGTGGCTTAAATCCTCTTGCAATACTATTGGAGTTATCTAAAACTAACATAAACCTAGACTAAGCCTTAGCAATGCAAAGCTCACCAAAGAATAGTTGCGCTCCTGGACTGGTGACATGAAGATATCTGCACTTGCAACTATGAGAGGAAGGGAGATGGGTGAGTCAACAGACTTAATGAGTGAGCTTTCACCCATCACCCACATGGGACAACCAAGGATATGCATAAACACAGTATATATGCAGCAATCATAAATCATTTGATATTTAAATACATAGTTAATTTGGAAAACACTTTTCATATCATAACTTTGTCACAAGCATCTCTACATCTATAGTCTATCATGAAAACATTTAAAGTGGGGTTGCGACAACTCATAGAGAAATAGTAATCTCTAGCTATACATATAATAGCAATAACAATACCTCTAGAGTTTCTTGGTTATGCATGTCAACCATGGCATACCAAATTCCTCGCTCTAGGATCCCTTAAGGATCCGAACGAACACCTAACTAGGTTCCATCTCTACTCGATGAGATTGCTCCTAAGGACAACTTGGTACTAAGGCTAGCGATCGTTTTTAAGCGTTAACTCATTGTCTGTTTCTCTATAGCTACCGGCTAAATTAGTTTGTCAAAATCCAAAATTAAAGGGTGGGTGCTCCGTCCTCGCGAATGTGAGCCCTTAAATTCTTAATACTTTGAGAATTTTGGACTCATATAACTCTAGCAATTTGATTTTAGTATAACTGTGGCTATAAGAATCATACCTAAGGGATTACCGCTTATAGGCATTCCAATTTCAAGCCTAAGGAATATGTATCTGATAGTGCCATGAATCATCCTGAATTATGTACCTTTTAGTACCATAAGCTGAAGTCCAAATCTCAAATCTTAAGCAAACATAACTTTTCATATACTTAATAAATCTAAAATCATAGTTCAAAACACCAGGGTTTATAATTATAAAAATTGGAAATCATAATAATATATTTATTCACAAAGTTGGGTCATACTCTTGTTTAAAATTTCTCTAACATGTATAAATATTTTACCTAAATATTCTAAAACATAGTTTGAAATCTAAATCTTGAAAACATAACAATATCATAAAGCTATAAAACATATTTGACAAAAATAGCAAAGTTGCTACAATACATATTTCCTGAATAAATCCCTTCTAAAACATGTAAAACATTTTCCATAACACACAACATAGCAATCATGGACCCATCATTTTGTATAACTCATTCTTTCATGCTATCATCATAAATTATAATTTTTCTAGCTTGACATAATCATGTAAAATCATGTTTGATACTCATTCTCATCTCAAATTTCATATTTCACAATCATAATGCAAGAAGAGTAAGCATAATAATAAAACTAAGGCTATGAGATTAAACTCGCTCACCTAGAGGGGAGGAAGAAATGACGTCAACACCAACAGAGCTCCGTGAACCGACGGGATGGCACTAACAACTGCCATAGAACAATCATAAACTCTAGATTAATCTCTAACAACCTCTAGATAACTCTAATATAACTCTAACAATATTGGAGGAGCACCTCCATTTGACAACAATGGGAGAAAACAACAACCCAAACCATAGAACATGAACGGAAAGAGAAAAAGGGAGCATAAACCAACAACTAAACTCACCTTGAAGCTTGGAGGAAGTGAATTTGATGGAGGATGAGAGTGGAAGGGAGGAAGGAGGGTTTGGGAGCTAGGGTTCCCCATTTTTTGTCCCCAAAATGTGCTTGGAAGGGTATAAATAGGGGTGGGGATCAGTAAGTGAAATTGCATCATTTTGCATGTGTTGACATCAGGCCTGCTCACTGTCAGCAAATGGAGATCGCTCAGATAGCCTTCTGGCTCGCCTCACTCCAGTGAGGCTGTTTCAGAATTCTCCAAGAGCACCCAAACTCCATCCCTTGGCCCTTCATGCATCTAGATCTTCTCGGCTGCATGGGTGGGTCCTGAGGACCCTAGGGCGGTACGAAACTTGTTTGTTGACACGTGTACATCTGGTATTACACTTGGGCATGTAAAGAAATGGTCTAGGTAGAAGTGTTGAAAAATGGCTCTTAATCTAATGCTAGCAATATCTCTCTCCTTGTAGGAGAGGATGATATTTTCTAGAAGATGGGAAGTGTATCGTCATGGCATTATTGCATTGCCATGGAAAGGATAAGTTGTTGCTCCTAGATCCACAATTGCACACGGGCCTTGGTTGGCATTGAGATGCAAGGTGTGTGATGTGGTTACGTCGATGGCTAAAGAACTTCCAAGAAAAGCCAACGTTGAAGTTGCACATAAATTTTTCAGTGTAGTTTCAACATGTGTCGAGGTGAAATTCTTGGAATTGTTAACAATTCCAAGTGATCAATGTACTTTGTATGGTAAAGTATGATAGTTCTTTTGAACTATGATTGTCGATGTTGACAATGAAAACTGAAGATATGCTCATTTAAATCAAGGTGAAGATAATTATTTTTTATTTTTTTATTGAAATACACATTGCAAACCCTTACATTACTTAGGATTGCAAGAGAAGATGGTTGCAAAGGCTATATATATGAAGCCAAATTTTTCATTTCAATTCGCATAAGTTGAAAACACTTTAAGCTTGTATCTGACTTTTTCTTTCTCCCTATTCTTCTTGTGAGGTATAGTTTATATATTTGCTTTGGAGAGTATGGGTGTATTGGATGTGTAGGTGTTTGAGAGTGAAATCTATATGTTGTAAGAATTTTCACGTAATATTATTCTCTAGTTGTCACTTAGCAACAACTTGGTTTTTCTTTGATTTTAGAGTTATCCACGTTAATTCTTGTGTTTTGGTTGATTTCTATTTTATTTTTCTGTTTATGGTGATTCTCAAATAGGGAAATGAGGCATTTTTTCCAACAAAAAAAGAACTATAAAAAGATTACATCCACAATATTTGAGAAGAGGAAAAGGCTTAAAAATCACGAAACAAGAGTTTTGGTTGTAAAATGCATAAAAGGAGGCTGCTGGAAAATATACATTTCCTTAACATTATGTGTTATGAAATTATTTCTGAAGTTAAACATCTTGTTTTGGAGTGAAAAATAGTTTTAAAATGAAAGCTAACATATGAGGGAATATTCTATAAATATTTTGTGTAAAATGAAGTAGGATTAAGGGAGATATGATTTTTTAAAGTTGGGTATTTCTACCGAGTTTGAAACTAAGTAGCATGTAATAAAAATTTAATGTCTCGGTCCATATAAGTAAAAAAAATTATAAAACCAATTTTGTTAGAAAGCTAAGACACAGAGGAATGAACCTATAAATTTTCAAAACCAAAGTCCTTCTATGTAGAGCCTAGTTTACAAATAATTTCCAGGTTCAGTGTTAAGACCCAACGCTGAATAGCCCGAAAGAAAAAGATATAACTATGTAATCATTTTTATTGAAATTACCATTGTTAGAAAGAGGGGTAGGTGGGCAGCGTGTATATAAAATTTGAGACTTATTGATAAAAGATGAAATTTTAGTGATTTTTCTAAGTTCAGGGACATTGAACGATATATGAAAATTAATTTAACAGAAATGTGCACGTAGAAAATTCACTAAAATTTTATTTTTTATTGTTAAGTCTCAAATTTTATATACGAAAATGTTAAAATCTCAAGAGGTATGCATTATACCCTTGAACATTCTTATCTATGTGCATTTTAGTGCACTCATTTTCCACTAATAATATACAAAAATTTAACAAAATAAAAAAAAGTAAAAATTAACTTAAAACTAGAAGAAACAAGGTAGCCAATTCACCATAAGTCACCATTTTGAATCAAGTATTCAAAAATTAAGAGAAGAACCATAAAAAGGGGAAAGATTTATTTAGTTGGGAATTAAAAAAATTTAGTCATTTTTTACAAATTTTAACTCCTCAGTTTTTTTTTATTAATATGTATTTTTTAAAAAATTGTATAATATACTAAGAGAAAAAATCATAAAAGGAAAGAATTGTGACACATGTGGCGGCATTTAGATATTTTGCAATGTCAACAAGCTAAACTCTAGATTAAATAAAAGGATTAATTTTAAAGATAGTTTTAGTTTAAGGATCTAATTGAAATATTTAAAAGTTAAATGTAGCTATTTGTAACTATCTAAAAGTCTAGATGGAGTAAATGTTCTTTCCCTTCTTTATGCTAAATTTTGGCTCCTTTTTTAATACTTTTGATTAAAAAAAACTGCACATTGAGTCCTCAAAATAAGTAAAAATTAACAAAAGAGTTTAATTTTTATGCATGATGGTATAAAAATTTTTAATACTGTCATTTAATCATATATTGTCACTTCAGGAAATATAGTTGAGTTTCACGCCTACCACTCAAAAAGTCATCAAAATTAGGTGATTTGATTGGATAACAGTGTTAATGTATAGAAATTAAGCTCAAAAGATAATTATCTTTTTATTCAACATTTTTCAAAAGCATGCAAAGAATAAGTAAAAATATATTTAAGTACTTATTATAGGTTTTTGTTATGGTACCCTAAGGGTACCAGGATACTTTTGAATTAAAGGGCTGTGATTTAATAATGAATATTTAATATATTAATAAATTTAGTTAGTGGACACGTGATAAATTTTTACCACAATTATCTAGAAGGTCCTGGTACCTATAAATTTTTTAGGTATCGAAGATATCCCTTTTATTATAATATTATTTATCTTCTAATAATTAGATCACATTTATTGTGAGAAATAATCAAACTAAACAATCAACAATTTTTTTATATCTAATTTTTATCAATATCACAACTTCTATTAAAAATATCTTTACTGAAAATAATTATCGCAAAATATTAACAAATTTATGCAACACAGGGTATTATTTATAATTATTTACTATTTTAGAATTTTAATTAAGTTATGAGAATTACAACACTTCCATTTGAAAATAAAAGAAATGGTGTAACAAAGGATTTAGAATTAATAAATTAACTATTGTAAGGTTGTAAATGGATCGGTTCGACCAAATGAACTCTACAAATTTCAACCTAAATAATTGGTTCGGTTCATTAAAATAATTGGGTGCAATCCAATTGGAACTGATCAATATTTGGTTTGATCATCAGATTTGAGGTTGCAAACTCGATACCTAACCTGATCGAACCAAATCCTCCCCTCCCACACCCCACCACCTAATACTATCTTTCGTGTTCACCTAAACCCAAAGAAACCATTATTTTATCTATAATTCTACATGATTCCCTTCCCTTAATTAGACTTAGATCCTCACTTAATTGTTTCTTAAGAACAAACAACTCAACAAAGGTCTCAAAAAATTTGTATACGATTTTTTAGGCAAAAATTGCTTAAAAACAAAAGGTCAAGTAGTATAATCACGCATGATCTGACTTGGTTCAATTTGATTTGAATTTTGTAAAAAAAAAAATTATGAAACCAAACCAAACTAAACTAATAAAAAAGTTGATCAATTCATATTTGTTTTCCTCTCAAACCTAATCTAAACGAATCCGTTTACATCTCTATTTTTGAGAAAGAAATAGGGGATTGTATCTTCATGAGTTCCTTTCCTCCCACTGATTACTAAACACTCAAATACAAAAACATATTCAGATTCCCTTCATTCCCTTTTCTTCCCTAATTCATATATTACAAATACACACACACACACACACACACACACACTCATGAATTAAATTAAATTCATTGGATTTTAGATGATTAGTTAAAAATAAAACATAAAATCACGTGATACTTTTAAATGATCACATGATCATTAATTACCATTAATAACTTTCAATCATGACTATTTATGTATGGTTTTAACATCCACATTTGCTCCTCTGACTATCATAATAAACTACTCATATCCCTCGAGTCATCGCTATATATATGAAAGTTAAACTCAATATTTTTTATTCAAACACTATTAGAAATCGCAATACCAACGAAAATACCGACAAGTTCAAACCCTTTACTGATGGTATCTCTAACAATTTGTCGCCTTTTTATAAATTAATGGGTTGATTATTAATTTACATCATGGACCGTAGGAATTCCGTCGATAAATGATGGCACCAATACACGCCACATGATGCGCATAGTGTTCGACGGTGTATCGATGGTTATTTTATTTTCCTTTTTAATTTTATTATGATTAAAACCTACCGACGGTATATTGACGGTTTCATGATTTTATTTCTTTAAATTATTTTTATTAAATGTTACCGATGGCTAACTGACGGGAGTTTTATTTTATTTTTTAAAATTATTTTTATTTAATGTTACTAACGGTTGGTTTATTTTATTTTTTAAAATTATTATTATTTAAATTATTACCGATGGGTGTTTTATTTTATTATTTTAAATTATTTTTATTAAACTTTATTGACGGTTTATCGAAGAGTGTTTTATTATATTTGTTTTTTTTTTACTTTTTATTGAAATTTATCGATGAGTGTACCGACGGGTATTTGAATAATTCAGACTTCGCTGCGCAACCTTTGGTGTTCCCACATACCCGTCGGTATAGCCATCGTAAATAGTGAACTTTGAAACGCATCGTTTCATTAACCCACGTATTTTTACGAACACGAGCCTTCTTGTTCCCTCTCTGAAAGCTCTTTCTCTTTTCTCTCTTTCTCTTGAAACCTTTGCTGCCCCTATCGCCTATTTTGCCGTGGGCTCCACAAGAGCTCCATTCGAGAGATGAAGACCACCATTGCAATCTAGGAGTTTTGGTGAGCATTTTAATTGTTTAGTTTTTTGGTTTGGTTTTGTTTTTCTATTTGTTTGTGGATGCCCATAGTGTTGTGTTTTGTTGAATTGGAAAGTAATTATTATTTTTATTTTGTTAATATAGACGTTTTGTTTGAGGGTGGCAGCAATTATTAACATTGAGATTGATTTGCCATTCTACTTCCTTATCATATTTTATGTTTTCTATGTATTTAAGTGTGTTAATTTAAATTTTTCATATTTGATTTTCAGGATTGGATTTGGTTGGACACGGAGAGCTTTCACATTTGGTTTTCTTCTCCCTGGAGAGGTTAGTAACTAAATCCTTGTTATTTATATGGTTTAATATGTACGTAAGATAAAGACTATTGTTTTTTAGGATAGAGTTACAGGAAATGAGGATTGCATGACTAGGGGAAGGGCAGAGGTCCTTTCCCGACTTGTTTGCATTGTTTGCGTGTAATTCTTTGTGTTTGTGGAGAACAGGATACATGTTGTGGAGTTATAAAAGGATGCACAATAGAATGATTTCTAGGATTATGTGAATTGTATGTAATTATTAAGATGTACCCATTTCACTATATCTATTCTGTTGTTAATCTTTATAATAATATCTATAATTTTTTAATTGACTGAAATATCCAATAACGGAAGCTCCTAATTTAAGGGAGATACCATTGAAATTTTATTAAAAAAATTTTAGAGATAAAAGATTAAAAATAACTGTATTTAAAAAAACTTAAAGACTAATTGAATCAAGTTTAAAGACTAATTAAAAGAAATATTTGATGACGAAAGCTCCTGATTTAAAGGGAAATGCTATCAAAATTTTGTTAAAATTTTCACTAAGGAAATAAGATTAAAAAAAATATTAAAAGTAACGTATTAGAAAAAAAATAAAGAAAACCAATTGAACGTGTTTGAAAGTAGTAATTTGACATTTAAAAAGTAGTATGTCTATGGTTGCACTGAAATATATGGCTAGATGAAATTTAGAGCATTCTTGTTTGAGACATGAATGGTTGTTATTTTTAAAATATAAAGAAGGCACCTATTTTAAAGTCAAGAGTGCTTTAGAAATGTATTATCCAAGATATAATGAACACACTACCCAAGATTGTCAAGTTGATAATGATGACATTGAAAGACTTAACACCTGGGAATCATGTACATTTCTTAAAAGTTCCAGTGAACCTTAGACAAATGTACATGATTCTCAAGTATTGTAGGTCTTTCAGGGTCATCATTACTAACTTCACAATCTTTGATAGTGTCTGCATTACATCTTGAATAATATATATTTGAAGCACTCTATTATACACTCTGACTTTAAAATAAGAGTCTCCTTTATATTTAAAAAATAACAAATATTCATGTCTCAAACAAGAACGCTTAATAAATTTCTTTGTCTATGATTGAACTGAAATATAAGAAAACAGAAGCTCATAACTTAAGCAGAGATGCTGTCAAAATTTTGCCAAATTTTTTGTTAAGGAAATAAAATTATAAGTAGTTGTACTAAAAATTTAAATAGCAATTGAATTTATATTTGAAAGTAATAATTTGACGTATTTAAAAAATTTTAAGTCTAGGGTTTATCACAAGCGCAATGTTACCTTCAAACTGATCATGGATGTACAATAGATTGCATCTTAATAGACGATGGGGATTAAACTGAATTTTACAGTTGTGTTGAAGAATTCATGAGGGTAACATATCAAACATAATAGTTCATTAATGAGACAAAAGTTAGGTATCCATGCAATAAGTGCAAATGTAGGAAGTATTTAGATGATGACACAATAAGGTTCATTTGTATAAGTGGGATTCATGCCTGACTATTGGGTTTGGAAGAGCATAAGGAGATAATTAATGCATGAAATCAAGTGGATATGTTTCAGATTTGAAGTAGTTCTGTAGGATCCATGTAGGTCAACACGACATGGGTAATGTGCTGGAGGATAACCTAGTTAGACATCAAGAGATGGTTTTTGTTCCAAATAACCAATTTAGCAAACCCTATTCTTGACCTGTTGTTACACCCTATAATCTCCCCTTGAAATGTGCATGAAAGATCCTTACCTCTTAACATGTATAATCCTTGGCCCTAATAATCTAAAAAGTAAGATTGATGTGTATCTTCAACCTCTAATTGATTAATTGAATGAGTTGTGGTGCCAAGGTGTTCTTACTTACGATATTTCAATAAAGCATAATTTCATGATGAGAGCATTAATGTGGACCATTAATGACTTTCTAGCTTATGGAATGTTGTTGATAGATGATTCAAGGCAAATTAGCATGCCCGCTTTGCATGAAGGATACTAAGGCATTCACCTTAAAACATGGAGGAAAGAACTCTTAGTTTGATTGTCATAGGAGGTTCTTAGATGCTGATCATCCATATAAGCGAAGTAGATATGGTTTTAAAAGTAATTGTTTTGAACATGAGGGCCTTCAGTTTAGTAAGTGGCCGCCAATTGTGGGATTGAGTTAACGATTTCCAAAAATAATGGAATTTGGAAAGATAGTGCGAATGCCAGGGTATGGAGTATCTCACAAATGGACCAAACAAAGTATTTTCTGGAGTTGCCATATTAGAAGGATAATTTAGTACGTCATTGTTTAGATGTCATGCATATTGAGAAAAATGTATTCGACAACATTATGAATTCTGTAATGGATATAGATCGAACTAAAGACAATGACAAGGCCTGGCATGATCTAGCTGAATATTGCACACGGCCTAATTTACATTTACAATAATTAAGAGATGGTCATTTCTATAAACCAAAGGCTAAATATGCTCTAAATTCCACTCAGAAACAAGTTGTTTGTCAATGGCTGAAGGAGTTGAGAATGCCCAATAGTTATGCTTCTAACTTAATTAGGTGCGTCAATGCTTACAGGGTAAGCTTGTTGGCATGAAAATCCACGATTGTCATGTCTTCATGGAGTGTTTGCTTCCAATTGCATTCAGAGAGCTCCCTGATGTTGTTGGAAGCCTCTAACCGAGCTAAGTTAATATTTCAGGGATTTATGCTCTTCTTCTTTTAGGTTGATGATCTGCATGTCATGGAAAAAATATTCTCATAATTCGAGCAAATTAGAGAGAATTTTTCCACTCGGATTCTTTGACTCAATGGAACACTTGCTTATATATTTGGCATATGAAGCACGAGTGTGTGGTCCAGTCCAATACAAGTGGATGTATCTATTTGGAAGGGAAATAGGAGGGTTTAATGAATTGTGAATAATAGGTCTCAAGTGGAAAGATCAATATGTCAAGCCTATCTAGCAAAAGAAACTTCAATTTTTTGTTCATTTTATTTTCAGTCACATGTTCAATCTAGGCAAACTTGGGTTGGTCGTAACAATGATGGAGGAGAATGTTCTATTCCATCAACATTGTCCATATTCAATCAACCTGGTTGAGCATGGAAAGAGCGTGCCTCGATGGCTGACTTCTGAGGAGTGGAATTCTGCACACTTACACATTTTGATAAATTGTGATGAGGTGCAACCATTCATATTGTAAGTCAATAACCCCATTTTTTTCTAGGTGAAAGTGTAATGTTTTGCATCTTTAAATTAACTTAAAATATATTTTCAATAGACACTTTGAACAACTGCATAGTTAAGATTCTCTTCAATAATTTCTGGACTGGTTTAGATTACATGTAAGTCCACGTGTTTAAGATTATGTAGCCCAATATATTCTTATCTATTAATTTGTTTGATAGAAGTCAGTTTGACATTTCAAACTTCATCCACATAGGTTCATAACAAAATAATGGTGTAACATGTCCCCATTTGTTCAACTTAGCTTACGAGCCAAAAATAAAGCTATAAGTTGACCCATGTACTATGTTAATGGGTACAAGTTTCACACAGCTGATTGAGGTGCGAGGAAAAAAATTGACAATTCTAGTGTTTGTGTTAAAGGTGATACTGGGATGGAAAATGTGATTGATATATGTCGTTAAGGAAATCCTTAAGTTTGAGTATGCGGGTGGGCCCACAAAAAATGTATTCTATTCAAATGTAAATGGTATGATCCTACTCGACTTATTGGGACACAACAACACAACAATTACAAAATCATTGAAACTAATCACACTAGAAGATATGGAAGTTATGATCTATTTATTACAGCCCAAAATGCCAGACAAGTATATTATATGTCTTATCTTGGAAAAAGTATGTCACATTGGAGGGTTGTGAACAAGACAAAACCAAGAAGTAGGATTGAAATAGAGGAAGATACTGTTGAAGATGCTTATCAAATGGATGATCCACCTCCTTCAAAGGCGGTAATTATAGACAATCCTGAAAACCCTCTTCTGTTGACTACCTGGGGAAGTTGACATAATTGAATGCATAAATAACTACCCAATGAGAAATCACGAAGATGAAATAAGCAATAATAGTGCTAATGATTCAGATAATGATCAACAACAAAGTGATGATGAAAACTTGCACTTTCAGATTAACTAAGGTATTCAATATTATATGTAATATTATTATGAAATTATTTGAAATTTCTCGATTTAACTTATATTTTTTAATGGACTTTTTAATTGTTTCAGTATGGCTGCTAGAGATAGAGGCCAACCTTAGGGTCGATTACCCACCCCTTCCTTCACCCCTCTTCCACCACCTCCGCCACGTCCTTTCCATCGCCTCCACCACCTTTCCATCCATTACCTCCATCTCAATCCTTACCACCACCACCCCAGCCTTTAGGATAATGCCCCTCTTAGGTATGCTGACCCCCACACCTCCCCTGTATTCACACTCATAGCCCACTCGCATCAGTGACCCCTTCCCAGCCCTACCACTGCCTTGACTCTCAACCACATATCTGATTAGGCTTTTGCTTCCTCGAGTAGGTCACAGGCTAAGATGCAGGAGGCCTCTTGGCCCAGGACAGGCCACTTGGTATACGCTCCGCCAGATTAGGCTGGACAATAAAGATAGGTAAATTTAAATATTTTTTATTACATTCTAATTTTACATTGCTTATGATATTTAAAATATTTTGATTATTTTTTATTTATTTTATCTATGTAATAATTTTGATCTATTTATCTGAAGGTCATCAGGAATCATGGAGGTTATACAGAGTTCGTATAACCAACCATGGCCCACCTAGATTGACATCCCAAAAGATGTCAAGGAGTTGTGATGGAAGAAGTGAAAGGTAAGTCTATGATTTATTCGCTTTTGTTAAAATATATGTTTATATTATTTAATTATATGCTTATATATAATCACTTATGTGTTGTGAATTTGTATGTAGAATACCTTGTACATTTTTCCCAACCATGAGCCCGTAGTTAAGAGGGCTTGGAGGATTAGGTCCTCCAAGAGAAAGTGGGATATGTTTCATAATGTTCGTAAGGGATACATGAATTGCTCATGGCTGAATGATGCCACTCTCAATGAGCGGCGCCATTGTCCAGCGAGCCAACCTTAAAGGATACGTCGACAAGGGAAAGACAAATCGAGCCTCACAGAAAGGTGGGTTGCTGCACACGGGTGGGTCGAGCACCAAGAAGGCACCAAAGCGTCTGGTAATTCTTTAACCTTTCTACATTTAATAATAACATTTACTATATTTGAATTGTGACAAATACTATATATTTATGACTTTATTATGCTTATTTGTGCATGCGAGGGATTTAAGCCGCCCTGTGACATAGGGTAAGCTATTTAGAGACCCACCCAAAAGGGTGAGTAGAGGGGGAGTTTGGAGAGGTCTGGGTAGACCCACTTCGAAGTGACCTATGCAAGTTTGAATTTTGACATATCTTTACTTAATTTTTATTATTATTTTCATTTATATCATAATTATTACTTTCAATGTGTTTTATCTTTTTTCCTTTGTAGTGCAAGTTTATAGACTTCTGGGAGCATGCACAGACCCAGGACAAGACCCAGGTGGTGAGGATGGGCCTGATGCTGACATCCTTCCTCCTCGCACGGGTCTAGGTGGTTAGCGCCCTTACAAAGGTCGCATATATGGGATGAGATACTACTTTGAGACTAGATCCCCATCCTCCGCCACTGGGTCAACTACTAGGGATGATGCCTTGAGGGAACGTGTGCATGCCCTCAACCAGGAGCTATAGCAAGGCACATTTGATCCACCAACAAGACCAGCAGGCATCTCCTTTAGCAACTCTAGGAGCAACAAGCAAGGCGAGCAGCTGGAGCAGGAGGACGAGATCCAGAGCTTAAGCTCTCCTTAAAGCGACAACAGGAGAAGGAAAAGAAAGAAAAAGCTAAGTTTTGGAAGATGTAGGAGAAGATCACTGCTGATGTGATGACTTTCTTCTAGGACATGCAGGCTTCGGATCTTCCAGCTTCGACAAGAGGCTCCCCCAAATCCCATTTCCCCATATCCCACTTGCCTCCATTTCTAGGGCCACTCATCGTCGAATGGTGCGGATGACGATGATGGTTCAGATGATGATGATGCCGCGCGCCACGACAGGATTTCAGCTAGTTTTTATCTATCTTCATTTTTTTTCATTTTGGATATTTTTTATATTTATTGTAATTTGTATGTATTTTATTGTGATACTTTGGTATTTTATTTAATCAATTTAATTTGTTCATTTTATTATTTTCTTATTTAATATCACTTTAATTGATATTTAGGTTATTATATAAATAAATAAATAAATAATAAAATACCAATCAATCCATGGTTATATTAGAAATTAAAAAAATTATTAATTCTATACCGAGGGGTAAGACCATCAGTAATAAGTCATACTTTAAAAATAAAATATTTTTAAAAATACAAATTACTTGTCTATAAAACCGTCGTAAAAATTATTATAAAATTATTTTATTTATTTAAATACCTTGGTAAAATTAAATTAGTGTCGATAATACTATTTATCTGATGACCACGATAACGCCTTTAATCTGATTGTATTGACGGCTACATATTTTAATACCCATCGATACATGTCGAAAATTACCAACTAGTTTACATAACTGTTGGTAATGTTCATCGGAAAAAAAAAAAATTGATGCCTCGTACTCGTCAGTACACCCGTTGGTACAATTAGTTCCCGTCGAAAAACTCGTAGGTAATCCATCAGTTTCCATGCTTTCTGTAGTGACACAACTAAATCTAAAATCTGTATTAAAGAAATTAGTGTCACACCCAATAAATTAACCAAATGTTAGTAATTAAATGACTAGATTTAAATGAGGGTATCTCTTTATTTTTTATTTGTTGTCCAAGGTATTCATCGTTGATGAAAGTGATTAATTCTTTCAAGCCAAGAGCTCTTTTAAGAGTAAATCTCTGATCAAAAGGCCTATCCATACACCGTTGAGGTTCGTAGCCCTGACTAGATGTTTAAGAACCTAGCTACCAAGAGACTACTGTAATCAACTCAGATTTTAGTTTCCTCCAGAAAGGGAAATAATTTTCAACCACTATATATTCATTCCACTACGTTTATTATTTTACACAAATAAAAATTTTGCTTTGCCTCTTAATTTTGGAAAAGCTCATTTATCATGTGTAAAGACCCACGTGTTGTAACCAAAAAAAAAAAGACCCACATGTTGAAATTATAGGCCGTATAGCTGGTCACTTGCAAGTTAAGAAAGTTGTGTACGGCTCTTTGCTCATGCCTCCTGGTGTAATTTGCTGGCCAAAGGTCTTGTATGCTTGATGGAGTAAAGACATCAACTAAATTATTTTTTAGAGCTTAATTTGATGTATTGAAATGTAAACATTTTTATATTATTATCCAATCAAATTTTTTTATTTACTTGATATAATAATACATAATTGGATGACAATATAAATTTTTTTTACACTATTTGTGCATCAAAATTAAATCATGTCTTTTATTAAATTTTATTTTATCTTATATTATTATCCTTAATTAGTTACAAGCTTGTTTTTTATTTTATCATTTTTGTTAAAAATAAACTTGACCCCCAAGTCAGGCAAGCAATGTAAATAGTCAGCAATAAAACACCAAACCAGTAAGCACAGCCAGCATAATACAACCATTCAACTCGTAGCATAGACGCGATACTTAGGTACACCACTGAACAAAATAGAACCATAGTTCAAAACACCAAAATGTAATCGCTCACGGTAATGCAAATTAGAGTTGAAGTCATATGACTCACGTGGTCAAATTAGACACCTTCTTCCATCAACTTTCAGTATCTCAGCTTCAATGGCGTTAAACATAATAATCATAAACTCATTGCTTAATAACAAAATAAGGGAAGCAAAATAAAATAGGTTAAGATATTAAATGGTTTAATCGAAATGGTAAATAAAGTAATAGCTATCTATCATTCGATTGTGTTGTAGTTAAGGATATAGATATCGCATCCATGAAAGTATAGAATTTCAATCACTCCTTATTTTGTTTCGATGTTGCTGATCAGCACACATAATTTGAGCTTCATATGTTAACTTAATCATTAGACATAAAGATTAATTATATATATTATTGATGAATTTTTCTTTCAAAAATTGTGGAAGGCATTACTCTCCTAATTCTTAAGATGAAGCATTTATGGTTAGTCATCTCCCAACTGGTATGCTTCCGACATTTGAACTTATGGCCTTATTCTTATCAAGCTGCTGTCACTTGACCAATAATTTGCTGATATAAAGCTTAATTATATGATGGGTTTTGCTGAATAGTGTGCTAAGGGCACTTGTTAAGAAACCTAGAAGTAAAATGTCTTTATAGAAAGAATAAACTTGTTAAGCTTTCAATTGCATTGAATATGTTGATTGAATCAAAAGCTTCCATTTTAACTTCCTTAACCATTGCCTTAAGGCACTGGTTAGATAAACCCTTATATGATTATGCTTTTCAATGTTTTTGTCAAAAAATTAATGCCCATTTTAGTCCCTAACTTTTTAAAATGAGTCAAATTAATCCATATTATAAAATATAAGTCAAGTTAATCTGCCTATTTTTATGTAATATTCCATCAATTAAATGATGATGTGTAATGTTAAGTGATGCATTAATATACCATGTGTCATATAAAGTAAAATAAAATTTAAAATGACTTATTTTGGTTACAGAATCATATAAAATAAGTTATTTAAATTTCAATTCCAAGTCATAGAATGATTCATTTTGTGCAAGTTTAGATACCAAAATAAGTTATTTTAAACTTCTTTTTATTTCATATGACCCATGGTATGTCAATGTATCACTTAATGATACACATTATTATTTAATTGATAGAATATTAAATAAAAATTGGATGAATAAGGGGATTAACTTGACTCATATTTTGTAATGTTAAGGATAAATTTGATTTATTTTAAAAGTTGATAACTAAAATGACTTGAATTAAAAAATAAGAAACTAAATTGATCATTAACTCTTTGCCGAATGTTTGCATGTAAATTAATTGTAATTATGGCACATAAGGAAAAAAAAAAAGCTTGTAAATTGGTTCTATTTAATTAAGGATTTTGCTAACTATTATCTCAAAGACAATGATTAAGAAAGCAAAAGAGCAATCTTTTACTTTGAAAAGACGAATATTATATCACAAAATTTTAACGCTTATTTTTTTAGGTATTCGTAACTATTGTCTTTAGGCTGGTTAGCAAAACTTTTTGCTAATAAGAGAGATGTAGTGCACACATAATAATTAAGGACTAGGAGGGCCCAAATCCCTCCCTGAGATGTTTATCCTCAATTAGCTCTTACTCATTAAAGTAAACGTAAATTCTAATTATTAAATTCGGTGAGATACACACAATCTCGTTCAACGTCATAATTTTTGTGCCAAAAAGAAACAACCTAATCAGTTCTGAATTCTGACTCATCAAAATGTTGATTTCGTTGTCAAACTAACTTATTTAGTAGTGTTATTTGAACATTAAAAAGTAAATATTTTATTGTAAAATTTATTTTATAATTCTTAGATGCAGAGAAAAAGTAGAAGAAATAGGACAATCATTATATCAAAGATGATAAAGTGAATATCTCAATGAAATATCTATTTTTGAATACTCAAATATCATTTTGCTTACTTATCTATATACCTTGCCTTCCTCTATTACACTTCGAGACGCCCCATATGCCTCTGTGCCCTTCTCTTGCTTAAGCCCTTCTTTCAAAATAAACGATGCACCGGTTAAAATAATGACTTCTTCTCATATTCAATCCTGTGCTATATAATCCAGCAGGTTCTTAGAGCCGCAATACTAAATGAAAATATCATAAAATTAGTAAATAATTCTATTTATTATACTTTTATTTCACATATAAGACCATTTTTTTTTCAGGATATTTACTATTGGATACAAAAACTAATCCATTCATATACTATATATTCATTTAAAGAAGTAGATATTGACCTAGAGTTTTAAAGCTAATCAATTATCAAGGCGAGATAAACTATCGACATTTTGTTAAAAAAGGAAAAACCCTTATCATTTTTACCTTGGCCCATGGTAAAACTTAAAATTTTACAGCGGAATAAATTCAGTAAAAGATATCTCATCCTAAAGAGCACTCAAAGCTTTAGTTCATCAAAAGTGACTAGAATGTGATTTATAATATAGGAGATACGTACATAAGCAGAGACTCTACTTGAAGTAAATAATTAATGGATAGATCCAAATGTGGTAACAACCCCAAAAACGAATATTATATTCTTTAGGGTTGGTTGGTTTTGTAATACTCTCTGTGATATTTTTTAGTGATGATATTCATGCTATCTAAAATTTAAAGATTTAATATAATCTTACTCTATATAATAACATAAAAGCAAAATTATTTTCTTTAAGAATAATATCTATATTTATTATAGCCATTTTAAATTCTAAAGGTAATTTTTTAATATTTATCAAACACTACTATTATAATTTTTCTTATTAAAATATTAATTAACTTTTACATTCTCTTACCAAACAATACTACTATAATATTTTAAGAGTAATTTTTGAAGAGTTTAAAATAAAACTGATCAAAAACTCTAAAAATACCACAATAATACCTATCCAAGTCTTAATCAATCACCATCAGCATCATGAACCATGCTTTCATTATTTATTATAATTACAATGAGTAATATTCTTAGGGAAGAATCATGGGTTATACGTGGTGAATGAGCATTGGTTGGATCTATGTAAGAGTGCCCGTCTTGGCTTATACAGTGCAACATCTCAGCGAAGAGAGGTATAGCGTCAACGTCGCCCACTATATGCACTATGAAGAAAGATTCACATAATAATGCGACAAAAGTAACCAATTTTGGAAATTGACAATAACACCACCATATATATATATATATATATATATACCTCGTTCGCCTTCGCACAAATTTTGTCCACTGTAACATTCAAGGATAGATTTATCTTTCATGCTCACAATCGATGTAGTGAGCATGTTATGCTCACAAGAAGCAAACAAAATTTTAAGCCAAAATGCCAATTGAGATTTAGGTGTAAAATATGAGGATTTTGAGGTTGTGAAGATTGTAGAAGAGAGAAAAATGATGAATCTTATTAATGAATAGTGTTACACAAGTATTTATATGACATTCCTAACAAGCTCAATCGGTGAAGTAAGTTAGTTACAAAGCTAACAGGACACATGGTTTTATTCACTAGCAACACATGGTTTTATTTCCCAGAAAGTGATGAGCTGGAGTCCAACGAGCCCATATTGGGTAATACCCCCCGCAAGTGGGGCCAGGAGTCTGAGAGAATATATTGAGAAGGCCCAAATTGGAAGATAGCTTTTGAAATGCAGAGGGTAAAGCCTTCGTGAAGACATCCGCTAGCTGAAGGGTGGAACAAACTGGGAGTAAGTGTATCAACCCACTTTGAATCTTTTCACGAACAAGGTGATAGTCCAACTCAATGTGTTTTGTTCGTTCGTGGAAGGATGGGTTGTGGGCAATATGGATGGCAGAAGCATTATCACAGTAAATTGAAACAGCTTGAGAAAGAGGAATACCAAAATCCTGAAGTAAGTATGACAGCCATTGAACTTCACAGGTGGTAGTTGCAAGAGCACGATACTCTGCTTCACATGAAGAATGGGATACGG
Source organism: Dalbergia oliveri (assembly GCA_030441495.1). Taxonomy (NCBI): domain Eukaryota; kingdom Viridiplantae; phylum Streptophyta; class Magnoliopsida; order Fabales; family Fabaceae; genus Dalbergia; species Dalbergia oliveri. The sequence continues at coordinate 8,021,436 of JAMLFY010000002.1, forward strand.
TATTCTGCTTCTTGGATTTCCAACTAATTAAGGAGTTTCCAAAAATACACAGAAGCCAGTTACTGAGCGTCTTGTATCTAAGCACCCTGCCAATCAGCACCGCTGAATGCTTTCAGAGTAAGGTCAGAAGTAGAAGAGAAGAAAAGGCCAAGTCTGGGAAAGCCGTTGAGGTAGCGTAAAATACACAAGGCAGCCTGGTGGTGAATAGAGGTTGGTGATGCCAAAAATTGGCTTAATTGATTCACTGGGAATGAGATGTGAGGTCTTGTTGTGGTGAGGTACAGAGTCGACCAATAAGTCGTCAATAAGAGGAAATGTCAGATAGAGGTTCACCATCTTTAGAAAATTTGAGGTTGCTGTCCATGGGTGATTTAGCAGGTTTACAACCAATCAGACCTGCATCATTTACCAAGTCGAGGGCATACTTTCCTTGACATAAGGAAATTCCACGGGATGAGCGAGCAACTTCAAGGCCTAGGAAGTACTTCAAATCACCTAGATTCTTGATGCGAAATGTGGAGTCCAAATTGTTCTTGATTGAATTAATTTCATTGATGTCATTCCCAGCAAGTAAAACGTCATCAACGTATACAAGAAGAGCTGTGAAGGAATTGCCAATGGACTTAAGAAACAATGAGTGGTCAACAGATGACTGTTTATAGTTGCAAGAAATGAGGGCACTTGACAATTTAGAAAACCACTGTTGACTTGCTTGCTTTAACCCGTATAAGGATTTTTGTAGCTTGCATACTTGATTCAGCTTTGGTGAAGAAAATCCTTGGGGAAGTTTCATATAAACCTCTTCGTGTAGATTGCCATGTAGAAATGCATTGTTCACATCAAGTTGCTTAAGATGTCATTTCTTGTTGGCAGCAATGGAAAGAAGCAACCGAATGGTGGACATTTTAGCCATGGGGCTAAATGTTTCTAAGTAGTCAATACCCTCAGTTTGGGTATAACCTTTGGCAACCAATCTTGCATTATATCTCTCTATTGTGCCATCGGACTTGAGCTTGACTTTGTACACCCATTTGCACCCAATAAGAACCTTCCCTGGAGGTAGATCAACTAGAGTCCATGTTTCATTTTGTTGAAGAGCAAATATTTCAACTTGCATAGCATCTCTCCAACAATCATGTTTTATAGCCTGAGAGTATGAGGTGGGTTCTTGTATAGATGAAGCAAGAAGGGTGTAGGTTTTATGTGATGATGAGAGGTGATCATATGATAAAAAAGAAGAAAGAGGATAAAGATTACCTGGAGCATCATTGCATGAAGATGAATTGGGAACTGAACCAGTGGAGATTAGATTGCAATGAAAGTCTTGTAAGTATGAGGGTGGTTTTCTAGTACGGTTTGAGTGCCTAGTTGGTATCTGAGGTAAGGGTGCAGGTGCTATAGGTGAGGGTTCAGTTGGTGCAGTGGTTGCGGGTTGGTCTAAGTTGTGGGTGTGGTTGGTAGGGGCTGGCATTGTTGAGACAGGTTGTAATCTATGTCATAATGTGGTTGGGAAGCAACGATTGGTAAAGGAAGAATAGGACATGGGGAAGGAGCATTATGATAGGGGAATTCACTTTCATAGAAAATCACATTCCTGCTATCAAATAATTCTCTACTTCTCAAATCATAAAGCAAAAAACCTTTGGTGCCTTGCTTATAGCCTAAAAATATGCATTTTCTAGCCCTGTTATCTAGCTTGGTTCTGTGTGCAAAGAGGGTGGAAGCATAAGCAAAAGAACCAAAAACTTTTAGAAAAGGTAAATTTGGTAATTTATGATGCAAAGACTCATAAGGAGATTTGTTTTGTAATGTCTTAGTAGGAAGCCTATTGATTAAGAAAACTGAGTGTAAAATAGCAAAGGACCAAAAAGATTTTGGAAGATTAGCTTGAAAGAGAAGAGATCTGGTCACATTTAATATGTTTTAGTGTTTGCATTCAACTATAGCATTTTGTTGAGGTGTTTATACGCAAAATGTTTGGTGAACAATTCCTTTTTGTGCATAGAAGTCTCTAAGTAAGAACTCAGGACCATTATCAGTTCTAATCCTTTTGACTAAGTAATTGAACTGGTTTTCAGCATATGCAATGAAAGATTTAAGGGAATTACTAGCTTCAGATTTAGATTTTAATAAGTGAACCCAAGTGAACCTAGTGCAATCATCAACTATAACAAGGAAGTATTTGTGACCAGTCAGAGAAGGTATAGCCACGGGTCCCCAAATGTCAGCATGCAGTAAACCAAAAGGAACATCAGATTTGGAATCACTTATGGGAAAGGGGAGTTTCTTTTATTCACTAAAATGGCAAACGTCACATGCTTTATTCAAGTGTGAATTTGTACAAGGAATATAAGGAAAAAAGGTATGTAAAGAACTGATTCTATCAGCCGCATGTGACCTAAACAAAAGTGCCACAAATCAAATTTACAAGGTTCAATAGGCTTAGCAGAAATTGAAAATATAGCAGAGGGAATGTGCTGTTTATTACAAGCAGGAGGTCTCAACACATATAATCCATGCTCTTCTTTAGCAGTGCCAATCATCTTCATTGCAAGGATGTCTTATATGAGGCAACGGTCATGAGTAAAAATTAACCTACAATGTAAAGAGAATGTAAGTCTTTTCATATATATGAGATTAAAATGAAAACCAGGAATGTAAAGGACATTTGTAAGGAATAAGGATTTAGTGAAGTGACAGTACCAATGCAATTAGCAACTAATTGGTTACCAATAGGAAGATGGACAGAGATTGGAGGAATTTGCTTATAGGAGCTAAAAAGATCTAAGGAAAAACAGATGTGGTCAATGGCTCCTGAATCCATGATCCAAAAATTGACATCATGTTTACCTTGCAAAGGAGCAAAAGAGTTGTGTTGATTCACAGAAGAGAAATTTGCATGAACAACATTAGGACATGAAGCAGAAGAAGTGCTAGGTTGTTGGAGCAAAGCAAGCAAACTTTTATATTGTTCTTTAGTAAAATTGAACATAGAACCAGTGTCAATTCCTCAAGGAATAGATTCTATAGAGATAGTTTGAATAGCATTAATATTTCTTGATCCATTGCGAAATTTGAAACCAAATGGAAAGCCATGTTTACGATAGCAAGTATCAATAGTGTGGCCATTTTTGCCACAATTGGAGCAAAATTTCTTTCCACCATTGGATCTCGGACCAGAGAATGGCAATGCACGTGGCAGATTTGTCATAGGCATTTTCCCAAACATTAGATGCATCAACAATATTCTACACAACGTTTGGTTCAAGAATGAGATCAAAGGACATTTATTGTTCTTGTCAAATCACCAAAGAAAAAACATGCTTCATAGATGGCAAAGGATCCATAAGCATGATTTGAGAATGAACTCAAGCAAATTGATCGTTAAGGCCTTTCAGGAATCGGATCACACGATTGATTTCTTTGTGTTCTTTCATGTGAGAACGCTACAAGGGAGAAGCACAAGAACAAGTAGGAGTAGGCTTGAAGACCTCTAATTCATCCCAAAGTATCTTTAATTAAGTGAAAAATTGAGTAACCAACAGTCACCTTGCTTCAAGGATGTGATTTCATCCTAAAGATCAGCCACATGAAACAAATTGCCTTGAGCAAAGCTTTCCTTGAGTTCTTGCCAAACTTCTTGCACTTGTCGATCCAGATCACACTTTGCTCAATAAAAGGCTCCAGAGAGTGGATGATCCAAGAAAGGACCATAGTGTTGCATTGTTGCCATTGAGAGAACAAACGATCGTTCTGGTTCGAAGCTATGATGCTACCGTAGATGAATTGGAACTTGTTCTTCGACAAAAGACTCATCCCATCGATTGAACAAACTTGATAGTTGAACTATTCAACAATGGAGAAACAAGAACCAAAGATGGATTTTCATTAGGATGAAGAAATAAATTTGAAGGATCCATTACAAGAAACACACAGTTATAGATGGAATTAATAGACAAATTTTCCGTTGTATTACCTATAGAAACGAAATTGGAGCAAAATTTTTTTTTTTTGTTTTAGCCATTATCAGAAATTCGTTGGTAATCCGTCAATAAAATTCATGCCAACTTGAGATGAATTGGCGCGCATTACCAGATTTTTTTATCGGAACTATTATGAAATATTTTTAATGAATAAATTAAGTTTATCGACAAAAAAATTCATCAGTAATTATATTCTTTTAAAGTTTTTTTTTCAAAATTAATTTTATCGACTGAAAAATCCATTGATAACCATTAAAGAAAATTTTTTCGGAAATAATGAAATTCTGGGCACCTTGTTTATCATTACCGATGGATTTTTTTCTATCAGAAATTCAAAAATCCATCGGTAATTCTTTTAATTTATATGGACCACATCTTCATTCTCCTCTTCACACTCTCTCTCATCTAGTCTCTCTCTGTACATTGTGAACTGCCGCATCGCCACCAACGCACAATGCCATTTCTCTCTATTCTGGTCTCTCTCTCGTGCATCGTGTCGCGATCCTGCCTCGTCCCTCACATCGCGATTCGGCCTCACCTCGCTAGCCCTGACCCAACACGCCGCGCCCGTCGTCCCGCACACGCGCCGCCGAGCCGCGAAACAACGAGATCAAAAAGACCGGACCATCGATGAGTTCTGCCATCACCGCGAACCACCATGCAGCAACCTTCGCGAAGCACAGTACATCAGTCGCGCCTTTCATCTGTGCAGTCCGGCGCCATCGTCCCTGTATACCCTGCAGCATCAACCTCCCCTTCACCTCTATACAGCCACTGATGCTCCATTCCTCACTGTCTTCGGTAAGATCTGCGTTCTTTTTCTTCAGCTGAACTAGATCTCTGCTTTCTTTAAAAAATAATATTAGTTATATTATGGTTTTTTAATTTTTGTTTTTTGTGTGCATTGGATCTGAATGCTTGTGTAATGTTCGTAGTAGATCTAAGTAACTTCGTTGTTTGCTGGTTAGTTCATGTATTATTTACTCTTTTAATAGTTTTTATTTTTATTTTATTCGTACTTGAAATAATTGTTTATTTGATATTTTGCATCGTATTATTATTCTTAGTACAATGTACCTTTGTTTGGTTTCGGTTTATTTTTTCTTTGGATTGATATATTTTATTAATGAGCTTGTTCAGTGGGATTGCTTAATCTATATGGACTCAATGGATTTGTAACTCGTAATCATATCTGAGGAGAATAAATATTATGAATAAATTTGATATTGTATGTTAATTATTATTTGATCTTCACAAGTAATTTGGAATATTATATGCTGTGTAATTTTTTGTTTTCATTCACTTGCGTTGAGGTCTGTTTGGATACTATTGGTTATTTGAATTTTGGATGCAGATGTTAACATGCATTGTTGACTTATAATATTTTTATTATTTTTTATATTGGATTATGTTGAGGTCTATGTGCTTATTATTGGCTATTTGAATTATTTGGATGCAGATGCTAAGCGTTTGATTGGTAGGAAATTCTCTGATGCTTCTATTGTAACCCAATGGTTGGGATTGTGTGGCCAATAACAAGCCCGTTTTTCATTGTCACTCATATAAGCATTGTGAAGTTGCAGATAAAACACTAGAGGAGGAAGTGTTCACTGAGGGTGATAAAAAATAAAAAAAAAAATTTAGGATTACCAATGGATTTTCTGTCGATAAAATAAATAAATAAAAAATAAAATTTAAAATTATTAATGAAAAAATTCAAAGTAAAATAAAAATAAAAAATTATAACATCCAATAATTATCAATGGTTTTTCCATCGGTAATAAAACAAAATCACCGATAATGCCTAAACCTTGACAAATTTGTTGGCGAATTGTCCAGCCATTATTGATGGATTTTTTTGAGAATGATTTTAACTATTATTACAATTGCAAAATCTGTTGAAATGAAATTTTCCGTTAATCCAAAAAATCCGTTGGTAATAGCATTTTTTTTTTATAAGAGACATTCTTGTTCATGGCGGAAAAGTGAAAATGATAGCAAGAGGAAATCAGAGAAAAAAGAAATGCACAACCATGAAATGAGAGCAAATGATACCGTGTGAAGATTGTTGAAGAGAGAAAAATGATGAATCTTATTAATGAATGGTGTTACACAAGTGTTTTTATATGACATTCCTAACAAGCTCAATCCGTGAAGTTAGTTGCAAAGCTAACAGGGCACATGGTTCTATTCTCTAGCAACACATGGTTTTATTTCCAGTAAGTGATGAGCTGGAGTCCAACGAGCCCATATTGGGTAATAGAGGTAATTAGGAACATATATTTTCTCTCCCATTTTTCTTTTTGTATTTTATGATGAATGGAGAATTTTTATGTAAAATTATGAGAATTGAAGTCTACTGACTAGAGATTATATTTTTTTCTCTCTTTAAAAAATGTTAGAAAGAGCGAGTTTCACGTTCTATAATACACTAAGACAGTAAAATCTCCAAAATTTTATATATAATTCATATATAAAACAAATGTGCGGATACAAAAATTCAGGAGATCGAATAAAAGTTATTTAGTATCAATAAGCTTGTTTATTTAGTTCGAGATGTTTTCAGATGTATAGTAGATACGTAGAAATGTAGAATACAGCCCAATCACACATCCACATTGTTAATGGATATATATAAATAAAGATTTAAATGAATATCATGATTTCTAGAGTCAGCTTCAAATCCAATAAATTAAGTCGGAATCGGAGCCATGTTTGTTTTATACGGACAACGGGTAACCTTATGTTGCTTCTTTTTGGGTGCTAATAATTTTGCTTTGACATGGTTGCTGTTTACCAAAACTAGGTAAATACAAAATCTTATTTCGCTTTCAACAAGTAATTAGAGAAGCCAAAACCCTCTCCATTTGGATGAAAGAACGGGGTAAAGTAACTTTCAATTCTCTGGCACTCAGTTTTATTAAACACGTCGATAGCCATAAGTAGAATCAATACCTTTTGTCCGATTGTGGATGAAAATTACTGGTCATTATTTATTATCACATAAAAAATAATCATTTAATAACATTAAAAATTTTAAACTAGGTACTAAATATTATAAACGATTGATGTGACAGAAAATGAGATATAATTTAAAGACCAGATTGTAATTATTATTTTTTTTTTTTTACCAGTATTCCTAAGAAAACTAAAACAAACACTTTGCTAAGGTTACACTAGAGCGTTCGGCAGAAAGAAGAAAAGATAAAAGCAGTTAAAATGGCCATACAAACAGAGTAAGTGGAACCGTTCAATATCAAACCCTACGAGCTACTCATTTTTTTTCTTACTTTTTTTCCTTTACTAACGCCCAAAAAGAGTTGAGACATTCACGAACCCATGTAATGAGTGAATCAGCATACTCTGGCATCCCAACTACCTTCGGTTGTGAGCAAATAGTATGGCCCTTCTCCTATAAGGTTTACCTAAGGGTCAAAAGATGTCTTATTCTTAAAGCGATCCCTGACACCACTCAGTGTAGATGAGACACTCACTTGTTTGAATCGAATAGTTTAACTTCTCATGTTCAAGTTTAAGGTTAATACAGAAAAGGAAGGGGACATGTTCAGACTTAAATAGGGACAATTATTAAATATTTATAAAAATAAAAATACTTAGAGATTTTAGTTTCTATGTAATGATAATACAAAATAATTTTACATCATCAATTAGTAGAACTTCAAGATAGTGTCAAATCATAGTGATCAGTGATTATTATAGTGAGTAGTAACTTAACATGATTTAGACTTTCTAAATTTATTAGTTGATAGTATAAAATTATGGGTTTATCAATGCAATACCCTTTGGAGTAAAAATGGAATGTTTGGTATTAGAAAAATAAGTTTTAATGTTTTGGGACCCATTACTAAGTTTTAAATATTGCCTTTTTTAGTATCCATAACCTTTGCCCCAATAGCAAAACCTAGAAGGGTTTATTATTGTGGGTCCAATGAAAGTCCAACCAAAGCAGAAAATGTTGAAAAGAAAAAAGCCACAAAACAAGGCATTGAATGCCAATAGTGTAGTAGTTGATGGATGAAGCAATTTTTCATGGGCTAGCAGCAAATAGGCCGGTCAGAGGTGAGAAAATTGTCTCAGTGCTGAAATTTTTGTAATGCGTTTATACTGCGAAAGCCTTTATAAATAGAGGCATTTGATCATTTGAAAACACACAACAAGCAAGCAAAAATACAAGCTTGAGTGAAGAAAAAACACACAATGTGTTATTTTATGAGAGTGAGAAAATAGAGAGTGTGAGTAAATTCTAAAGAGTGTAGGGTGTGGGTAATATCATCAGAATATTTTTGGGTATCATCTTTATTACTCCTTCCTGTAAAAGTGTAGTATTTGAATAGGAGGATTCTCAAGGAAACACTATATTTACCTCTTGAGTTGAGAGTGGGAAAGGATATTTTGTAATTATCCTGAATATAGTGAAATATTTTCGAGTTTGTCACATGATTTTTCTTTCGGTATTTGGGGATTTCCATATTAAAAATTAGTTCCACTTCTTTTAAGCTTTGCACATATTTTATTATTGTTACGCTAAGTCGATGATAGATTTAATTCTATTAGATTTATTTTGGTACTCATTGTCACACATTGACATCATTTAATTACACTATGAATAGTCATTAGCCCAACAAGTGGTATCAAAGCTCAAGTTGAGCACAAGATTGTGCTGTGTAAATTAAATGGAGAAGAATATGGGTACTATGATCAAGCTGACGCAGCAAATTACTGGAAGCCAAAATGGAGGATATACTTTTCTATAAGGATTTGTATGATCTTATAGAGAAGGGAGATGCAAGGCTTGAAGATGTGATAGTAGAAACTGGAAGAAGATGCACGTAAGGCCATTGGGTTAATTAGGCAGTGGGTGGATATTAGTATATTCATCATGTGGCCGCAGAGATGAATGCCCATACTCTGGAAGAATTTACAAGATCTCTATAGAGAAATATTACAGAAAAAGTTTTCAATCAGGAAGCTGTGAATCTCAAGTACAAAGATGGAAGGTCCTTTAGCACTTGAGTGACTTCCAAGATATGGTGAATTAGTTAAGCACCATGCAAATAGTGGATGATGAGTTACAAGCACTATTACTTTTGAGTTCTTTGCCAAATAGCTAGGAAACCTTGGTGGTGTCCTTAAGCAACACTACTTCAAATGGGAAACTGTCTTTAGTCCAAGTCAAAGATAACATGTTCAATGAAGAAACCAGAAGAAAGACTTGGTGGGAATAGATAATTCTAGGCCCTTGTCACAAAGAACAAAGGAAGAAACAGAGCACAGAAAAACTAAAGGATCGATCACAATCCCAGCCAAGAAAAAGGTTCAAATGTTACCATTGCGACGAAGAAGGCACATCAAAAGGAATTGTAAAGCTTAGAAGAATAGAGACAATAAAATCGAAGAAGTCAAGGAACAGTTGATGATGAAAATACTATGACCCCTTTGACAAATGGGGAAGTGGTGTTGCTCTCTTTTATAGATGAAGAGTGTCATGTTATAGATTCATGTGTAGAATGGGTCGTTGACTCAACGACTTCTTATCATGCTACTCCCAACATGGAATTCTTTACTATGTACAAAGCAGGAGACTTTGGCAAAGTAAAGATGGGTAATAAAAGTAATTCTGACATTGTAGGAGTTGGTGATATGTGCATTCAGGCAAATATAGGATGTACACTGACATTGAAAAACGTGTGACATGTGGGATTTACGCCTGAATTTGATCTCCATGCATGCTCTGGATCTTCCCATACCACAATAACTTTGGTGATGGCAAATGGAAGCTTTCCAAAGGTTCAATGGTGGTTGCTAGAGAATATTGTACAATACTCAAGTTAAGGTATAGGAGGATTGAATGCAGTTGAAGACGATGTTTCGCCAAATTTGTGGCATAAAAGACTTGGCTCATATGAGTGAAAAAGGATTGTAGATTTTGGCTAGGAAATCCCTCATTCCTTATGCCAAAGGTACAAAGTTAAATCCTTGTGATCATTGTTTATTTGGCAAGCATCATAGAATGTCTTTCAGCAAAAGATTGAAGCTGAAAAAGAACATTTTGGATATGGTTTACTCTTATGTATGCGGTCCCATGGAAGTGGAGACTCTAGGTGGTAGCAGATATTTTGTGATGTTCATTGATGATGCTTCACGGAAAGTGTGGGTTTATTTCTTAAAGAGAAAAAGGTGTTTCAATACTTCAAGAGGTTTCATGCCATGGTGGAGAGAAAAAAACCTTTGAAGTGTCTTCGCAGTGACAATGGGGAAGAGTACACTTCCCATGAATTCAAGAACTATTACTCTGAACATGGCATTAAGCATGAGAAGACTTTGGCACCCACAACATAATGGTGTGGCCGAAAGAATTAACAGAAACATTATGGAAAAAGTAAGATGTATGTTGAGAATGGCTAAGTTGCCTAAGCTATTTTGGGGTGAAGCTATTCAAACGGCATGCTACTTGATTACAGATCTCCGTCTATTCCTTTGGGCTTTGATATTCTAGAGAGAGTATGGTCTGGACATAATGTTACTTACTCTTCTGAAGGTGTTTGGATGCAAAGCCTTTGCTTACATAAGTAAGGAGCAGGAGGAAGCTTGATGATAGAGCATTCCTTGCATATTTATGGGCTATAGAGATGAGGAATTTGGCTATAGGCTATGGGATTAGGAAAAGAAGAGGATTATAAGAAGTAGAGACGTAGTGTTTCATGAGCAAGAAACTATGTTGGATTCTACTATTAGAAAACTGATGAATCTGGTGGTAAATTGATTTTACACCAGTCTCTTTTCCTAAAGAAAATGCCACAATAGGGGAGGGTTCAAGACCATGGGATTGATGATGAGCCAGCAATTGATGATGCTGAATGAAGAGGTGTTGAGAGGGGAGCAAGCTCATACACCATAACTTAGAAGATCTAATAGAGAGCAATATCCATCTAGAAGTACCCCAGATTGAAGTATGACCTTCTCCTTGATGAAGGGGAGCTAGAGAGTTTTAAGAAGTTCATACTCATAAAGATAAAGTTCAGTGATCAAAGCCATGCAAGAATAGATGGATTCCTTGGAGAAGAACGATATGAGAGCTGGTAACTCCCTGAAGGAAAGAAATCCTTGAAAAATAAATGGGTGTTCAAGCTTGAAGAAGATGACAACAAGCTAGTGAAGTATAAGACTGCTTGGTTATAAAAGGCTTTGGTCAAAAGCGAGGGATAGATTTTGATGAGATTTTCTCTCAATTGTCAAAATGAGTTCTATTCAGAGTTATACTTGAATTGATGGCTAGCTTGGATTTGGAACTTGAGGTTAGACATGAAGACTACATTTCTCCATGGTGATTTGGAGGGAGAGACCTGTCTACATGGATCAACCAGAAGGATTTGAGGAGACTAGATAGGAGAACATGGTTTGCATATTGTAGAAGAGCTTATACGGATTGAAGGCTCTAGACAATGGTACAAGAAGTTTGACTCATTTATGGTGGGTCATGGATATACTAGGATAGATGCAGATCACTGTGTATATATGTCAAAACATTTCCAGGTGATAAGTTTATCATTCTCTTCTGCATGTAGATGATATGTTGATAGTAGGACAAGATGTAAAGATGATTGGTGATTTGAAAAAGGAACTATCAAAATCCTTTGATATGAAAGACCTAGGCCTTGCAAAGCAAATTTTGGGTATGTAGATTTAAGACCAAATGGCTAGAAAGATTTGGTTGTCAGGAAAGATATGTGGAGCGGTTATAAGTAGGTTCAATATGAAGAATGCTAAACCAGTTAGCACACTATTGGCCAATCATTTCAAACTCAGCAAAAGAGTTGTCCCACTATCCGATGAAGAAAAGAAAGCTATGGCTAGATATTCCTTACTCTTCTGACATCTAGGAGTTTGATGTATGTTATGGTTTGTACTAGCAGATATCGCTCATGCGATTGAGTTGTTAAGGTTTCTTTCTAATCCTAGTAAAGACCATTGGGAAGCTTAAGTGGATCTTGAGATATTTGAAGGGTAGTTCAAAATGTGCTTGAGCTTTGAGGACCAAAACGGTTTGGAAGGTCATGAAGATGCCTAATATGGCAGGTGATTTGGACAATAGGAAATCTACTTGCAATAAATGTGTTGCAGTCAAAACTCCAAAGTGTTGCCTTTTCCACTACTAAGGCAAAATATGTTGCTATGACAACTGAAGCTGGAAAGAAATGCTTTAGTTGAAAAGATTCCTTGAACAATTAGGAATGAATCATAATCCGTCATCCATTGCGATCAAAGTGCTTTGGATTTGAGCAATATATTAATATCACTTTCATGAAAACAATTGATGTCAAGTATCATTGGTTGCGTCAAGTAGGAGAAGAAAACAATTCAAGTTGGAGAAAATTCACACTGATGAAACCTCATGATATGATGACAAAAGTTGTAGCACAGATAAGCTTCAACTTTGTGCCAAGTTAATCAACATGGATCCCAGAGAATTGCTCCAGATTATTTTCCCATTGGTTGGAAGGGGAGAATCTGGTTCAGACACCTAAAGTCCAACCACGAAAAATGTTGAAAAGAAAAAAGCCACAAAACAAGGTATTGAATGCTAATAGTGTAATAATTGATGGCTAAAGCAATTTTTCATGGGCTAACAACAAATAGGCCTTGGTAGAGGTGAGAAAATTGTCTCGCAATGCCAAAATTTTTGATGCGTTACACTGCAAAGCCCTATAAAGAGGCATTTGATCATTTGAAAACACACAACAACAAACAGTGAAAATACAAGCTAAAGTGAAAAGAAATACACACAAGTGTGTTATTCTGAGAGTGGGAGAAAATGAGTGCTAGTAAATCCCAATAAGTGTAGGGTGTGGAAATCACAGAGAATATTTTTTGGGTATCATTTTTATTACTTGGTCCTGTAAAAGTGTAGTATTTGAATAGGATGGTTCTTAGGGGAAACATATAGTTACCTCTTGGATTGGAGATGTGGAAAGGATATTTTAGATTATTCCTGTAATAGTGAAATATTTTTGAAGTCTGTCAGTGATTTTTCTTCAGGATTTTCACGTTAAAAATTAAATATCCACTTTCTTTTAAGCTTTGTACATATTTTATTATTACTATGCGCGAATTGATATATTTAATTTTAACAGATTTATTTGGTATTTATTGCCACACATTGACATCATTTAATTACACTTGAATGTTTTGGGCCAACAATTGTGTTACATTGATAAGTACATAGGAATTACACTCATAATTAAAATGACACTTCACAATCTCTGACTTTATTCTATCATTTTCCAACAAAAAAATTCAAACACAAAATATTTACGGAAAAATATTTCTCTTATTCAGTTCTTTCCAAACTATTCGATCCAATCCGGTGAAAGGAATCACTAGCCAATTAAATTTGAGACGTCTACGATGAGTAAGATACTCAATGACATCCCATTGACCTTGAGCATGTAGAGAAGTGTACTTCACGAATCATAGGAGAAAAAAATATAATATTATATTTTGCATTCATTTAAATACAATTACTGGTACCTGAATAAAGAGGTGTGAACAATTCGAAGGAAAAAAAGGGAATTATAGGAGAAAAAAGTTGACCCAGGAAAAATAACACACTCAAGAATCATGGCCTCCTGAGAAGGTGTGTTCTACGGTGCCGGATGCTTTTAACAAAGAATAGTGCATTGACTAAGTGGCTAATGGAGAAAGACATGTGGATGTTGGATGTAATAGAGTTGGTGCTAGTGGCCTTGAACTAGTTTTGGATGAATTTTTATGACATTTTTGGTATGAATTTCAGTTTTCAGTTTTTATTTTAATTTTTTTAATTTTTAAGATTTTGTGAAAGGAATATCAAAAATTGAAAATAAAATTGAAAACTTGAAATTTGTAATTTTAGAATTTTTAATATTTAATTCACAAAATTTAAAAAATTAAAAATTAAAACTGAAAATCAAACCAAACAAATTATAACCTTTTGTATTATTATAACATAAATAAACATGAAAATTACTTTTTTGTTCATGTCTCTCCTTCAACCTCTCTTTCTTCTTCCCTTGTCCTTTGCTATTGCACCCGTATTTTCACCCAACAACATCAATCCTTTTGCAGTCACATACAACGACATCTACCATATTTTTCAAACTCTTCACTAAACTTTTGTTTAAGGTTCTCTCTCCATGTCCTAATAGTTAGGAGCTCTCCAAGCTCTGCCACAATCCATAAAGAGCACCACCACCACCATGAAATCTAGCAAGTTTTGAGCTCTTAAGCTTGGGTTTTCCTGCATCAGATGCATACACAAGAACTAGAGATCGGTGGTCATCAGCTTGCTTATGGATATGGTCCAAGCACGCCAGGCTTGAGGGTATCATCTTGAAGAGTGAGAATGCAACCCCTTATTATTTCAAATTGTGTGCCACACCACCATTAGAACCCTCTCATGCAAAAGCATAATACACTACTCTAGCTTCATCAAATATTATTCCTTTTCCAGAAAATTTCAAAAGGGAAAACCTTTTCCCTTCACAAATATATATTTCGATTGAAAATTTCTCAGACTAGATGAAAAAGAAAAATAATGTTAGTTTTCCGAGAAAAATAGCACATATCAAGCCTTGCATAAAAGTGAAGGAACTCACTAATCTACCTTCATCAAAACTTTTTCCCAGTAGTAACATACATAAACATTTCTTTTCTTTCATTTGAAGCTATGAATTATACAATGATACGGATCTGATACGAATACAGGAAGACCCAAATTGAAAAAACATGACAATAGACACCTATATATAATTTTTATTTTATTGTATGATTTTTTTTTTGTCTTTTTTTGTTTGAATTTTTTTGTCATATTTGTATAATTTTTTTATGTAATTAATTTTTTTTTTGTTTTTTTATGATCAACTGAAAAATTTTTAAAATGACCCAACTAATTTTTTTTATGTACATGCATGTTGAGCTCAAAAAATTATATTTTAATTGCGTATTACGCGCGTGAACACGTGATATCAATATCGAAATATGTTCACACAAACACGGATCAAATAGTGGTCTGTGCTTCTGACTTTGAAACTTCCCATAGCAACAAAAAGAAAAATGAACATTTTAATGTATCCCAATAAAATTACCACATATCAAACTGTTGGACAATTGGCAATGGCGGGGTTAACTGGCTGGTGATTGACTGTGGCTGGTCAGAGGTGGTACAGAGGTGAAGGTTGGAGAGGGGAAACAAAGTGAATGGTATTGGGACATGGGTGGTGGCATTTCAGAGTCAGAAGGCGGTGAAGGGTGGCCAGTAATTCATTTTGTGTATCAGAGAGTAAAATGGGAAAGATAATTTAAATATTATAATTTAATAAATTTTTAAGTTAATAATATGATTAGCAATAGATATTTAAATTATATTTGCATTAATTAAATTCTATTTAAATTTTATCTCAGACATCATATTGTTATTTTAATGACTGGAATTCAAGAACTACCATAGTCTTCTTGTCCACACTTCACATGTAAGATGAATTCCACGTCTTTATTCTTTGGTCAACTACCACATTTGTCATGTTTTGCACACTTAAAAATAGATGTTTATTTAATATTCTCATTCTATTACTATTAAATATAATAAATTAATTAAAAAAGTAAAAGTCACCTAATATTTAATAATAATAAAATAGATATCCTAATTAAACTCTCAATTAAATATCTATTTTTATGTATTGAAATAATATTCATCTTAAATTTGCGTCCGCCAAAACGATGATATTTGATGGGGAAAAAAAATAAAAAGAAAAGAAAACGGTGATAGTTTGCATGTGCGCCAGCTGTAGGAGACGGTGTGAAGCACCGATACCTTTGTTACGGCTAGAGAATGCGTTCTAGGCCTGCTTGACACTCTCATTAGTCTCATCTGTTAGTCGAAAAATTCTTTCCTCCTCCGGGAGTAAGCCCATTACAATTTTTGGGTTCATATTACGTATTTATTTACTGTACCAAATCCCCTTCCCAGGTGGACCGTGCGTGTCATCATTTCCACGGCCACGAGTGAGGTAAACGTTTTACACTTTAAAAACATCGATAGTTAATATTCATTTTTAATTCATTTTTATTTATGAGTTATTTTAGTTTTTAATTTTTAAAATGAATCAAATTAATCATCATTACAAAATATAAGTCATATTAGTTCATCAATTCACTCTTACTTAATACTTTATCAATTAAATGATGATAGGTAATTTTAGTGATATTTTACATATCATATGTCTTTTAAAGTAAAATAAATTTTAAAATGACCCATTTTGATATTTAAAATTATATAAAATGAGTTATTTAAATATTCATTCTAAATCATAAAATAACTCATTTTATGTAATTTTATATATTAAAATAAGTTATTTTAAATTTTATTCTACTTCATATAACACATGATATAATAAGATATCACTTAATTACACATAATCATTTAAGTGATAAAATATTAAATACGAGTGAAATAAAGAACTAAATTAACTCACATTTTATAATAAAATTAATTTAAATCATTTTAAAAGTTAAAAATTAAAATAATTCACAAATAAAAATTTAAAAATTAAAATAAACATTAACTCGGCCATCAAAATAAACAACTACAATCGCCACATTTGAAGTAGTAAACAATTTGGGGGCTCACCTACCACCAATACAACATTGTATTAATTGCCAGTACAGGATTTAAAATGATTAAAACGTGTCTGAACGTTTCTAGCGTGTAAAATACTGTTTGCGGCTAGCATTGTATATATATATTTGTACATATGAAATTGTACTAACTCACAAGCAAGAACCACGTATTCTTTTTCTAACCTCAAATGACATTATTTAATACAGATATTTCTTTTAAAACTTAATATCCATTTTAATTAGAAATATATCATGAATTAAAAGCCCAATATTGATCCTTTAAAATCTTAAAAAAATATAATAAATTAATTTTTCTTTATATGTATGTACAATTAAAAAAAGATACTATAGATCTATATAAAAGTACCTCCATTTTTTTTAATTTTAAGAGATTAATATGAGAGTTTTGAATTTTAAAAAACTACTTTATCCACCAATGAGGAACTATTTTGGGTCTTTAATCTCTATTTAATATCTAGTACAGTACCAAAATGCAATGGGATTAGGAAGGGTACGAGAGAATGGAGGCGAAAGAGGAATTTTATTTCCGTTTGGGGCTCAACTTAACACCAATTACGTTTTTAAGGTACCCTACCCAAATGATGAAGCCAGCAATTGTTATGTTTAACACTTTAACTTAAGCCCACGCATTGTGACATCCAACACTCAACAGATTATGGTTTCCCGAGTTGAAAGTACAGCAGGCAGATAATGGTAGTGTAGGTTTTTTTTTATTATTATTATTATTATTATTATCATAAAAGAGACGGGTCAACCAAAGCTGTAATACAACAAACTAATGAAAACTATATAGCGCACACGCAACGTCAGCGTGGGAAGTGCATGTGCACAACACACATACACTGGGTCAGTGACAAGGAAATAGCCGAAACGGGAGAACCATCCATCCAATGCCTAAATTGCGTCAATAAACGAAACATGGCATGCGAAAGCGACACTTGCGTTGCCAGGGCAGATAACTTCTTAGGAAGAACCCTTAACTTCGTAAACGGGACAAGAATTGCAACTACTTCATAAAAACATATGTTCATACTTTCCAAAGCTAGTGTATCAGAAAATACCTTACTTAACGTCAAAGGTAAGACTTGACAAAACTTGTATTAAACCTGAAAATTTTAATCCGTCAAAATTAGTGAGTCAATACAAACCAAAAAATATCAGAACAGCTAAGATTTTAATTTTGATACACAAGATAAAACTACCTATAGAAGCGACTAATCCATACAAGGCAAAAACTCCCCAAAATGGGTAAACCTTTTACCATAAAACTCTTTTCACATGTAATTGAAATTAAGCTCTTGACTAAATTAAAAAATCCACTAACTATTAATTATACTAGACCTTGCTTTAAAAATCTTATTTGCACCTTTTAAGTAATAAGTGTGACACTCAATCACTTTTGCATATAAGAAAATAGGAAATTGGATGATAGTGTAAAAATAGAAATTAATCTATTGATATAAAACCCACTTATACTTTTCGGGGGCAAAAGCGCGAGGGAAGTTCCCAAACCGCTGTATCTCCGCCATTGTGTACAAACCAAGGCCAGCGTTTATCTGAACCATACATGCATGCAAAAACAATAGCATCCAACATGACAAACTGAACTGCTGAAGTGTAAAGGGCATACAGTGAAGCATCTGTTCTAATTGGGGTTCATTAATCTTAATTTATTAATAAAAATTAAAATCGATAAGAAAAAAATATGATACATCTCAGAATACAAGCTGCCAAATCAGCCATCAAATCCAACCACTTCCTCAGAGCAATTGTAGAGATACCTCGAATCTTGTTAATACCAACACTTTTGTGGCAAAACACTGTGTTAACCAAAGACCTCAAATTGCGAGGGTGGTTGTGCTTATAACCCTAGATGCCAATAGGACCAATCAATCTCCCAGCAGCCGAACTTCCAACTCTTCTAGTCGGTCAATCCTTTGTCACGTGACCTGGGTCTTCTCCAGAATGTTGATTGTTTGTGGTAGCTGTAGTTGTTAATACTTCTCTTGGTTCCTGTAAAAATATGAATTGGACACAAAATTGTATCAGTTATGAAATAATCTTTATGCTGATGGTAAAAGAACTTTTTGTCTCTGGACCAGAGAAATACAAAGAAAAATACAATAGTAACTAATTATCAACTACCTTTGCATAAAAAACTCATAATTCATTACTACCATAATAACTCTGCAATTTAGTAGATTAGTGTGCACTACTGTATTACCAAATTTAACAATCACAGCATTAGAAGGCTCATCAACGAGGCAATCAAAAGTTCCAAGCAAATGGTCTATCAACGGAAATATCAGTACAAAATTTTCCTCTTGCATGAACCTTAAGATTACAGCCAAAATGAAACGGTTATTGAGGGTACAGTCCACACACATTGGCATCATCCCTTATCTGCAAATGTGAGGAGAAAATCGCCAAAAGCATGTGATATGTCTCCCTTCACAATTTATCCACCTTTCTCGTGTTCACCAATAGAAAATTAGAATCAAAATGTTTTTTCTAGCAATACTATGAATGAAGCAATGTGTCCTTAACCAATAAATATAAAGAAAAAAGGCATCATATTAATAGTTGTTGTAATACCTCTTCCACACTTCTCTCTTTCATTCCAACACTGAAAGGAGCAGAACCTTCATTATTTTCTGTCTGAGTTGCAGATGTAGAATTCTGATTTCCCTCTAAGTCTTTACTTAATGGATTACCATTTACGACTACTTGGGATGTGGATGGATCAGTATCAGCAGCCACAGCCTGAGATTTTTCAACAACCGTATCACCCCATCTTGATGTCCCCCTTCAGCAGATTTCTCATTATTCTCGGACATTTTAGTTGCTTTGGCTGCTGCTTCCTCAGCTTTCCCTTTTTCTTCTTCTCTTAGTTGCCTTCTCCTTGCCTCTTGCTCTTTCAGTTGCCTAAATCTGCAGCATAAAGTCGAGCACAATCACATTTGTTGAAAATAAAATATAGCATTATGAAATGTGGGCGGCTACATAATAAAACTACTAACCTTTCACCAGGTTGTGGCCCCGCAGATGTTGATTTCTCACCCTGTCTAGCTTCTTCTGCTTTTGTGGAATTTACTTTAGATACAGACTTCTGAATCTGCATTAGGTCATCTTTCATAATATCATCTTGGATTTGCCCCAGAGGATTTTTTGCACCCCCAACTTTTGAAGCCATACTTGTTGTGCAGTGCTCAATATATTATTTGTTAACCTGCACAACTTGATCAAAATAGGCATATATAGATAGACAGGGATATTATGGTTAATTAATAAGACCAACTGTAAGCTTTTACTTATGCTCACCAATAAAGGCTAAGACCAGAAGGAACTGAAAGAGCAAAATAACCAATCATTAATGGAAGGAGCTTGGTTATGGCCTGAGAACTCTTCATGTTGGGATCATTAGCCTGAAAGTTGACACGGAAAATGATGAGTAACTTGGCTAAAAAAATATACACAGATAGCACAGAAAGTAAACTAATATGAATAATACGTTCTTAATCCTTGTAGAAGAGGAGAGGAAGGTGGCTGTGGTTCATGTGGCTTATCATCTAGAAAGGTAATCCAGTTAGATTGCCTGGCTACGGATACAAAAAGCCAAATGCTAGACCAACATACAGTGTCAATTAACAAGCCCGACAAGTGTTCTAGTTAAAGTTATAACTAGCCATGGCTCAAACTTCCATACAGCATTACAGCACAACAGCATAAGACATGTAAAAAAAGGTTCACAGACAAAATTAAGATTGAAACCTACATTTAACCAATTTAATTGTACATGCAACATGACTGACCTGTGATGATTGCATTATTTGGACAGAGATGTACTGACTGACAACCAGTAAGACAGGCAAGACAAGGTAAGCCAATGTATCTGACCATCCAAGGGGAGTGACCATCCTGAAGTTAAATGATTCAAGCAAAAAACATTAAAACAAACTTCACATTTAAATTTCAACAAAGTGAACTAAAGCCAAAATGATATTATGGAAAACTTTTTACAGGACTAGATCCATAAAGGCTTAATTAGAATTCAGAAGATATGTGCCACTAAAGAAAAATGGAGCAACAATTTAAGATTAATTCATTGACTAACAGAAGAGAGAGAAAAGAGCCACTTATTTGGTCCCATTTATATAAGCTATTGGAGTAAGTGCCGTACCATAGGTACGTGCATTGTTAGATTAGTACAGTAGTTATCCAGCCTTTTCCTATTGTCTAACACACACTCAACGACCAATACACACAGACCCCCCTTGACAACAGCTTATACTGAACATACAGAACACAAATCGATATAAGAATATTTTCACAACCTAAAGATTTAACTTACTACCCTGTGCAGTCTACGATGCATTCAACTTATTGTGCACCCCCAATGGTGGAGGGTTCTTTATGATTTGTGTAACTTGCCACTGACAAAGATGAAATTTTTCTTATACAGGAGAGCATGTAAAAATCATTAAGAGCTTTCCAAATTTTAGGAGTTAATTATTAGGAGTAAATGGCATTCTCCTATTACAATAAACAATTTAAATATGGAAAATCCAATAATAAGAGCTTTCTGATTCTTTAGAATAACAAGTTGCCAACCAGGGAAACCTTGTAGAGAATGCCAAAAACAGAAACCACAAAGAATTCAGTTTGAAGATCGTGTTCCAAATCAAGTAGCTAAAAGTTAATAGGAGATCTAAAACATTTCCCTCCACCCACGGACAAAAAATCACTCCTAAGTATTACAGTCCTCCAATAAAACTTTTTCACACTCCCAAAGGAGCTCAACAACTTCTTTGCAATTTATAAACAAATACAATGCTTACCAAAAATATCAAACAACTGATGACCAACATTATATGCAACTGATTGATTAAAAATTATATATAAGAAATAAGCTTCTTATTAGTGATACAGATGAAGAGACAGTTCACAATTAGGTCTTATATGATTTTAGCAAGAAAGTCAATGACCTAGACACTAGACAGAATAGAATATAGTACTTGCAATCTTGCAAAATTAATGTTCTCAATATATCTAGTTTTACTTTCTATTTTTTATGTGGGATACTCACCACAAAAGGAAAAAGCCAAGAGATACCACTGCCATTTTGACGAGCTGCAATTGTAGTTGGACCAGCAAGAGAAGGTATCCAAAAGAAACCTTCGGTAAGGAGCCCCTTTGTTTTTTTTTTTTTTTTTGAAAAAAGAAATAGCATTAGCCATGGAAGCTAGATTCACATGTACAGAAAAAATAGCAATGACTGTAAGATAGCAAAACAACAGAACAAACAGGATACCTCATCTGCCACATTTGAAAGGGCTCATATAGCCCAATCCACACTGGTATTGTTGCAAGTGTCGGCAGGCATCCTGTGGCAAAATGAAAAGAAAGAAGCAAAAGACAGATTAACAAGGGAATTAATAACTGCAAATTTACAAAATCTGATAAATGCTTTGTAAGCAAATAAAAAAAATGCCTGCCTCTCTGTTACAATGTTTATAGTTCCATATAATTCAAATATACATTAATAACATACAAAATAATAACATTAGGAGTAAAATTACAAAATAATTTAGAAAGAAAGAGGCTTATCATACGAAGCGTTGGAAGGCTCCACCCCCAAAGCCAAAGAAAATATTTATAAACCTGTAATGAAGCGAAGCATTTCATGAATACCTGCAAAAGGATTAATGCCTGCCAATTTATACAACCGAGCAGTTTCAAGTTGAATTCTCTCCTGCAAAAAGACAATATAAAGACATAAGTATTTGCATGGGAATTCCATCAGACATTATATCAGCTCATTCAATTCCACATTTGCTAGCTATTATGTAAAAAATTATCCACAGAATCCCACAGTAGCTTAATTATGTACAAAAGGGTATTTTATTGGAGAAAGTAGCACTTATAGAAGCCAAATAAAATACCTGATCACCAGCATACCGTTGCTGGATAGCCTTTATTTGAGGTTGCAACGATCGCATAGCCAAGGCAGATTCTACCTGTGAAAAGTCACTAAAAAAATGTACTCAACTGAATCATGATGAACATGACATGATGAAGACTATTATCTATCACGAACATTTTAATGTCAATAGCAATGACAATTCAGTTCACAGCCATAAATTTATGAGGTTCAAAAGAACATGATTTGAATTAATCACCATCAGCTCATCGACACTATTGAAGGCCCATTTGGATAACAATGGTTATGCCTTTTTTCAACTTTCTAGAAGTCACATTCGTCCTATTTAGCAATGTTATCAAATATCGGCTACGGCAGCGCCATGGCGTGGATTTTGAGGCCACCACCTTGGGAAAGTGGATGGCGTGGCGACCATGGCAGAAATTGCCCCAAAACCCCTTTTTTTTCAGAGGGTATTTTAGGGTTTTATTGAAACTTGACTCCTCTCGCCATTTCTCTGAGTCTCGCAGTCGCATCCTTCTTTGCATCCTTCTCTCTCTCTCTCGGCTCTTCTCCAGCGACCGAAGCCATTGCCAGCAGCGGCGGCTCACCACAGTCCACAGCAGCCAGCACTGAGCACTCCATCGAGGTCCTCCTTCTTCTTCTTCTCTTTTTTGTTTTCATCTTCTTCTTCTTCTTCTTCTTATTCTTCTTATTTTATGTTCTTAATTTGTTTTGATATTATGTCTTTGTGGTTTTGATTATGGATTGCTATATTTTTTAGTCCTTGTTTGTGACTTTGATTGTGTATTGTGCATTATGTCTTCGTATTATATATATATATATATATATTTCTTCAGTCCACCATGGCTTCCGCCATAACCAGCAACGCCATCCGCCATATTTTTATGGCAGTTTTTTGCCTCACCACCATAAACCGTCATCCGCCATTGACAACCTTACTATTTAGTTATATAGCTTACTAATTCTCAAAAAGTCAGTTTTATTGCTTTTTGACAAATTAAATATCTCACTTCTTAGGAAGCATTTTGCAAAACACTTAATATAAATATTTTTTGTTACTATGTATTTAAATACATAATAACTTATTCATAAGTTACTTTTCATAAACTACTTTTATATAAGAACTTAAATAAGTCATTTACTCAAATGGGTCTTGAGTTTGAAACACATTTCAACAAGAACAAACCTGTTTTTTTGTCAACGGAAACGTGGCAGCTTTTACAAGAACGGTAAGCAGTATAATTGCAAAACCATAAGCATATGGCACATGCAAAGTAGAAAGCCCACCCTTGAGTACCTGAAAAGAAGTAAGGTACCACCCTCAGAATTACTGAACAGTTATGATGACAGAAACCCACAGGTAGTTGTACAACTAAATTTCTTTTATCAAAATAGTTATCAAATTAAAATTTCGAACATGCAAATAAGCTAAGTCATAACTAACAACAATTTCGAACAAAAAATAGTTGATAGTCTATGCTTTTGTAAATTGCAACTTCTGTTGACCGTTATAGAATCTAAAGAATCATGTAAAGAAGTGTCCATATGGAACCGCCTAATTTCATCTCAAAAGCTAGCTCAAGAGTAAAGGTTTGCATCATTCAAAGGGATTAAAAATGATGCGGGACATGCATCATTCTCGATCCCTTTGAACTGTATGTCCACGTACAGGGAACTGGGACATGGAACCCAACCCGTTTAGGCTGCATATATTGAACAGAGAACTAGTAAGATGGCCCACCAACCAAAGCAAAGGCAGGTGCTGGTATCTTATGATATGAATCTACCTAAGTTCACCAGAAAAGCTAGCTCAAGAGTGGAGGTTTGCAAATCCATGTACATAACACCCAAGACCTCCTTGCGTGACTGATGTGGACTTGGATCAGTATCATACATTATTAGCAGAAGTAGCATATTAATTTTTCGTTGACTGAAACAAAAAAAAAAAAAAAAGACTTTGTCCAATTAACAATCTCCAAAGTAGCAGTTCAAGCACTTATGCATGGTGAGATTTGAGTGGAACAAATTATTTCATTAACTTCATCACCATCCGCACTATAACTGCTTTAAATTCATTTCCATGACACCTAGACCAATCATAGGAAATTGCATTGCTAGAAATCACATTGGAAACAATGATATCTATTGTCCGTTTGACTATACGGCTTATCCCTTCTCAAAAAGCCATTTTAAGTGCTTTTTAAAAATTTAAAATATCTAACTTCTCAGCACTTTTCAAAACACTCAAAAGTCAACAAATAATTTTGTTAGTAATTTAGTATGTGTATCTATATCTATATCTATATCTATAGACAAAATATATTATTCGTAAGTTACTTTTCATAAATTACTTTAATATAAGGATTCCAATAAGTCATTTATCCAAACAGGCCTTAGCACTTGAAAAACCCTATTCGCTTGTGACTTCTCAACTATAACCATTAACCAACCATCCGCACCTGAACCCTAACAACCACAAAGCTCGTGGATTGCACCGCCTTTAGTTTCACTTTCACCATTATCTCAAACTGCTGATACCTACAACCTCACTTTTCCTCTCTAATTCCACCCCTAGGAAACGCAAAAAACATGCCAAACACCGAATTTCCTCATTATCATCATCGAATTAATCTCTTCACAAATCCAAAAATTCAAACCAAGCTTTCAATTCCACACATGAAGAAAAACCAAATCCATCGGAAATCGAAAAGCTCGAGGTTGATACTGAACAACAACAACAACAACAAGAACGACAACAATTACCTTGAGGACAGTTTCCATGTAATTGGTGATTCCGGAGAGCCAATCGCTGTTCTGTGTTGCGGCGGTGGTCGTCGCCGCCGTGTCGGAATTAGAAACGGCGGCATCGGCAACCGTGTAGAGAAACCCCTCCGCCCTTCCAAACAGCTCCCTGATTAGCTCTTGGGCGCTGTCGGGTTCGGGCAAGAACCCGGGCTTGAACCCGAACCGCGCGACCGAAAGCGAACCGCGGAGGAAGCTCCTTGTCGAACCGGATAGAGCGAAGGAGTGAGGGCGGTTCAGGAGCGGGACCCCGGTCCGGTTCCCGAACGGAGCAGGGACTATGTTGGGCGCGCAAGGTAACAGAGAGGCCATATTTGTTTTGGTTCGGAAACGAACCGGTTCGGAAGAAGAGAGGAAAAAAAAACCCCAGCACCCACCGGTTCGGTTGAAACGGAGTGTGTTTGTGTTTATGTTAGTGAGAAAGCAGAGCTTAGGAGTGGAAGAGAAGAGAAGAACGGAGCAATGCAAAATTGTG
Organism: Dalbergia oliveri; assembly: GCA_030441495.1. NCBI lineage: Eukaryota > Viridiplantae > Streptophyta > Magnoliopsida > Fabales > Fabaceae > Dalbergia > Dalbergia oliveri. The sequence continues at coordinate 8,047,336 of JAMLFY010000002.1, forward strand.
AGGGTGATATCGTTGTTGGAGCGCAAAGGTTGGGGGCTCTTTCCACCTTAGTTGGGTTTTTAAAATATTGAAACGGGGCCCACCGGTGTCCTAATTATTAACAAATAAAAATATCTGTTCCTTTTTTAAGTCAATACTTTTTAGTTTTACCATCGTTTGTTTTTGTTGGTCTGGTAACCACCGACTTTGTCTTATATATTTCTTTCACGTGGTTATCTTCTTTTTTATTGTATAAATTGATTGTTTTTTATTATTTTTCTGTGATTGATTTTTTTTTTGGTTGGCTCATGGTGTCAATTTTTTCAGTCTGTTCTCCCTTTTTTTTTTTTTGGTCAGGGCATCACTCTGTCATGAATTAATGACTTAAGAGACTAGAATAGTACGCTATTGACTTGAGCCCGCGAATGAGTTGGGCTCGCATTCATAGATCCGTAAAAGAAAAGATAGGACCGTCAAGGGCCAACTTCAGTATTCCTAGTATTTCTCGCCATCTCCGCCTCTCTAAATTGAGGAGACTGATTAAGTATAAAAATAAAGGGTTAATCAATTTTAAATGGATAATTTTTATTGTGTGTAGTCTCATTAGATAATTTAAGGATAATTAATCCTTTACTTTTACACGTTGTCACCCTTCTCACTCTAGATGAGTTATTCTCAATTAAAAATGATAATTTTGATGAACTAATAATGTAAATATATTTGTATAGCAGTTTAATCAAAATCTTTTATTTGTTTGAATTTTCAAGGAGTGGAGGAAAGTTAATTATCATTATTAATGTGACAACACATGATTTGATGAATTTATAAAATAATTTTATATTATTAATGCATAAAAATTAAATCTCATGAAAACATGTATTTTTTTTTATTTAATTATTCTATAGGGCCTTACAAATTTATTCAATTGTCAATTAGATCCTTATAATTTAAAATTTTTTTACTAGGTCTCTATAATGCATGAGTTTTTTAATCAGATCCTTACCATTATAAAAAGGAGAATATTCATAAAATATTTTATTTTATTAAGGTGAAGAGAGAGATGGAAATGGAATATCAATACAATATTCTATTTTTTTATAATGACAAAGACCTAAATGAAAAATCACATACACTATAGGGGTTTAGTTAAAAAAATTTAAATTATAGGAACCTAATTGAAAATTAAGTGAAACTATAGAAACCTATAAAATAATTAAACCATTTTTTTTTACATGCATAAAAAGATTAACTCATCCGGATGAATTTGAAAAAAAATACATTCTTTAATATTTGTACAAATACAAAAAAATGAAATTCAAATTATACTTAAACTCAATATTAAAAAATTCTTTATTTTGAGTTTAATTTATATAATTTGATAGTTTTACACCATCAACTAATAGAAATTCAAGAAAGTGACAAATCATAATAAATAGTTATTATCATTAGTGTTTTGATTATTATTATAGCATATGTAGTATTTTGATTATAATTAAAATAAAAGAATCATAACAAATAAAACATTTTTATATAAACTTAAAGAAGATATATTATTTTAAAATGAGTTTAATTTGTATATTAACAATATAAATTTTTTTTATACTGACATTCAATCATATATTATCAAATCAATAATGATGGTTGAGTCATACATCTACTACTTAAAAAATCATACAAATAAAAATATTTAATTGAATAACAAAATAAAAATTTTATAATATCAGTAAAAAGAAACTAAACTCTTAAAATTATCTTTCAACTAAAGTATCCAATCATTAAATTTTAAACTTAATCAATATTTGAATATATTTTTTTGGTACATTCTGAAATTATTATTATTATTATTCATTGTTGAAACAACTTTTTCCACTATCAATCCATCTATGTGACCCCAGCTAAAACGCAATTAATTTCTTCCTGCATTGTGATAAACAGTGAGCCGTTGAAGAACAGCATATTGTCCCTACTCCAATTTGGGAGATACCATTACCGTCTACCTGGCAAGACAATTATAAATATTTGCATTTTCAGCAAGAATGTGAAGTGATAAGAAACCAAGGAATATGAGGTCCAAATTACCCCCAACAACACTGTTCGGATAAGAGAAGAATCTAGATACCACAATCTTATTGGACCTCATTTCTCCATCTAGTCTTTCACCAATCTATATTCCAAAGTCTTCAGTGCCAAAATTTCCCCATACCCTCCCTGCAACAACACCATCACCTTGAGAACCTTGTGCCACTATCAAACTCCAAGCTTCCCCACAAAGCTTTAAGCCAGTAGCCAAAAGGTTCATCAAATGGCAGCAACCATAGCAACAACAATGGCCATGATCAACGCAAAGTGCCTTAACACACCCAAATTCCCCAACCCCACAAAGCTCACACCTTCTTCAAAACCCTCCCTTCTTTCCCTTCAGAACCTGCCAAAGGGCCTTGCCACAACAAAACCATCAGAAAACTCCAACCTTTCCACTTCCCTAGGAGGCACTGCCATTGCTGGTGCCATCTTCTCTACCCTTGGAACCTCTGATGCAGCCTTTGCAGCACAACAAATAGCCGACATAGCCGAAGGCGACAACCGTGGCCTTGCACTGCTGCTGCCCATCATTCCAGCAATAGCATGGGTGCTTTTCAACATTCTGCAGCCAGCACTCAACCAACTCAACCGCATGAGGAGCACCAAAGGGGTGATCATTGGGCTTGGCCTTGGAGGGTTGGCAGCATCAGGTATGGTTTCACCACCCGAGGCATCAGCAGCAGCAAGCAGTGATATTGCTTTGATTGCTGATGCTGCTGCCAGTGACAATAGGGGTCAGCTTCTGCTGTTTGTGGTTACCCCTGCTATTCTTTGGGTGCTCTACAACATCTTGCAGCCAGCTTTGAACCAGATCAACAGGATGAGATCCGAGTGACTTTGGTTTATATGAAAAGAAAGTAGGGGATTTTTGTGGAAGTGCATGCAGCAATGGTTTATTGTACAACTTGCTTGTAACTTGTATGTAATGCTACATATATCAAAGTTTCCTTCTGTGTTTGGCCATCTACTTCTCATTCACTGCTAATTTTTTTTCTTGGCTAAGAGATTGAACATAAGTAGATGTAAGATGTGGATGCATGCTTACAGTATATAAACTACAATTATGGGATTTTCATATTTGTTTCGTATGAAATAATGAAACACAAAATGGATACTAGACACAGTGGATACTTATTTGGCATTGGCTTGAAACATCGATAGAGAACTTTCATTTTAATGCACCTTGCCTCGATATAGTAATATATCAAAATATTATACTTGTGAAAAAAAACACCAATGATAATTGATAAATAAACTGTAAAGACCCTTAAAAACAGCAAATTGTGTTTAGAAGCAGAAAGGAATTAAACCCTCAAGTAGCAGCAGTAGCAACAAAAATTGGGAAGAACAGGTAGCCACATGCTCCAGAAGAAAACATAAGCCGACAAAAATACCCCAATGCTGTGATTTTAAGTGTTTCTCTCTCCTTTTTTTCTTCTTCTGCTGAAACTCAAGATTACATGTCAGCAAGGCTGTCAGGAACAAACTCTGGCTGGCTTTCAGTTCCTTCCAATTGAGAGGCCGTTATTTTAGCCTTCTTATATCTGCTTGAGCTTCTAAGAATGTGATCGATTGACATCCCTTTTGCGCTTGACATTCTGCCAAAAGAAAAAGGTTCATAACTTCACATATAGCTACATCAATTTTGTAACTACAACATGAATGATGAAACATAAAATAAAATATAATGAAGCCCCCCTAAAACATCTATATTATCTGCAATGATGTAAAGATGAAAAAAGGGAAGCGTAGGATTTCAAAGTAACAATTTCGTGCAGCAAGGTCTCGCCAGCTACCCCTTTTAATACTCTGTTGGTTTGTTTCATGGTTACTCAGCATTAAACAGCAACATGCCTGCCCCAACTAAAAGACACAAGCACTCACATATTATAAGCAATAAGCACCATTTAATTAGTCTAATGTCCTTACAATTTGACAAATAGACGAAAATCTTTCATGATTGATAACGCTACAATTATTAGCAATAGGCTTCCCAAGCCAACAAGGGAATTGGTTTACATATCTCAAACGAGGAAGGATGTGAATGGCGTAATTTATTGAATAAACATCTATTTGAAATATTACACATCACACTCGAGCAACCAAATCTTGACTTTCTAACCTAAATTTATATGATAAACTAAAATTTAAATGAAAGAAATTTAACTTTTAAGAAACCTTTAACATCTCTTATCTTCTTTCAGTATACATAAATGCAAAAAATAAATATAAAAAGGCCCAGAGAACTATACTCACAGTATGTTTAGCCAAGTTATGTTAATATGAGAATCATAATCATCTTGATCAGCCATAAGTTCAGCTTAGAATCAAAGTCCATTTTTTACAAATGAAAAATTCTAGAAACTAATACTTTTTTATTTTTTATTTTTAAATTGAGTATTAAATGGAAACATAGATAAAAGAAAATTCAAATGTTGAAAAATAAAAGCATGGTAGCAGAAATAATTTATTGCAAACATCTTATGACCGAAGAAAATTAAAAGAAAAAGATGAATGACTTTGCCAACTTGGATAAGCAGAAATGCAATTCATTAACTTACATTGCGTTTGAGGATCTTCTTCCACCATTTTCCAGCCTCTTCCCACCATACGAACCTGATCCAATTTGATTCAAAAAGAGAAAGAAGTTGGTTCCAAATCTAGGGAAGTACTACTTGTCACTAGTCGTATTGGTGAAAAAAGCACAAAAATCATCCAAGACATGCTATGCTATTTCAATACCACTTTTGCTATTTATATTTTCTTTTATACCTTTGTTCTTGAAAGGAGAGTATATCATTGCTATTATGCTATGTCAACGATAAAATGATTCATGGTTTTCATCTGTAGCAAATAGTAACGCCACAAATTCTATCATCACCAATTTATGAAGAAACTAAATAAATTGCAAATGTTGCCATATAAATCTGTAATTCAGGCATGTCATTATTACAACATCAAGATTCAAGATCCAAATACACTGTACATATATATAGGTAAAACAAGATACATATTCTAGAGGTAAAACAAAAAGATACAAGAAGCAGAACAGAGATGAAATAGCTGATATTAATACTAACGTAATGTTAAGTACTAGATGAGATAGCAAAACTTTTCTGGGTAAATATCAGATAAGAAGAACAGCAAGGTCACTGCAGTGTCCTAACTAATTGAAAGAAAAACATTGTTCCCCAAACTTCCCCAGGAAAGAGGTGAGTTGCTGAATGGTTTAGGGTTTAGGTCCTATAGTTTCTCGGAATAGAAATGAACAAACACTAATTAGAAAAATCTGAATTGAAACAATATAGTAACCATCCATTCATCTACCACCACTAGCAAATCAATAACTTGAGAACATAAATTAACAATTCTCAAGATCAGATTACCAAACATTTCATCCAAAAATTACAATATTTTCAACCATTACATATTAGGACAACATTCAATTACCAAATTACTAAAAATAGATCTCAGAATGATAAAAAGCTAACTATTATTTTTTTATTCAAAAAAAGAAGTTAACTCCTAATTAACACGATAAGAAACTCACTAATCCACACACACAGGGATTAAAGAATATTCATATGCACTGTATCAACAGACAAAATCAAACAGGCACACACCCAATCAAAATCTATTCCAGATACCATTTTGTTGTGGTTCCTGACCTGCACTGCTATCGCCATCTGAAAAATCAGACAAAAGTGAATTATCAGATGGAGTTCTAGTGCTGGCATCAGACTTATCAACTTCATCTACATCTTCAGAGGTGCCACTACTATCATCCTGGAAAATTGCTCCTGCTAACAAGCTCTTCTTCTGCTGAGTTTTACCCACAACTTGCCCAACATTAATCCGTGAACCTTTGCCTGCTTTCTTTTGAACCAATTCCTTGGAACCTTTGAGCACTGAATTTGATATAGGAAGGGCTTCTCTTCGTTTCTCCAACTCCACACTTTTCCCAGAAGCATTCACTTGAGGCTTTCTGTTTTCTCTAATTGAGGAAATGTCACTGTTAGACTGACTAGACAACTTTGCACTTCGTCCAGTCTCATGTACAGTTGGCACCTTCTTATCAGGGCGAGTTTTGAGTACACCACGCTCATCCTTAGATGATAATAGCTGTGAGGACCTTAAACTCTCGGCATGAGTTTGAACTTTTGTTTCTTCATGCTTATGTGCATTCCGCACAGTCATTAGATCAAGATCTTCTCTGTCTGATCCATTCATCTCGTCAACAGGTACATCTGCCATATTGGCTTCATGCTGCAGTTGCTGGATAGAATTTGTTGGTCAGCGTTAATCTCGTAGGTTTTCAAAGGTGCCTCCAAGTTGTTATCATCTTGCTCTCGAGGCAAACGTATTGAATCTTTAGCAGCAGCATCCTCCAGATTGTAACTTCCTTTGGGGTTATTTGATGGAAACATAGAGGATCCACTACTCCCTGACATGAACCGAGAATCAGAATGTTCAAGTCCAACTGAGCATGCCACAGGATCCAAATTTGTTTTGCTTGATTTGTTAGTGGACTTCGTGCTTGTAGACTTATTTTTCCTTGTTTTCTTTAAAGAAAGGCTAGCATCTGTCGCACCATCAGAAGATGGTGATGGTATCTTATTGTCAGCTTTAGTTTTGATCCGTTCCACAGAACCAGCATTACCAACTCTAAAATCATCTTCCTTCTCTGCAGCTGGAAGAACAGTACCTTTCATTTCCTCCTGCTGTACAATTTTACCTTCTTTCTGATTTAATGTGTTTTCCACTGTCTCAGTATTTCCAGATACAGGATCACAATGTGTTGATTTAAAAGACTTGACAAAAATAGCCTCACCCTCAGAAGCATCTACAGGCCCAATACCTTCCATAAGTGTTGGTCCACCATCTGAATCCTTAGTTTTTCTTTTCTTTCTTTTCTTCTTCTCTGATTTTACAGGTTCAGCCATTTCATTCACATCAACTTCTGAGATATCATTTAATCCTCTGATATCCTGGTTGGTTGGTGTGCAGTCTTCTAGTAGCATTGGCTTAGGATCATTTTGTGGTAATAATTTTCTTCCTCCCCCAGATCCCTCAATCTGACCAGCTTCACTTTTATGACCATGATCAAGGACAAAATTCACATTCTGTTCAGTCAGCTCCTTGGGTTCATTCCCATCAGAGGAATGTACCTTCATATCAATATCACAACGTTTCCCGTAATTTCCTGTGTTCTTTACTTTAGATGGACCGCCTTCTTTGCATGCATCTATTCCAATCTCCATGTTTTCAACAGTAGTTTTGCTCACATTGACATCTACCCCAAAAAGAGAAAAGAAAGGATCAGCAATAGATTTAAAATTTCTCTCACTTCTTTAAAATTGTCCTCTTTTATCACTACTTTGATTTCAATAAAAAAATAACAAATCGAACTATTAACATGATACAAGATTACCACCAAACAAGACAGGTAAATTTCTATTTTAACCCATTTCCTGAGTAATATCACCTTTAGAGATCGACCATCTTCAGAGGTTTCCTCCTGAACACTTCCTTGAATGCTGGAATGATCTGCTTCATCAACTTTCCTGGAAGAAGTAACTACAGGTGTTTCATGAGAATTTGATGAGTTTTTCTTCCCTTTCCTTCTCCCACCATGCTCATTGGTTCTCAGTGGATCAGCATTGTTCAATTGTTCAGCTGATTGGTCAGCAACGCTGTCTTTAATCTTCTGTTGGACCTCCAAAAATTGATCAGAAACATTGTCTACATTGAAATCACTAATCACGGACAAGTTTTTGTTGGACAAGCTTTTATCTCCACTTTTCTCTTTGCCCTTCCGCTTTTTCTTTGAAGGAGGTTTGATATCTGAAACAATTTCAGTCACCTTATTGTGCTTGTATTCAACATTGTCCCTAGATATGTCATCATTCAATTCAAACTGATCCTTTGATTCTTTCTTTTCCTTACATGCTTCATCAGACTTATGTGCTTCAACCTTCTGAGATGTTGTCTCTACACTCAACATTTCTTGACGATCATGAGTCAAAGATCTCTTTCTTTTCCTATGCTTCTTATTTGCAGCATGCAAGGCTTCTGAGGCTTCTTTCATTGACTCAGTAACAATGCCATTTGTTGTATTGTTATTGTTGCATTCAGTGTGCTGATGCTCCTTTGAAACTTCACTTTCATTAGTTACTTCTTTATCTGCATTTTCTGAAGGGTTTGTTATGAGTGCAATGTCCTGCTGAACTGTATCATCACCTGGTTCAAAAATGGAAACATCATTTTCTTTTGAAGTATCCTCTTGCATTGTTTCTTCTTTTTTCCTTTTGCTCTTCTGTTTTTTCTTAGCACTTGCCACAGATATTGAAGTTCCATCCTCGTGTTCAATACAGTCATCCTTAACACCTTTACTGGACCCATCTACCTCACATGCAACATGTGAACGTGGAAGTTCATGATTTACACAGTGAAGATCCTGTGGCTCCGGAATTGAATCAGGTAGTGGAATGCCAGGGTCATTATTGCCAGAGGATTTTACACCCGTCTCCAAATTATTGACAAGTGTTTTTCCAGTATGTTCTGAAACATGTGGGCTAACAAAAGGAATTTCCTTTATTTCATCCTGTTTATTCTCCACTTGTGGCACCTGAAAACTGTTGAAACTGGACACCTTCTTTGAAGCAAAACTGAGAAGATTATCATCAGAAGCTATCTTTTCTTTTGAAGTATTATCTTGAACTGTGCCTTCTTTTTTCCTTTTACTCTTTTGTCTTTTCTTTGTACTTGCCAAAGATATTGAAGACACTTCCCCACACACATTATGATCATCCTTCACACCATTGCTGGATCCATCTACCTCAAATTCAATCCGTAAACTTGGAAGTTTGTGATTTACATAGCAATCATCATGTGTCTCAGGAATTGAACCCAGTAATGGAAATCCAGTGTCATTATTACCAAAGGATGTAAGACATGTCTCCAAATTTTTTCCAGCTTCATTTCGAGCATGTCCGGAAGCATCTGGATTAACAAAAGGACATTCTTCGTTCTCATCATTGATAGCAATATCAACTGGGCCAATTAAAGCATTGTTTGTATTGGTAAGACAGGCCACCTGGTTAGGAGAACTAGCAGAACATACTTGTTTATCTTGTCCATGCTCCCCAGTGTGGAAGCATCAACACTAAGAAACCAGCTCTTGCTGAAACCATGGAAGGCACTTTTAATTAACATGGAATCTGATAGGTGATAGAAATACCCTTTGCGCTTTACCTGCCAAAGAAACATTATTCTGTTAGCAAAATGATATTATAATCAACAAGACAACAATCATGGCTTGAAAGGCAGTGAAGCATCGACAGGATCAAGCAGTATACCTTTATTGCATGAATCTGTATCCGCCCAATTTTTGGAAAGCATAATGGGTGTTCCGACAGAATTCTCTCTACATATGAAAAATGCACGCATATATCATTTAAAGCAAAAGGTCAGCACTGTAAAAGAATTGTGTCTATATTTATGGATTTATCAGAAAAGAAAGGCAAGGAAGACAACAGTTGAGTTATAAATGCTAAAACAAGAACCAATCCCATCTATTAAGAAGAATTATTAACTATAACAAGCATTATCACAAGCATATACTAGGAATGCCTGCCTTCCTGCGCTTGAGGTTGCAAAAACAATCTATAAATAGTTAAGTTACACAGACAATACCAAAGTCCACCTTAAAGAGAACAGAAAGTACAGACTGCTTTAGAGAATAACTACTTGAATAATACAATACTTGAGCTCCCTGCTTAAATGTGTCATACTGTCATTTCTCAATATTGAAGTTAAAGTTGCAGGTAGAATTAACACTCTTGTCATGTACGAATATAGAGAGATCACAGATGGAGGAAGTGGTGGCCTTCAACTTGATGAGGTTCAGTATCTTGACATGCCCCACTAAGTTGCTTGTTGAGGTAAAATTGATAACGCCACTAAAATAATCAGCCACTAAATCCTTAATTTTCCTATAGTCATCTACATAGAAATCCAAAGTTGTACTTATGTTCAATGCTCCATTAGCTGGAACTGTGTCCTCATGAAAGGGTGCTTCAGCAACAAGATTCCCACGATAATTAAGATACGCTGTGCTATCATGGTAACTAAAGCTTCCAGGATTAGGGTTATCAACCGTGACCAATACGCCAACGACAAATTGAATTCAACAGTTGGGAGGATCAAAGCCAACCCTTCAACCTTAACTGACTGCAGGGTGATCGTGGGGTCTTTAGGTTTGAAAACAGTGAACATCAAGACCACCAGTATCACCACCAACAAAACCACAAGAATGGCAGTGACGCCACAGCATATTTTCATCCTTTTGGAACACTTCATGCAGCATGCCATGACAATCCTCACAAATATGGTGATGCAGAATTTGCAAAACTATGCAATGGACATCACAATACAGGGACTGCCAACCAAACATGCATTGTATTTATAGAAACAGCTCTATTCTAATTTCGAAATGTATATTATGGGTTTGTCTCTTTGGATAACAAACTATTTGTCTTCACATTCACTTCAGTATTTGGAGATGAAAACAATGAATGAGACGGCTAGTAGTTCTTGTTTTTGCAGTTGACAGACTTACACACACAATTTATTTCCATTTTCTATAAGTTTTCTTGTCTAATCACACAAAACAAAACCATCTTTGGAGAGAAACAAAACTTTAAAACAATAATTTAATTTTGATGCACTATCCCTTGTGTAAAAATTTTATCCAATCATCCAATCATAAATTATCACATCAACAAATACGATTATCTTCTACTTCACTATTTGAAAAGTTATTTAAACCAGATTTGATTAAATGATAATGTAAAACTCTTCTAAAGCATCAAAATTAAACACTTAAAACAAAGCTATTTTTTTCTTAACATTGGCACAAGCTATTGCATAACATTATAAGACATCGTAAAAGGTGTAACATTTGGAGTAGTGAAGGTTGAAGAAGAGAAAAGTGAAAGTGGGAAAAAGGGGTGATTACTTTTGAGGTCGGAGACGGTGTCGTGGTCGGAAACGATGATGGCCAAGTGGGTGTCGAGGTTGGTGTCAATGAAGACGACGCTGTTGTTGTTGGAGACGGGTTTAGGGTCCGAGTCACGACTCAGCGTCGCCATTAACTCGCTGCGATTCGACTCGGTCGGGTTGGTGGAGTGGGGAAAGTGAAGTGCGCAGACCGAGACGCTTCGTCAGATTGTTATGGCGGTAAGAGTGTGTGTGTGTGCGTGAGAATTAGAATAGAGAGGTTTTGGTTTCACTTTTCAGCTGAACTGAACCTAAATCTACGCCTCAGGTTATAGCCTCACCCTGCATTGCTCGCGCTCCACTGATCACATTATTATAATCACATTTTTTTTTTCACAAGAGTTTAATTTTGGTGCGTGTGAAAACATTTTACGCTCTCCTCGTCCATTCCAACCATCTCATTGTATAATTTTTAAAAATGTTTATGTGAGATTCAATTATTTTTATTAATATAATAATATATGATTGAATAACAATATAAAAAAATTATAATTAAGCTTCAATCTAACCATTGTGACTACCTTATATATTTTTAAATGAATAGTTCTTTATTCAACTTCATCTACCCATTTCTTATTCCATCTAAAAAGAATTTATAATCTTAATAACTTTATTTAAACAAAAAGTTATATATTATCCATACATTTACCTTTCTTTTTAAAATAATTCTATGAGTTTAACTTAAAAGTCATACAAATTGAGAAATTGATTGAATGACTTTTTTAACACTATTATGGTTTAATTGAAGGTGAAGACTTACAAAGAAGGGAGTACCACACTCTTGAATTACTCAATATTCATTCCTTTGTTAACCCGATTGATGCACCTCTCTCTTTTCCTTCTTCTTCCAACCCCAGCAAATCGAAAATCTATCTCCTTGCCAGCCCCTTCGCCAGCATCTATGCCCACAACATCACTGACATCCTAATCTCAACCAAACTCATTCACGAGATTAACTCCAGCACCACCATCACTGTGCTCGTCCTCCCCAACTTTGCATTCTCCTCGATCATTCAAAACTACCTTTCTTAGTCATTGAGAAAGTCCTCAACCTCGTACTCTTCGATTACTTTGACCCATCAAATTTCCCACAGCTCTACGCGCACCACCACCCTCTTCCAAACCACCGGAAACGCCCAAGGCAACCTCAAATTTGCCAACATGGCCGACCATTGCAGCGGAAAAGTCAGGTCATCTATGTGAGGGCAGAATTTGCAACATCCCAAATTTTTTTTAATAGTATTGCTTTATTATAACTTTTATTTAGAAAGTATGGTAATTTTTTTTTGGTAAAAAAATATTTAAGAATAATCATTAAAAAAATATCTAATTAAAATATTATAAGATTTAATAGTTGTATAATGTGAAACTTAATATAAAATATAAAATTTTAATTATTCCCTTAGATTTATTAAAATTACAAAAATACCACTAGATAATAGAAAATAAACTTATAACATAATTAGTTACAAAAAAGCTAACAAAAATCTTAGAAAAACTTAGAGAATGTCATTAAATTATTACAAAAATTATAAATATATTTTAAACATAATTTTGATAATAAATATCAATATTAAGTAAATTTGTATAATATTAGAATAATTACACAAAAATAATCTAACCTATGGTGTAAAATAAATTTCAAAAATTCTAGAAAACAATTCTAGGTCACATTGAAATTTTTTTAACTAAGTTATTACTTTCAACAAGGAGAACCACGAAATGGGCCTCTCCATTAGACCATGGATAGTGTTAAAAATCATATTGATCTTTAATTAATTAATTTTTCTTTAATTAAAAGCTTAAATTACTAAATAATCACTTAAGCTTTAAGATAAATTCTCCTAAACCTTGATTAATCTCACTAATAATCTCAAATCAATTAATTAACACTTAGATCAGCCACATGAAAAAAATATATATTTGAAAAGTGAAATTAAATTGTCAAACTTTCATGTCATAATTATTCAAAAACCAAACAAACTTTGACTAAGAATTTCAAAAAAGATGAGCTTGTCTCCTTATCTTGTTGGACAACTCAAAATTCACATGGACTGCTATAAAAAATTTATATACTTTATTTATAGATAATTAATTATTTTAATTAACTCAAAATAGACCTAATTAAGGTAAAAATATATTAAAAATACTAAAAATTATAGAAAAAATTCATAAAAATTATAAATAACATAATAAATAAGGCAAAAACATGTTCTTGATAATAGATTAAGGAAATTTGATTTTTTATATGATTATTTTATTAATTATCTAGTATATGTAACTTTAAGATAAAATTTTGAATATACAAAATTTGTCATTTTCATGTATTAATCATTCAAAACAACTTGCCACCCTCTATAACTCTATTAGACATATTATTCAGACCTATAGGCTGCCAAAGAAGAAAAAAATAATTTAGAAATAGTTAAATAAATCATTAGTTAATTAATTCCTAATAAAACTAGCAATAGTGTAAAATACCAAATAAAATATAAATAATTATAAAAAATTGTATAAATTTTGTGAATCCTTATATTATATCTCCAATAACCTTATGATAAGATTTGATTAAAAAATTAAGCTATTTGCTAATTAATTAACCAAATTAAGATTGACTAGTTTAATTAAATTTACCTTATTTTGAATAATTAACTATTAAATCATATGAAAATTTACTAAATGTCTTTAAATCATGTCATTAATATTTTAGTATGTCTTTAAATGATAATTAAGAATTTATTAAATTATTAAGTGTTAGTTTTAATATTTAACTAATTAAACTAACTAAATATGACAAATAAATTATGAAATTAGTAATATTTTAATCCTAGTCTTTCTCTATAAATAGCACACCTCTAAATACAACTTCACACTTCATTCTTCTGCCTAAAATCTATCAAAAATTGTAGCCATTATTTCTCTCTTCATTTCCTTCATTTTCACACAAAAACACTTATAAAGTTTTAGAAAAACACCTCTAAATAATCACCTCTTCTTATCACCATCTAACATCAACACTTCCCAACCTTTATACATGAATTTTAGCCCTTAGAAAAGGTTTAGAAAAGTTGAAGAAGTTGCTGTCTAGCTTTGGTGTCGCTAAGTTTCTAAAACTACAAGAATAAGTAGGGGTTTTCTTTCACTTATAAGCTTCATGTATAATTTTCTTGTATGATATTGTGCTATATGATACCTAAAGCTTATGTTTATTGTTTTTAATATCTTTGAATGATTTAATTATGGTGACATAAAATACTTAATCTATATATATATGATGCATGTTTATTTGTCTACTTGTATGGTTGAAAATTATGAGTAAAGATCATTTTAAATTTTGATTATACTTTATTCAAATACTTAAATATTGTATAAATTTGTTTTAATGTGTTAAACCATGTATTTTTATTTAATAAAGCTTTGTGCACAAGTTGTGGAGTTTTAAAGTGATATAGCTTGGTTTTGACCTGATTATATATTTGATTATGAAACATTTTTTGTTCATAAAAAGTGCTTTATTTAATTCATTATAATGAATGGATTCTAAACATTTAAGCATGTAATATTTAGTTTACTTTATGTGTTATGTTTCTCTTGGGACCATTAAGACTTAATAAGATATAAAAAGACATTAAAATATATTTATATTAATCATGACCTTTGTTATGGACTTATGAATAATTTATAGACATTATTTGGACTATTATGAGTCTTTAAGATTCACTTAGACTTGATTGAAGCAATTTATGATCATAATATTTGGACTTGAACTATGGACCTTAAATTATGGACCTTAGACTATGGATCTTGGACTACAAATAATTGACTTGAATATACATTTATTAACATTAAGAAATATTATTTATAAAGATTTAAGTTAAGGTTCCGTTAGGAACATGATATGTAAACTAACTAGTTTCTTGCTTGAAGTGATTTCCTAAAGTTTGGGTATAATTTTGATTTTTTTTTTAAATATTTCTTGAAAGTTTTCATTACTCTTTTATTTGCTCTATGATTATATCCTTATATAGATAAAAATATTTTTTTATTTATGTTGAATAAGTAAAGGTAATTTACCTACATATAATCTAAAGATAGATTTGAAATACTTTTGGGTGTATTTAGGCTTATAGAATTAGTAAAGAAAATACTATATGAATACTTGAAATTGAATTATTATATGATTAAAAACTCAGTTAAGCATATTTTATTATAAAGAAATTGAGTTTTATTATAATAATGTGATTTTGTGCTTCTGATAATTACAAAAAAGTATGGGTTTTTATGAATATTTTAGGAATCGATGTTGTTTGGGCTTTATATGTAAATTTGAAAAATCTTGTGGTCTATATGTGAATATAAAAGAAATTATGGAAACTTTATGTAATTTTCATACTTTATGCATACCATGTGCACTATGTGAAATAGATAAATAAATAGTTACACATTTGGCTCGCCTTATAGCGGATAAGGACTTTGAACACTTAATCTTCAGTTATTAAACGACATCTCTGGCTCCGCCGCCCGGAAAAGGACTTGGTGAATGTTGTAGTGATGCCTTGGGCCCCACTATGCTAAAGGATAAGGACTTGGCATTCACTTATCAGGCTATGCCCTAGCAATGAGAGCTCTCATAGATCAAATATGAAACAAAACTTGCTAAATATAACCATTAGAAGGGAACGAGATATTATAAAAGAGAGTTTATAGTACACTCATAATTATTTATTACACTTCTTTTACGACACTTTTATTATGATTGATATTATGCACTTCCATCTTGCTTGACACTAGTAAAATATAAGTTGAGTTAATATAAAAAATTGCATCTTGATGCACTCTCGCATTATTCTTAGTATTTTTGGGATGAAGTGATTCCTCCTGAAACATTACCCTATTGGAGACTTCTCTCACCTCTTTTCTTTAATGTTTTCAGATAATATGAATCATCATTAGCAGTGAAATGGATATAGCCTTGAACTTAATTTCTAAATAATAAGATTCTATTATGTGTGTTAGATAGAATCTTTACTATCTGTTACTAGACTTTTGTTATATTATATTGTTGTATTAAAGTTTTCCTTCATGTATCTTGAATGTGTAATATGTACTGGAACCCTATGAATTGATGTTGGTAGTGAAGTATATTTTCTATAGATAATGGTTATTTAAACTTGGGAATTACTAATTAATAAATAGTAGTATTATGTTAGAAAAGAGTAAGAAGTATTCTTTGTCATTTACAAATTACCCTTAGGTTGCTGAAGAAAGTGTATTACTGAAAGTGTAATTTGGAAAGGTTCTGCCTAGAAAGACTTGGTATTTAAATGTGTCCATTATGACCTACCTCTCTTTTCTAATTTACCAGATGTATGATTTATATTGTATACATTATTCCAATATAGGACTACAAATAATAAATAATTATAATAGTTTAAAAAAAATTTCTTACAAAATTTCATATTACAGGTTAATAATATTATGTTAGTTAACTATTGTTTAAAATAATAATAATATTAAAAATTAAGGTGAAAGAATTAAAACTTAGAGGATGTTACAAAATTGCTATTGATCCATGCCGGTCGTTTATTTAGGTTTTGGTGATGGTGTAGGAGGTTGTCGATGGAGGAGCAAGGCCATGTAGAGGTGTGTGTTGGACATAATGAGGAGAGTGAGGGGGCATTTATGGTGTTTTATCACTTATTGAGACCATGTATTTTGCAACATTTTTTTTGTGTTAACCACATTTAGGAATGTGGTTAAATGTAGGTGTGTCATGCTTCATGATTGTCACCATGCATTGCAGAATTTCCCTTAATTGAAAATCCATGCAAATTAAACTTATAAACTCACGTTAAACTATCCAAACCCTTCACTACTAAAATGCAAATTGTGGTCACATGAAAATAAAACAACATTGGTTTCAATTTTCATTTTCCATGTCTTTTATTTTCAAAATTTTATAGAGGAAAATGTAAAAATAATAAATGGAAAAAATGTATGTTGTTAGGAATGTTTGGAAAGTGTTTTTTCAAATAGTTTTTTATATTTTTTACACAAAAAGGACTTTTTTTTTTACACTACTTTTCAAAATTTTAAAAATTGAATATGCTTTTTAAAAACAAAAGACAATAAGCACGTTGATGTTTTAAGCATTTTTGTTTCGAGGCATTTCAGAAACACAAGGGACAATATTGTAAATAAGGGATAGAAATCTTCTATCCTCAAATGGTGTTTTCATCCCTTCATCATTTACTGTTATATGTAAAGATAAAAATTAAAATAGATTTAAAAATAAATAAGTTATCAAATATATAATAAATATTTTTTATGTCAATAAATAATTAGAAAATTGAAAAGAGAATACTATTTGAAACCAGAAAATTTTCAACATTTGTTTGTATTTATTTTCACCTCTCTGCACTCATCTCGCAACCCTTTCATTTATTTATTTTTTATTTCCGCCATCCCCTCTCATCTTTTTCATCAACACGTACCCTCGCATCTTTTGATCTTGGCTTCTACTGTCAGTCTCGTACTAGAATATGACCTGTGCGCTTGTGGTATGCACGGAATGAAAATAATTAGCTTTATTTAAGTAGAAATATTATTTCACCATAATCACATTCAATAATAATAAATAAATATCTCAAGAAATCTCAAGAAAAAATAACACATATAACTCATTTAGGTCATTTTTACCCTTATTCTTATTCCCTAACCAAATATATTATAGGTGTTGAAATAATATTTCTATTATTTATATAATCAATATTGTTGTGAGATAATATTATTTTTCTTTCCACGTATATAACCGGAATTTGAAAGGAAAAGAGAAGAAACCATGAGACCATGATCGTGAAGCAAAAATGATACCTGTCAAGAATGAAGACAATGGCACGAAACAATGTGTTGGAGAAGGTGACCACCAAACTCCTTCGCAGAGTTGTCTTCATTTCTTGAGCGAGTTTTTTCACACTTTGTTTCTTCTTTATGCTAAAGAAACGGAGACAATATCTGAAGGAAGAATTACAGAGGTTGACGCGTGAGAGATAGCATAAAGGGGAGAGAATAAGACATGACCCACAACGTGAAATTGAACGAAGGAACAAGTTTTTGTTGAAAGAAAATTTTGACACCTGAGAAATTAACGACGGGCAACGCCAATCCCAAGAGATACTCGTCAACATACCAAATATTTAAAATTACGTCAATATATTGTAATTAATAATAAAAAACTAGCAAAATAATCTGTTGAAAACCCATCTGTAATATGATTAAAAAATAAAAGTAATTTAATTTATACTCATTGATATACTCTTGAGAATGATAAATATATTAAAAAAATAAAAATTTAAATTACAAAATATCCGTTGAAACATATCGGTAATATGATTAAGAAATAAAAATAATGTAATTTATATTTGTCGGTATACCCTCTGAATTATAAATATTTAAGAATAAATAAAAATATGCTCGCCGGCCAACCTTAGTGTCCCCTTCGCGCCACGTGGTGTGGAAACTTATACCGATGGGTTTCCGACGAGCTTCAAATAAATATCCATTAATCGGTATTCTCTCAATATACCCCTCTGAATTGGTGCGTCATATGGCGCATAATAGCGCTAAGCATTTTCGATGAGTTTACTGATGACAAGTTGTCATCTATTTTTTTCAATAAAATAATCACATGTAAAAAAATGTGTCATCCTTTGGGTACGCCCATAGAATTTTCGACAGGTCCTATACCGATAGGTAACCTCCGTTGGTATATTGCAAATTTATAGTAGTGTTTGTCGTAGACTAAATATTTTGAGATTGGTCACACCAGACATGTGTTATCCAATATTGCAAGAATATATCCCATTTATTTTTATAGGGGTGTAATCAGGTTAGATTGATTTGGATTTAAGAGGAAAAAGAATTCAAAACCTTCAATATTAATCTGTTCGGGTTAAGTGAATTTTTGTGGCTGAACTCAAAAAATTAAAACCAATATTGATTTGTTTAGTTCAGTCCCGATGATCAGGTTCCTGATTACAAATTTGTCATCCACTCAATTAAAATGTAAAAAATTAAAAAAAAATCTCAAAAACTTAAAAAAAATTAGAGGTTAACAACTCATGCCCATCATGGTGAACTTTTCCCTTCCGACCATATTAACCTACATTCGAAGAAATTGTATCCTTATAATCCCAATGACAAACATGAGAAGAAAGCAAATTCACAAGTTGGCATAAATTAATAGAAAGTTTCAATCTTGCTTTACCTCCATAGAAAAAACAAAATCATTTCCAAGATTTTTAGATCCAATGGTTATTCAATTCCACGATTAGAAAACAACTTGAGAATTGAGTGGTTCACTAAAAAAAAAATGCCCAAATTTCAGAGGAGTAGAGATGTGATGCAACACACAATGAAATGGGAGTTTGAGTTTAGATATCATCAAAACCAATAAAGGGGACTAGATCCAGCAACTTTTTGCAACAACATCTGCATACATACAACACATACATGAACTGGGTTAAGCGCGTTGTGGAGAGAGACAATGGGACGGCGGTGGAGGTATCGGGAGTTGGTGGCCCACTAGTGCGCATGGCATTGCCGTGAGTGGAGTGGTAGCTAGTGGCGGCTTCCACCGAGCAAAGTGTAAAGAGATGAGATCAGCGTATAGAGATGGATGCTTTTGGCTATTGGCTGAAGAAAGGAGATCAGAAAGTGGCTAAAGCATAAGGGCAAAGAGCGAGAGACTCAGTCTTTGGAGTCTGGGTTGCTGCATGGGTTTAATGGGTGACGATGACGAGGTATGAAGAAGTGAGTTAACGTTCTAAAAAGGGATGAGAGAGTTGAGATGTGTTGTGAATGTGTGAGTACTAACTAAGAGAGAGGTCTCGAGGGTGTAGGGTAATATATCAATGTGGGCTAGGTCTTCAGGTTGGTTCGAATCCAATATTGGGAACCCGATACCCAAACCAATGCACCATTGGTTTAATCAGTTTGACCCAATTAGACCCGATAACCCAATCAACTTGATCTAAAGGGTGGGAAGAAGGCAGGCCACGCCCTAAATAGGCCAGGCCTTAACAACAACACTGGGCCTGAACCCTGTCTATTACCCTTATAGGCTTTATTTTTTGCCTAGCCTGGCTTACTTGAGAGGCCTGGCCTTAAGCCTGCTATAAAGTCTGAGTCATCATTTCTTTTAAAAAGAAGAAAAAAAAAACACGTCTCAAAGTTGTTGTTTTGTTTTCTTAATGCATATTTCTCATGGAAACGTACCTTAGAAATTGAACTCAAAGGCTTGAACACACAAAATCACAAAATGAAATCTAACTTGTTAATGTGATCTAAGAATGTTATGTATTAACTAACAGGAAAGGAACACAAAACAAATTACAATAAACTGAGCTAAATGAAAGACATAGGAGAAAAAGACTCCCATGAAACAGAAAACTAGGAAGAAACTACACAAACAACTAAAGAGAGATCAACAAGAGGTAATTATCCAAGAAGCACCAACCAATCTGGAAGTCAAAGAAAGATGTTAAAGCAAAGTGGAAGAAGTAGGTGATATCAACCAATCATGGTGGAGGGTAGATCTGGACAAAGGGGCAGATCTGAAGAAGGGCCATGGCGAAGGCAGACCTGGATGACTTTGTGAGTGGGGTTGCGTGAAAGGGTGCCTACGCTCGGGTGGTGTGTGACCAGATGTGGCTGCGCGATTGGACAAGGGGACAACAGTGGTGGTTGGCGGTAGTAGGCTAGGTGCATGATGGACGATTGTATGAGAATGTGAGCTTGTGGTGATGGAAGGAGAAAGGTTTCTAAAATTGCAAATTTGCAATTGTGATTTGTGTTAATTAGATCTAAAAGTGAAATGTGTTTTGATTTTTTTTTTTTAAATTATTTAATTATTTTAGTTTTGAAAACTGATATAAATATATTAGTAAAATTATATATTACCAAACAAACAAGTTAGTGTAGTTGTTTGTATTCTTTGTAAAATGCTGAGGACCTGGGTTCCATTCTTCTACACTCCTATATATAATTTTACATATAATTAAGTATATATATAAACAGTTGGCCTTTGGGCCTTCTAAATAGCCTAGGCCTTAACTAAATAGGCTTTTTGAAAAGCTTAACCTTACTTAATAATAAAAAGGCTAGGCTGCCAGGAGGCCTTAGGCCCCTTGGAGCGCCTGGCCTATTCCCATCCTTGGCTTCATTTAGTTTGAATTGATCAGGCTATTAATTATGGAGAGTGTGGTGTTCTGTTGAGAATTATAGGGGGTTACTTGGGTGATGTCTAATGATCTCAGGATCATTGATTTTTGGAATGGCATTAAATGTATTAGAAGCAACAAAAGTTTATGGACGTCATGTTTCTATGCTAATGTGTAGTCTATTTGGTACTTTAGAAATAAGGTCATCTTTACTAATAAGCAAGTGTGTTGGAAAACTTTATGATTGAGCTTTTACATACAGGTGAAGATCTTGAAATTCAATATGGGAGTGATACACCCAAACCCAATTGTCTAATGTAGGTCACGTCATGATGTTGCTGGTTTTTTTTTTTTTTAATTCAATGATGTTACTGATTTGAGTATTTGTTTGCAAGATAACATGTTTAATTTAAAAGCAATATATTATCGGTTGTGCCAGTGCAAGAAAAGGTTGCAATGTGTTGTTACTAACTTGGGGGTTAGTTTGATACTCTCATATGAGTGACCTTTTTAAATGGTTATACTTTACCAGCACAACTCTTTTTGTTAGGTGGTTCCTTTTTTTTTTTGGGCTACCCCTCATGTTTTTGGATCCTTTTCTGTTACTCTTGATTCCTAGAGTTTAGTACTTTTGGCATGCACAAAATTCTTAAGCTTATAAAAACTATTTTGCTATAATTTCACCTTTAGAATAAGTCGAGGATGTGAATGGTTGTGCTTTCTAATTATAATTTTATGTTTTATTTCAAAGTTAATATTTATCGGAGAGTTTTGCACGATATAACTCTATCACATGTTTTAATTCCTAATAGGTTGCTTTTAGTTCATGATTTTTAGCAATTCTAAGAAGGTTTTCATTAAAAAACAAATGACTTAACCGTTGGGCTATCTAATATAATATATAGCATAACATATAAAAGAAAAACATTCGTTAAGTTTTGTCATGTGGGCTTTTGTTTTGACATTTTAAAAAAGATTCTGTCATTTGATACCAATAATAATTAGTGATATGGCAGTATGGCACCAATAAAGAGCTCCTCTTAATATCACTCTTTGAATTGGTCAACATTTTATTAAAAAATAAAAAGTTAAAATAATAATTACAGAAAATTAAAGAAGTGGTTTCAAGCATTGCAAATTGTTGCATTCTCAGTGTCGTGGCTTTGGAGGACATTAGGGCACATATTGCATTCCAATGCACATTATTATTAGTTATTATTTTCTGTAATATTTTTTTGTAAGCTTTCATTAAAAATAAGAAAAAAGGAATAAATTTTTATTTGTTAAATATTCATATGAAAACTTCAATTATATATTAAAAAAATGAATTTCTACTATAAATATCTAATTTTGTTTTTACTTTGTGTTGGAGCATAAAAATATTTGAAATTTGTATTTTGTTCAAGAAACTCTTAATATTATTTTGGTTCATAGAACATGATACTTTTAAAATATTTTAATTTATTATGTATTTCAATTTTTAAAATAGATACAAAAAAAATTACTTTCGTCTTTCTTGATATATAGTTAACTATGTTTTAAATCCGATTGCAAGTGAAAAATAAGTTGTGGTGGTTTGATTCGGTTTACTAGTATACGTGTACATGATGAATTCTATCACAATATATATTAAGATTATTTAAAAAGTGATTATTTACATAAAATCTTATTTGCAACTAAAATATTCTTTAGCTATTTATTTATTATTCAAAAATATAATTATATATCTACAATATATTTATTATATTGGACTAGAAATATGGTCTGGACATCTCCTTTAACCACAAGAGCTTCATTAAACTCCTAGAGATTGATCACGTGGTGCCCAGATCTCCCACGGATTTATCCTAGATTTAGTTGAGGATAACTTCCTAAATCTCATGTAGGGATCTCTATATCTCTCATTATATCCTGTCATTATTACACTATATCTCATATATTATGTTATATCTCATACAAACATGGAATATATCTAATATCTACTAAATTCCAGGAATATCTCCCCATTCAGGGTAGATTATCTCTTAACTTATCATAGGGTTACCTCACACTATATAGAGACTCACGCCCCCAAGTATCACATGTCTTATTACATGCTATTCTTTTACCACTATATGCCTCGTTCATTCACTGACTTAAGAGTTTGCAGGTACCCACCCCCCCGCTTACGAACGTTGGAGCTACTTGCACTCTTACCACATTTCCAAGTAATAACAGCTTATAAGTACAAACATTCCCTTCTTCAATTCTGTATGAAAGCACTGGTTAGTTAAAATATTTTACATGTTAATATAACTTACTTTTATCTCTCTATTTATTCAATTAATTTTTACTATTTAGCCACACTATCTGATTAGTTTCGTACTATTTAACATCCCTCCCCAAATTAAATACTTTGTTTCCTTTTTCTTGAGATATAATTTGGAGAAATAAAAGCTCTCCTTTGGCTAAAACGTTCCTACATTCAATAAACTCTCATCTAAGATTGTCTAGGAATTAACATTGTTAAGTGTCATTCGAAGTATCTAGGAATTCCTACTTTTTGGGGGAGATTGAAGAAACAATGGAAGCGATCCATTATATTGGTCTTCCCCAACTATGGGACCAACATTAGTCTCATGGCTTGAAATTGTAAATAACCCCTTACTTGTTTTGAAAATTTGCTAAATAGGACCTGGAGTTTTTTATTTGCTAACAAGTTGGTATTTTGATCTAAAATGGGTTATTGCTTTAACATCAACACCCCAAACTCGAAGCAACACAAAAATTCCATAAAAACCCATAAACTCCATTGTAGTTTTCCTTCACCTAAATGAAATGCAACCCATGAACTAAATCATAGATCTCCAGTTTAAGAAAAATCTATTAAAAAGGTTCTCTTTGAAACACCTATTTCCAAATGCCAAGTTTTAATTTTGACGGCAGCACTAAGACTTAATTTCCAAAATCAAAGCACCACATTTTCAAAAAAAGATGAGGAATAGGTCTCCATGGAAGTGTTAGAGTATAGAAACATGAAGCTTTAGCGATCCACCATCACCTCCATGATAGACAAGAAGAAGATGAATCCACGAGCAAGAGGAGCACCAGAGGGAAATTAGTTCTCATGTCGTTGCCAAAATTTCAAGGTGAAAACCAAAGAGAACCAAAAATGATGTTGTTGTTGTTGGTTGTGGTGGTGGTGGTGTTGCCTTGTTGCTTGTTGGTGTTGCTCTTTGAGGATAAAGTTAGGAGCAAAAGAGAACCAACACCATACTCATTGGAGGTTTATTAAGCCATTTTCCGTTTCATAAACATAGGGACTACCAATGTAAAATTACACTCTAGAAATCCACAAGATTCTGAGGATGTTAACGTACCGTTGGTAACTACTGACGGAATTCCGAACGTTGTGGTATTTTTTAATTAAAACAAATTTACATAAATACTTGTCCGTTTCTCTCGGAAATCATAGCTAAATCCCACCACATGGCACGCATTATTTTCGATGAGTATACCGACCCTAGCTTATTTAATTTAGATTTTTTTATTTTTTCATTATATTATCGATGAGTTTACCAACTTGTTATTATTTAATTTATTTTTTTATTAAATTACCGACTACCTAACCGACGAGTATTTAATTTGATTTTGCAATTAATTTTTATTAAATATAACCGACGTATTACGACAAGTGTTGATTAAATTAATTTTTTTTATTAAATTACGATGACTTAACCAACAGGTATTTTATTTGATTTCACAATTAATTTTTATTAAATATCACCGAAGGGTATTTGAATTTTGTTCCGTTCTCGCTTAACCTTTGGTGTTCCACACAACCATCGGATACCCGTTGATAATTATGAAAATATAATACATACCGTTTCACTTAGCAGCAAGAGCCTGAGGAAAAGTTCGAGCTCAATGGAGCAAGAGTTGAGGGAGATTCGATAGCTTAAGCTCTCCATGGAGTAATAGTAGCGAGAGAAGGCCAAGAAAAAGAAGATCAAGTTCAGAAAGATGCAACAAGGTCACCCGATATTATGGCCTTTTTCAGGGATATGCAGGTTTCAGGATCCTTTGACTTCGACGAGATGCTCCCACAAATTCCTCTCCTCTCCATTGCTGAGGGCTTCTTCCTCTTATGCCACAAATGACTCCGCTGGGTCCAATGATGATGATGGCGCCAACGCTACCAACCAATAGGACTTTAGCTAGATTTTTATTTTTGATACTTTATTCATTTATCACCCCTTGGATAGATTTTTGACATTTTATTCTTTTTTTATTTTATTTACGATACTTTGTTTTGTTATTGTATCATTTTGTTTACTTAATGATTATTTTATAATTTTTCACTTAATATCATTTCAATTGGTAATTGAATTATTGTATGAAAAAATAATTAAATGCGAGCAATAGTAACGTATTAAACCGCAATGGCACTAACCAAAAAAAAATTATTAAAACTATTACCAACGGGTTTAACCATTGGTAAAATAATTATTTGGCAAAATAAAATAATTATGAAAAAAAATAACTCGTCAGGAAGTGAGACAATAATACAAATAATTTTTTATTATTATTTTAAGTTTCCTTTGGTATATTAAAGCGTCCGAGGAATATTAATTTCCTGAACACCATTGTGATGCTTTTAATCTAATTGTATTAATTGGTTTTTATTTTGTATACCTTTATACACCTGTAAAAAATTACGACCGCAAATGGTAACCCATCGATAATAATCGATCGACGCCAAAAAACCATGGCCTATACCTTCGGTATCGACGGTACAATTCGTACCTTTCGAAAACTCGTCGGTATTCCGCTATTCTTGTGGTGTTAAATAATGTAGGCACTCTTTAACAAAGTAATCCAAAATAGATGACATAAATAAAAGGACGACCAGATTTTACTCCACATTAATCTAACATGTATATTACACTAAACAAGTGACATTGGTTGTTGTCCTATACTTGGGGACAATTGATGAATCACTACCCAAGAAATAAGTGATTGATTTCATCTAAGAATGTAGAATGAGCAAAAAGGTTGGATAGATAAATGCCTATCAAAAGTGGGGAAGAGATGATCATAAAGTCAACTACATAGTCCATTTCATCATACATTATGGCTTGTTTTCTTTTGCCACGATCCTTTTACTAGCATATTGAGTTCATGATCACAGGTTTTATTTTGGGAGTAGAGATGAAAGTAAAATCCATTGGGTATGATGGACAAGATGTGTAACACAAAATAGGAAGGAAGCTTGGGGTTCATAAATTTTAAAGCTTTTAACCTTTCTTTCCTACCTAAACAAGGCACACTGTTGCTTTATCAAGAAACCAAATTCCCTAGAAGCAAGGACAATTGGAGCTAAATATTTCAATAGAAAAAATCTTCCTTGAAGCAAAGATTGGATAAGGTCCAAGATACACTTGGCCTAACATATGGAGTGTCAACTGGTTGTTAGAGGCAGGTGATTTGTGGAGGCTTGGGAGATAACAAGAAAAAAAATCTAGAGCTCTATCATTGTCCCAAAACCCACAACAATGGTGGATGAACTAATTAATTTTGAAATTCAATTCTCAACTAGAAGGAATGAATAATATGGGAATATTTTCTTCCCTTTAGAATAGATCCTAAAACTACCAATCCAATCTCCCAACAAGATATAAATTATATTAGAAATACACCAGAGAAGGTATGTACCAAGTAAAGTCAACTTACTACATCATTAGGCAAGCATTCTAAAGCCAAATTGGCACCAATGAACTGAATGCATAGAACTCTAAGCTCTTAAAGCAGATTTGGAATATTAGAGCCCACCATAAATATTAAAAATTTTGTGAAGATCCCTAAACAATATGCTTCCCACAAGACAGAACCTACAAAATAGAGCTATTAGATGCTCTTTCCTTTGTCCTAAGTGCTAGAAAAAAGAAGAATCAATTAATCATCTCTTGAGAAATTGTGAATAGATAAGAATAATCCTTTGGTTCACCTCCCTTTTTCACTTCAAGAGTTGAGAATGCCACCGGTAAGCCTATCAAGGACTAGTTGGTTGATTTATGGCAGAACATGTATCTAGAAGACATGGGATTTTTCATAGCTTGCCTCTACAATATATGGTGGGGACAAAATAGGTAATTGACAAAGTCATGGGATAATCAAAGAACCTTACATGCTTCAGACCATCGATGCTACAACTATCCATCACGTCTGGGAGGAGTACGAGTTTGTCGTCGTGGTGGGAACCTATGAGCTATGGAACCTTAAAAGTGAACAAAGTTGTTCTTGTGCATTTAGGAAAATGGAGTGGAGTTGGTGTTGCAATTAGAGATTGGGAAGGCTTTATTCAAGCGACTGGGTTTTGGGCCATTTCCCCAAACCTAGATGGAATGGAGTGGAGTTCGTTTTGTGAGACAAGATGAAAATAAGGTAGCTAGTGCAATTGCCTAATTAGCCCTTACCAATCCAAACTCAATGTGGATGGAAGATGTACTGAAAAACATTTGTTATCTTGCTAATTGGGCAAGATTAGTATGAATGAATTTGTCGTAGATTATTAACCCAATTATTAGTATGAATGAATTTTATCAAGTAACATGAGAAATAGAAATAGAAAAGAGAATTAAAGGCAATTATTATTATAGTTAACATGGTAGGCAATAAAGGCACTAGGAGTAAGCCGGTGGTAAAGGATTTGGATAGTTTGCATGAGGTCATAGTTTCAAACCTCATTGCTGCCAATGAACCAAACAAAAAATGGTAGGCAATAATAACTAATTATTGTGTATTATATTATACAAACGTTACAACAAAAATGCCTAACTTTGGAAACAAATGCATCACAAGTAAGTGACTCTGCAGCACCAGGAAAGCATGGATACATAACAACACATGTGGCATATGGTTTTTTTGGTATAATATATGTGGCACTAGTGAAGACAATCTTTGTCTTGAAAATCATGATATTTGTGCATGGAATAGGAAATATTTTACTATGTTCTCTTATAGTTTAGGGAAGTGGTTATTATAGATAACCCTATCATAAATAGGTAAGTTGCTAGTTATGTTAAGCTATGAAACAATTATACCATCAGTCAACAATGATATTACCTTATCAAAAGTATACATCTACATCAAAGCAGCAACTCATGTTTGGTCTCTCATAAGGATAATGATACAAATTTATTTTTAAAAGCGTATTTGTTGAGAGGAGAATGATTATAAATGCTCTATACATCATAATTATGAAAGCAATGTCTTTCAAAATTTTACAGCATTAGGTATTGAGTCTATGAGACATTTGGTATTTTTTTGGTCAACACATATTTAATATCACACATAAAACTTAATCGTGGAACTTTTGGTCCATTTTTACTTCACAACTAAACATACCTTAAAGGGAATCATCTTTTGGTTGAATAGATTTAATCGCATATTGAAATGAACTTATTTAGAGTTAAAAGTAGGGGTGTAACGGATCCAGTTAACCCAATGAATCCAACAAACCCTAACCAAATCAATTAAATGGGTTTGAATTAGTTTAGGTCATCAAGTCATATCAAGTGAAAATCAATTAAATCAAATAGTAATCGATTCGGTTATTGAATTTCATAAATTTAAACCTGATGAGGCGATGACCTGAGCCAATCATATATTTTATGTAATATGTTTTAATTTTTTTTTCTCTATACATAGTGTATTTAGTTAATAAATCATACTTTAGTTATGTTTATTGATGTTATTAAACTATATATGTTTATAAAATTAATAAAATTTTTGGAGATTTAAAGTTTGTGATATTTTAATTTTTTAATTTGAATTTAAATAAACATTAAATAATAATAATAATAATCAGGTAACCTAATCACCCAAACCAAACCAGCCCAATTTTAATTTGTTTATTTAGTTGGACACAAAAAATCTACGAACCTAAATCTATCAAAATTGATTAGTTCAAATTTTTTTCCCTAAACTTGACCTAATTACACTCCCAATTAAAAGAAATATTTTGAAAATCAAATAATTATTTGTGGTCGATGCTTTAGCATAATAATAGAATTATAATCTTGTAAATCAACATGTCAAGAGTTCAATACCCATCTTAATGCCCTCTGTAATATCTCCCTAACCAAGATAGGAAAAAAAATCTAAATAATTATTTATTTTCCAATAAAAAATGGGGCCGAAGCCCAAACAAAAAACACGAAGAAACTAAAAAACAAATCTTGGTTGCAAACCTCACTAAATCATTAGAAAGATAACTAGCCAAACTAGTAGGAGGAGAAGCACAAAGATAGAGCCCTAGCTGAATTGAATGACCTCTTAAAGCCAAAAATCAGCAACATGATTTGCCTAACAAAAAACCATGATGCAAATAAATATGCCACGATCTCTCCAAGTAGCCATGGATGAGAGAAATAAGACGAGCATGAGGATGAAGATCAACCCCTTTTTAGACCAAAGAGAGAGCAATAGTGGAATCTAATTCAAGAATAACCTTCCTTAAACCCTTATCCCATGCCAATTGCAACGCATAGAAAGCACCCCATAACTCACTACTAGAAATATGTCAAATAGTGACCGATTTTGTGATTGAAAATCGGTCACTAAAATGATGACTTAGTGACCGATTGAGCCAGGAAGGAAAATGAAAAAGGTGGAAAAAATCGGTCACTAAATCAAATTAGCAACCGATTTAGTGATTGATATTTATTTATACTACAAAACATTGCTTTCATAAAAATCGATCACTAATATTTCAATTAGTGACCGATATTTCTTTATACGAGCAAACTTTGATTTCATAAAAATTGGTCACTAATATTTATTTATGAGAGAAAACCTTGCTTTCATAAAAATCGGTCACTAAATCAGTTGATATATTCAATTAGTGGCCGATTTAGTGACTGAAATTTCTTATATGAGGAATCCCTTTTTTACAATAAATCAGTCACAAAATAGGTCACTAAATTATCAATTAGTGACTCATTTAGTGACCGATAATATTTAATGCTAAAATCCATGTTCATAAGCAGAATTGGTTACTAAATCGGTCACTAAATAAAAATTTAGTCACTAATTTTATAACATATAAAGACAAAGCAAACCCTAAGTGTCCTAAATCCCCCATTTTAGTTGCTCTTCCCTCCCAATACTCAAAATTCCCCACCACCGTCCCTCCTTCTCCTAGCGATGCCACCACTCTTCCATCTGCGGCCCGCGCTCCTCCTCCTTCTCCATCTCACGAATGGCATTGCAGGCAGACCTTTGGGTCCACCTCACACGCTCGCCTCCCATTGGCGTATCCCAGCTCCGCCCTGCCACAACCTCAAAGATAGACCTTTGCTCCGCGAGGCCGCACGCTAGGTCCATCACGCACCATCACCGCTATCAACGTTTCCTGATGACTAATGCACAAGTCCATTATGTGCCTTTCCAGTTCTGTCACATGCCATTCCTCGTCTTTGTTTTTAAATCACCGAAATGAAGAAACTAACTAGATCTGTGATGTTTCATTTCATCTATTTTTTAAAAAATGTTATATCACTAGAAATATATTAAAAAAAAAAACTAGATCTGTGAATTATGATGGTAACTTCTATTTCATCTAGTTGTGTTTTAAATTTTATATCACCAAAAGAAAAAACTGCTCAGCTTTTACAATTTGATCGAGTACTTCCATTGCGACATCAAAGGAAAGGCACTGTCGCTCTGCTCAACCTTCAAGAACTCTGAACCTCTAATTGCTACGCGTGATTGTGGTTCCGGCATGTTGAGATGAGGTTTCTTTGCGACACTCTTTCTTCAATGGTAACATTTCTGATCCCTTAACCTGCTCACCTTATTGAAAGAATTTGAGATTGGTTTCTTGATACTCTTTGATGGCATATTCTTGCTCTTTGATCTGTAGTTGATTTGTTTTACCATTATTGCTTGCTTCAAAATCTCCTGGTGTTAATCACACCAATTGTTTTGCTGCAAGAACATTATTTGTGTTAAACTAATCAAATTTATTGTTTTGAGAATATTGCAAGGTCGCTTCTTATGAGAGTGGTAGAGAAACGACGAATGTCACTAGCTGAGTGGGGAAGGTATTATTTTGAGAATGAGACGTTGGATCATTTTGGACCCAACATTAAGGGTCATTGCGTTGAGTGTTTAAAGAAGTTTGGTGAGATAGTGAGTTGTTTGCTTGATGACGCGACACAATGACCCTCCATGAACGATGTCGTTTGGATGCTAGAGTTTGCGTTACAACTCCAAGAGAGTGTCGAGACTGAGCAAGATGATCTTAGTAGTGGAACGAAGCAATGAAGCAACTTGGAAAGAGGATAGATGACACATTTGTAAAGCATAGCTATGGTGATAAGAAGATGATAGCTAGACTGATGAGATGTGGGACTATTTCTTATGATATTTGCGATTGAAGTCAAATTTGAAGAGCAAACTTGATTACCAAAGTGTTTGTTTTATTGGTAAATGGAGTGTGCTCCTTTATGAGACAAGTAATGAGATGTAGGCATCTTATATAATTTATAAAATAAGTAATTCAACCAAGTGAAAATAAAAATTGCAAGTTATTGGTGGGTTAGTGTACGTTAGAGAATAATTTATCCAATGCATAATTTGTGAACTAGTGCAAGTTGTATTATTTTATATATATGAATTTGTTCTCCTTGAATTTTCTCAACTTGAGTGTTCTCTAGGGTGAGTTTAATAATGCTTAAGAGAAGGAAATAGCAATCCTACATGCAAAGAAATGTATTTAATTATCAACTGATCAAATTCATTTCATCTGAAATATGACAACTGACTGTTAAACTTGATGGTCCTGCTATTAGTTAGTATTATTTTTACGCAGGCAACACTTGATGAATCTTTGTATGAGCTTGCTAGGAGCTAGTATTGATTTGAAACACTATCATATTATTCATTTTAGTTGGTCAAGTAATATATCTTATACAGTAGTAGATCATGACTTTTCTTAACTAGTTTGTTTTGGGTCATCAGGTGAGGTTCCTACTTAGGTCTGGTAGGGAATACGACCAAGCATCAAGTGATCCAGAAAAACCGTCTCCAGCTTTTAGGCTATTTTCTTTTTCTATTGAGAGGAAGTGGACATTGGAGAAAATGCTCATGTACATTTCTGTGAGATTATTGTATACTTAATTTCAATTTGTTGATATATTGCTATAAACTTGAGATTATGAGGCCAAGAATTGTTTTTGGCTTGTTTAATGAAATGGAAGCCTCTGAATATAATATTTGTTTTATTAGACATTGCCTTCTATTTTATGTTGCTAGAATACTGGTTGTTGAAAAATTGGAAGATAGAAAATTGAATTTTTTTTTTCTTTTTTACTTATTTGTGACTGATTTAGTGACCAAAAATATTAGTGACTATTTTAGCGATTGATTTTTGCCAAATGGGAGTTTCGAATTTGCAACCAAAAATTCGGTCACAAAATTAGTGACCGATTTATCAATTGCTAACAATATCACGTAACAACGAAAAATCAGTCACAAAGAAGATACCAAACCACCAAACAAAATTGGTCATATGGATAAAAAAATCGGTCACTAAATTGGTCTTAATATTTAGTGACCGATTTTGTCGGCTAATTTTTTAGCAACCATGGTTTTAGCTACTTCGTTTTTGGTCGCTAAATCGGTCACTATCAGGTTTAGCGACTAATTTCATGAAATTAGTGACCATTTTTCGGTCACTAATCACTGATTTTTTTGTAGTGACTCAGAATGGTAATAGGACAATAGCCTAGGTTGGTTGGAAACCCCTTAGGAAACAACCTGCAACATCTCTAAGAAAGCCACCACACATGATGATAATCAACAACTAACCTGTCCGAATTCAATTTAATCCAACCATCAGGAGGAAATTGCCAAAACTTGATGAATCCCAAATTATGATGGATTTCCTAATCCCCAAATCCAGGCCAGCTGTTGCTGAAAATAACCCAAAATCTGAAAATAAATCAAATGGGGAAGGAGTTAATTTTACAAAATCCCTTTATCCTCACCCTCTAGAGATAATGCAAAGCAAAGCACGAGCAAACACATGGGGCCATTTGCCTCCACATGCAACTTAGCGAGAAGCCAGACATGAAGAAAGCTCGTGTAGCATTGCGGCTGTTGCAAAAGGACTACCAAACTTGGACCAAAAATCCAAAGGAATTGGACAATCCCTGAGCACATGCATGATAGTCTTGTCAATTCCCATAGAAAATGAGTGTAGACGGCATTAGTAGCCAAGTGGTGGTAAAGCCTAAACCATAAACCCTAAAGGAATTCATTGGAAGAGCGCCCACCATCACTTGTCAAAGAAACACCTTAACTTTCTTCAAACCTTGCCATTGCCAAATCAAGTGCAAAAGAGGATCTTGCTCAAGAGGCCCATGTCCAGCAATATGATGATAAAAAGATTTGAGAGTAGAATTTCCATCATGACTAGGCTCCCACACCACCTATCTGGGCCAAAGGAATAAAGATGTCATTTGTAATAACCCATGCTTCTTTATGGATTGACAACTATCCTCACAAACTAACACAGGTCTTCTTAGTGTGCTTTCTCCTCACTCACATGCTTCCTGGAAGTTTTTCCAAGAGGTTACCTATCCCAAAATTTCTCCAAGTCAAACACGCTTAACCGTGAAGTTCTTTAGTGATGGGCTACCAAAAAGAAGATGCATCTTATCAGTATAGGTAGAACCAATCAACTCATATAAGTTATTCTCAACTGTATAGTCTCATACCTACACAATCTAAGATCTCTCATTCTAGTGTGTAATCGATTCATTCATGTACCTCTCCGCTTAGAGCTTGCCAAAAGCCGTTCCTTGTCCGTGTCTTCTTGCACATCACTCCCCACCTCGAGCCTAAGCGTTAAAAAAGTCCCATTAGGCAAGTAAAATCCAATGTGCAACTCTCCTTCATATCCTCCTCCTAAACAATTATTTAAATTAAAGGAAATTAATAAAAAACAGTGGTAATTACTATTTAAGTCACTAACTGAAATCAAAGAAATTTTGTTAATTCTTTTTTATGCTGAATAGGGTATTTGGAAACCTTTAATGATATAGAATTGAATTAAATTCTATTATGAATTGAATTTTGTCAGAAATTGAATTCAATTCTTACGTTTGGAATGAGTCAATAAATTAAAAAATTGAATTCAATTCTTTGATTTGGAATGGATCTAAAAATAAATTAATTTCATTATTTTTACTATTTTATTCTTCATTAATAGGTTAGAAACAAAACATTATATTCCAATAAAGTTATTTTAGTATTTTCATTTGTTGAAATTCAATTATGGGTCTAATTTCAATTCTCATCAGATTTTAATTCCTTGACTTATGTTACTTCCAAATCAAGGGAAAAAAATTCAATTTATTCATAGAATTGAATTCCAGGAGTTTCAAACACCCTGAAATGCTATTAATTCTAAGAGAAGATATTAAAATAAAATTAGCCAAGCAAAACTTAATGAATTCCTTTCCACATAAAAAATAAATAAAAAAACTTAACTTGGTGCCTAAGTTTGACCAAAATAAGCAATTTCTTTAGATAAAACTTCATGTCTTTTGTATCAAGGTTTTGTTTCAGTCTTAAAAGTTTCTTCCTTTTTTTTTTTGTTCTATTTATATCTTTAATACGTTCAAAACATAAGTGACATTCACGTTATAAAAGAAAACTTATCATTTTATATTTTATTGTGTTTTGCCAACATTGTAATCTGATCTCTACATTAATTTTTTTCATTTATAATTTGGAGGACGTCCATCTAAAGAATAAAATTAAAAACTAATTCGAAACCTTTGTAAATAAAGAAGTTAAAGATTTACTCCAAGTTCTTTAGGCTACACATTTACTTCAGATTTTAAAACTTTCCCTTTCTTTAATTTTTTTACAATCCTTTCGCCTATATTTATTCATTCTGGTTTTCATTTGCATTATCTCATATTTCTCATTTTCAATTGTCTTAGCAATTTCCAATTACATTGAGTTTTGCTCAATTCAAATGGGATGGGGTAACTATGTCGACTCAAAGGTTTGAACTTTTGTTCGTGTTGCAGATCCTTCACTGATACGTTGTCTGTAAGTATACCTGTAAGCCCTCATTATGATTTGACACGCCCTTGTTTTATATAATGAGATAGCGTTGTTTTCCTAAACCTTTTTCTTAACCAAAAATTTTTTTTTAAAAAAACTTGATTCTTTTGTAAGAATTGGATTTTAAAACATATCCTTTTCTTTTCATCTTACGATGTGAAACTTGCTTAATTTTTTATATGATTTATTCGAAATGCACTAATTTTTTTTTTCGAAGCATGTTAATTCTATCGTCAACAAAATTACATTTTCTTAGTTGATTATAATTCAAAATTTAGCTAATTTAGGAGCTCTGTATTTGATTTGATTTGATTTTGTTTTTACTATGTAGCCTTATTTTCATTTTTCCCACTTTGCTTTCATCCTAATTGTGTATAAATATTTAACTCTCTCATTTTGGATATTAATTTTTTTTATTCTTAGCCATATTTATATATTAGTATACTAAAAATTTTTGAACCATTTTATTTTTAACTAGCCGGTTATAATTTTGTGTTATACAAATGCATACATCATCTTTTCCCTTCCCAACCAATAACGGTGGTGTAATTGGTTAATGTTTGATTCATACTCCACCTACTTTGCCAAAAAACAAATGAGAAAAAATCTTTTCCATCCCTTCCCAAGATGCAATCGGATTCCCGACCCATCATTTTGCAATACAGATATATAGGAGTATATAGTGTCCCGCATATTGTTAGGTCAAATAACATTTTTCTTACAATAATGCTAATAAATGAAATAAATGCAAGTTTTTCTCAATTTGAAATTAATGTTGGAGTTTTAAATGTAAAGGATGAAGCCTCATATTAATTGAGAATACTAAAAGTAATATATAAAATAAAAAAATCTATAAATTCATTGTCTTAAAATTTTATATCAAAATATGACATATGACCTGCTTATGTGACTCTCTCACTTAGCTCTGATTAGATCACCTTATTGCCCTCCTGGACAAAACAATTAAGCAAGCAGTTATTTTTTCTTTTATAAATTTTGAAAGTTATATAAAGAAAGGGCACAACATCAAATACGTCACAAATCAATCGAATCAATGAGGGCTACAGGGATACTTACTGATCACTTTTCAGTAAGACTATTTGGAAGCTTGATAATTAGAAGCTTTCCCTATTTCGATAAAAGACAACAGGTAAACTTTTGTGTTATTTGTTTCTCTTATTTCCTGAATTATGTTAGTGTAGAGCATGAGGAGACATATTCCCTTGATGTCGATGTAATTATTTTCAGGTTTTTCATTGAGTTGGTATTGCCAGAAAGACTTGACATATGTGCGATGAACTTGATAACTGATTGCTTATATGGATGATTAGATAAAGACTTATATATGAAAATCCCAAAAGGATTTAAGTTGCCTGAAATTTACAATTCTTTTTCTGGTAAAGACTTGTAATTGCCTGAAACTTATAATTCAAAACCTTGACAAATTAATTGTATTAAAATATAAAAATTCTTCCATGGGTCAAAGCAATCCAAATGCAAGTGGTACATTCATATAAGTGAATATTTATTAAAAAGTGTATGATAGAAGCTCAATGTCTTCATAAGGGAACCCAATGCCTGAACGGGAACATATGCTAGCTCAATAGAGACAATAGAAGAGGAGGAGGGCCCAAATGTGATTACAGAAGCTAACAAAGTGGAATTGGGTCCAAAAACACAAAGGAAGAGGATTGCCCCAATTTGGATGAAGGATTATGTGAAGTAAAGATTCCCAAACGTGGTGGAAGTGTTGAGAATGTTGACCTGACAGTTTGTTATGATGTAGTGAGGAAGAATGGAATGGGAGCAGGAGCAGTAAAAAGAAGCTGGTAGTTAGTTAGAGAAGGCAGAGAGATATTTTGTGAGAATTGTGGAGTTCTCTTCCCGGACTCGAAGAAGGGGATTCTAATTTATTTTTTGCATTTTGCTTGTTATTATTGTTTCTGTGTGATTTCATTTCCAGTACTCTCACTCATATTACAGCTACTCTTCTTCAGTTTACAAATATAATTCAATTAATATCTCGAGGTTATTTAGAAATTCTCTTCTCCTACATTATTTCCTTTCTTTGAGCTACCAGTCGATATGAAAATAAATTTATTATTTTCATCAAGAAAACAAACTCTAGATTTTCTATGACTACAATTTATGCCAATGATTTAAACATAGTAAGAGCTCCAGAAGAAATCTCATGTACATAAAGAAGGAATTTGAACTAAAGGATTTTGAAAAGACAAAATTTTGCATTGGATTTCAAGGTGACCAGTTGATAAGAGGAATTCTTGTTCATCAATAATCTTACACAAAAAAAAAAGGGAAAACTCTGTTTTACTCCTATCAACGATAGGTCACATGCACTATAGTTTATTAATTGAAAAAAATATAAAACATGATTCCTAAATTACTTCTCTAAATGTACATTTTTGTCTATTTGTTAAACTTTTGTTAATTGCTAACAAAAACAATATACATATAAGAAAGTATAGGGGACAAAGCTACACTTGTTTTTTTTTTATTATTTTAGGGACTAAAATACATATTAAGCAAAGTTCAATGATCACATTGTGCCTTTTTTTTGGTTTAAGAACCATAGTGCACATGACTTATAATGGAGGGGAAATAATTTCTATATGATATTTTAATGGGTGACTTACTCATATATGGGATTATTAGGGGAATTTACAAAAATATGGTGTTTAGAAAATCCATTAATGGTGGATTTTGTTGTTTTATAATGATTGAAAGTTGTATTTGGAAACTTCTATTTATAAAACATCATATTTTGTGACACTCTTCTAAAACACCATATTGTGGTTATTACATCACTAAAATGCCATATAGAAAAAAAATGAGTCTATAATTGAGGGTGGCAAAGTGAAGCTTCCCTAGAAATACTTTTGAAACAATCTTATATGGATAAATCTTATCTATTAATTTTCCTGATGATTGTTCATTCACTTGATGTAAATAGAGATCCTTTTAGTCCAACAGAAGATGAAGAAATTATTCTTAGTCCAGAAGTTTTGTATCTTAGTGTAACAGGAGCACTCTTATATCTTGTAGATATAACACTATACCAGATATAGCTTTTGTAGTTAATTTACTAGCAAGGTTTAATTTTACACCAACCCAAAACATTGGAATTGAGTAAAATATGATGTTTGTTATCTTTATGATACATATACTAAGGGTTTATTATATCCAAAAAAAGTAAAGACAAAAATGATAGGAAATGCTAATGTCGAATATCTTTTTGATCCTCATAAAGCTTGATCACAAACAATTTGTAGTAATCTTGCTATCTTATAGTCTTGCTATCTTCTAGTGATTTGTATAACAACCAATCACTATTACCTCGCCAAACCATTAAAAAATATTGGCTATTTATGAAGCAAGTCATAAATGTATATGGCTAAAACCCATGATTTAATACATTAAAAGAGCTTGAGGATTATTAAGGAGAAGTGATAAGCCAACACTACTCCACAAGAATTATGTACTCCATCTATTCTTGAATAATTGTCCAGTTAAAAATTTTGCTTTGTTTGGAAATAATTATCAAATTCAAATAATATTTGATTATTTCTTTCCAATAATCCGCTATTAAATATTATTAACTCATTAGTGGAGAAAAGAGAAAATTGGAGTATTGAAAAGAAACAAGTATAATTTTGTAAATTGCCCCTAACTTTTATTAACATTGATGTTTTACCAATCATTTTCTTAATTCCAGTGAGTATTTAAAATGGACAATTATTCAAAGACAAATAGAGTAACATGTATTGCACAAATAAAAGGTGATTACAAAAAGGGTGATAGAACTATAAACATAGTTCACCAAATGCTATTTTTTTTTTTTTTAAGTTTGGCACATAAACTGTTGAAAACATTGATATTGATATTAGCCAAATAAGTGACATTTTGATGCTTCCTCCTTGTTTAATTAAGATTAACAAGGAAGTCATATGGCTTGGGAACTAAGGCTCACTGGTTATGGGACTTCTATGGGGTGATAATGGTATTTGGATTGTTGACTTTTCAACATTTTGTTTCTTTGGAGGATAATTTGTGTTGTGTTTCTTTGGTAGATGATTTGTGTTGAGCTCTTTCCTTGAGACTGGGCTTCGCTTGGATGATGGAATATAGAATGTGTTGGATATTTTATATGTGTGGACTGATATAAATCATATTTGTTATAGTCATAATTTTGATTCTAGATTAATTGGATGCCAAAATATTGAACCATATTGTTTAACCCGTTTTCTAATTATTTTTTTGTTATTTGGCTTAACTGATTTTTGTTGTTAGTGGATATGGTGCTTTTTTGGTTATTGTTAATGGGCAAAGCCATAATGGGTAGGCGTGACCCATCCTATTACTAATCAAAGAGACCCTTGCTCCTAACCTCATTAGGGTTGCTGTTGTCCCATTGATCCAGGACACATTTTGGAACTGAAGGGTGATAAAAGGAATTTCTCTTTGCTGCTCATTTTCTCTTACAGGCCAAAAAATCAAAAGTCATGGATTCATCAGTTCTATGGTTCCAGGTAATTCTAACACCTAATCCCAAATTATAGCATTTGTTTATCATTTGTCATATTGTGAATTAGATTAAAAATTTCTTCAAGTGGTATCAAAGCTAATTCAATTCTGATATGACAGTGATTTCACCGTTTCAAATTAGGTGTTGATGATGAATTTCGTATGTCTTGTGAACCCTAATATCCAATTTGGGATTTTGCATTTTTAACCGATTAATTTAAAATTGATTGAGGGCTTTTGTTAATGGTTTTGTTCTGAACAAATCGACATAAAGATCATGCAAAATGGTTGAGTGTATAGAGAGAATTTCAATTTTGAAACTATGAACCCGTTTTCGAGTTGATCAACTTGAGCCCATATTTGTGAGAAATTGTTTCGATTATCATAGGGCTTTTGTAGAGGATGAAATTTCGAACCTATTGACACCAAAATCATGTTTTTTAATCGAGTATTGAGAAAGAAATAATGAAAATCTGAGGCTACCCACTTAGTTTTTCACGGAATTTTTTGAGATGTTAGAGGCTATCTTTCGAAACAATCTTATATGGGTTTTGTAGAGCATTGAAAGAGGAATCCATAGATATCAAAATCACTTGATTTGGTTGAGAATCGAGAGAGATATCGTGATTGACCCATTTGAGGTCTGATGGGTCGCCTCTGACCCGTTGGGCGAGGAAAGATGAACAGTGACAGGCCTCTTTGCCCACTCGTGGGCCCAGGCGCGAGGGGTGCGTGTGGGCCCATCCTGGGCCCGTTTTGGCCCAATTTTTTTTCAATTTGGGTTTTTCAATTTTTTAGAATTATTGGTAATTTTTATTTATTTTTCTGGGCATTAAAAATAATTATTGTTAATTTTCTATTACATAAATTGTCTAAAAATATTAGATACTGTCCAAATTTTGGTCTGAAATTGTTTCTTATATTTCTAATACTGTTAAGCACAATATGTTTAGCATACTCTCAGTTTTGGTATTGTTTGGTTAATTAAATAATTTTGTGCTTTATTATGTGCATATTATTAATTATTGAGATTATGTTTTATTGCTATTATAAAATTTTGTGATATATAATTCTGCGATATGTTGTTTTAGACCAATTTTTTACTATTGTTGGGTATTTTTCACGATTGTGAGCTCGCCTTCGTGGGACGGATTGTGATAAAATACTATTATTGGAAAATTGTTGTTACTAATGTGGCATTAGGAATTATTTTAATAATGCACTTACCTTACCGGTTTGTTTTTATTGATATAGTTCCTAATGATTGATAATTATAATTTTAAAATTTTCAATATCCTCTTGATATTACAATTGCATAAGGTGACTTTATTGTTGTTATAAGCTTTATTTCATTTATACTCTGACTTCATATAGTTTAGCTATATATTGTGTTGGGTATTTTTTTTCATAATTGTGATCTCATATATAATTGTGTATAATGTTATTTTGAGAGCTGTTATTTAAAATATTTTGGGACTTTTGTTGAATACTTTATTGTTTGCATACTCTTAGAGTTGATATATTTTGTTTTTATGTTTAATATTGTGCATATTAATTATGAAATAATTGTTGTTGGATTTTGCACAATCTTATTTTAAGAGTCCCTAAATATAATCTTTTGAAACTATTGTTGGGCATCTTTTATTATTGTGAGGTCGCCTTCGTGGACCGATGTGCTATTTGTGAAAATTATATATTATGTAATTTTAAAAATTATGAATTATCTTATATAATATTTTATATCATGTTTTGTATGGGAAAAATATAATTGTGTATCGTAGTTTTATGGGAAACTAAAATTGTTTGATTTGGTTTAATATTGTTTTGAATTTTCCTTATATATAAAGTTTAGGAACATGATTATACTCTTTTTCTCCCATATAATATGGAATAATCCTTTTGTAAAAAATTTTCATCTAATTTATGAGTCCAAATGAGAGAATATTTGATTTTGTATGAATTGTATAGACTTGCATAAATTAATATTGGATTTAATTTGAAAATAAAAATTATTATGTTTGAAAATATTATAACACATTGTGATTTTGAAAATATTGAGTTTTGGTTGTTTCCGCCTTACGTGAAATTTGTTATAGTCATAATGTTATTTGATTTTAGCTAAAATTCCACGGACATAAATAAAAAAATAATTATAAGTTTGAAAAATCTCTTTATGTTTTGTTTTACAGTCAATGTTGCTTTATTTTGAGGGGATTTGGCTCACAATCTTATACTTGTTATTTATTGTGTCCTCTTTTAGATATTGTGAGTATTTTCTTGGATATATTTAAATTTTTTATTTTCCTCTCATTTTGGCTATATTGTTTTACTTATGATGGCTAATTTAAGATTATTGTCTTTGAATAATATTACAACTATTGTGACATGAAAAGTTAAATTTATAATAAACTTTCCCTTCGGTTTGTCTTTATTGATATAATTCTTAATGAGTTGATAATCATGATTTTAGAGTTTCAGGTTCCCTTTGGACTAGCTTAACAGCATGATTTTTTTGTATATGAGCATTAGCTCCTGAATAATATTAGGAGTAATTACTTATTCGTTGGGTAATTTTGTAACAATCCAATATCTTATAAATCTTTCTCAAATATTATTGGGTTATGTAGACAGTG
The DNA here is from genome assembly GCA_030441495.1 of Dalbergia oliveri. Classification (NCBI taxonomy): domain Eukaryota; kingdom Viridiplantae; phylum Streptophyta; class Magnoliopsida; order Fabales; family Fabaceae; genus Dalbergia; species Dalbergia oliveri. The sequence goes on from JAMLFY010000002.1 coordinate 8,089,976, forward strand.
GACATACCCTTCAATGTGACATTATCTGATATAATTTTTGTGTTGGATTGCAAATTTTGTTGCTTATGCAAATAATGGGCATACCTTTCGGTATGACATTATTTGACATAATCATTGGATGATAGAGAAAATAATTTTGAATTAAATTATTTAAGAATTTTATAATATTGTTATTATTTTTCTCTACGTTAAAGAGTCTTGTATATTGTGATCTAGGACCCTTCGGTGGGATTGTTATGATATAAGGACTCTAGTTCAATTAATCGTCCAATTAATTGAATGTGAGAAAACCAAATTAATTTTATGCTCATAATAATATTCTGTTGTATGGTTTTCTCTTTCCTTTATTGTTCTGTCATCGTTATACTGTGTAAGACTTATATAAAGGACATTATTGAGTCTCTTGGATTATCTCATGATGTTGCTCCCATTAATGTTAAAATTTTGTTATAGTGGGAGTTAGAGACTTTTTGTTTTATTATGTCTTTACTGTTAGTTTGTAGGTCTAAAAATGCTTTCGCTGGCAACCAACTTTGTACTCAAATAAGTGTTTGATTATTAGTTTGCGAAGACAGGAGGAAAATTTGTTGTACAATGTCAATTGGACATTGATGATCTCCTCAGATTATTTTGGCAGAGTATGTTAAACAATTTTGTGGGATTCTATTATAAACGGAAATGACTCTACACTCTTGTGTCTCTCGATTTTGTACTTTTGTTGCTAGAGAGAATAATGATAAGTCCAAACTTACACTGAGTAATCTACTGTAAAGTTATCACTATCCCACTACTGTTTATTGTACCATTAGAGTATTTTGAAATTTTGTGGCCTCTAATGGGAATGTTTATGATATTTTGATACATTGGATTAGTGGAAGAAGTATGCACTATTATTATCATTATGTTATTGTCTTGAGATTAATTTGACAAGTTGTGATAAACTATTCTTGAGTTATTACAGAACGTATTGTTATTGACCCTAATCAAAGGCTAGCCATTAAAGTTTATTGTCGGTTACATAACACGTATAGGTATATTGAGGTCTCTTTGGTGTTTTGGGTTAGTAGAAGCTAGTTCTGGATATTTATTGTGACCTCATATGTTATTGTCATTTAAGCTTGCGTAGGAGAATTATTGATATAATTGGTATAATGGAAAATTATTGAAATATTTTGGACACATTTTCAATTTGTTATCATCTTGAGATATTTTATTGAATCTCATAGAGCATCTTGGCTAAATGCTTATATTGTCATATCTTCTTGTTGTTGTTGTTATTGTTGTTGCTGTTAATGATATTATTTGTTGTTGTTGGTATGTGCACACTCTTATGTTAATATAGCACATTATGAGACATTTTGGACCCAAGTCTTATTTTGTTATTCTGCCAAGATTTGTTAGATCTCATTTAGCATCTTGGGTGGATGCTGGGTCATTTTGTTGGGAATTGCTTTTAATCACATATTGATGTATAATTTTGATGTGCTTTCCCATTTATCCATATTTCACTCTGTTGTTGGGTCATAGAATATAGGTATCTTACAATGTATGATATCAATATTCCTTCGAGTATGATTTTCTGGATTGTTAAGATATTTATATTTCCATTTTGGACCTTTTCGTGGTTAATATTGGCTTATTTTGGCATTTTGTTGTGGTCACATATTGTTGATTAATCTGGTATATCATGATATTTTTTTTATTTATGCGTCCAAGTGGGAGAATGTTGGATATTTTATATGTGTGGACTGGCATAAATCATATTTGTTATAGTCTTAATTTTGATTCCAGATTAATTGGATGCCAAAATATTGAACCATGTTGTTTAGCCCATTTTCTAATTAATTTTTTGTTATTGGGCTTAACTATGATTTTTGTTGTTAGTGGATATGGTGCTTTTTTGGTTATTGTTAATGAACCGAGCCATAATGGGTAGGTGTGGCCCATTCTATTACTTAGTAGAGGCCCCTGCTCAACCTCAGGAGGTTGCTGTTGCCCATTGATACAGGACATGTTTTGGAACTGAAGGGGCAATAGAAGGAGTTTCTCTCGCTCATTTTCTCTTACAGGCCAACGAATCAAACAGTCATGGATTCATCAGCTTCTACCATTCTAGATAATTCTAACACCTAATCCCAAATTACAGCATTTGTTTATCATTTGTCATATTGTGAATTGGATTAAAAATTTCTTCAGAATGATCATTTGTAAGGTGGATTGTATTGAAGTTGATCATTTAGTGAATTCTCCCTCATGGGATAGAGAAATTTTGGCATGCTGAAACACATTTACGTACTCTAGAAGCATACACAATCACTCGTTTTGATTTATAATATTTTAAAGTTATAGAAAAAAGCTAGATTGAGTGGTTGTGCATGCTTTTGGAATACACAATAATTTCTCCTGAATATGCAATAATTTCTATTATGAGGAGGGTAGACCACCCATAGCTACATGAATACTCTACACAACATTCGTAAGCTATTTTGTTTATAATAGAGACATGGATGGATATAAATTGGTAGGTTATAATAACAATACTAAGTGATCAAGTAAATCAACAAGTACCCAATTTCTCATTAAATCCACTAGAAAAAATGCTTCTCTTGAGATTAATGGATTTTGAAGGGAGGGAATGACGAACACTTCTTATGGATCATTGTAGATGAGGCCACCAAGAGGGACAAAGGCAAGGGATGCTACAACAATGAGGGTCGGCCTCACCTTTGAGGGCATCAGAAGGGTAATAGCTTTCAAGGCCACGAAATCTAGAGGTTTGACATTTTGAATGTCGTACTATTGCTAAATTACACATTTAAACATAAAATTCAGATTCTTTTCTTTATAAAATAGAAACATGAACAAAGCTCACACATAGGATTTTAGAAGATACAAAGAAAGAGTTTTGAAAACAAAATACCTTCAAAATTTTGTAGAACCAAAAGGATGAAGTGACCTGGAAGCTCTAAAGGCTTGAGAAGATCAACAACCTCCTCTTCCTTTGCAAGGTATGACTTTTGTTTAAGTGATGACGTGTGGTGGTTTGGTGTTTGATGGAGAGAAGGTTGATGGGTTTGAATTTTAGGTAGAGTTTGGAATAATTGATGAAGGTGGAGGATGGAAAGGAGGGGGAGAACATGGTGAGGAAGAGAAGATAGTGTGTTTGAAAGAAAATTAATAGAGGGAGAATGATAGGGGGTATGGTGACCTCAACATAAAAAGGGCTAAGGTTATTTTTTGTTTTGTTTTACAAGGGAGGTAAGTGTAAGGTTGTGAAAGTAAGTGAGGGTTATAAGTGTATTTATGTATGTATTAGTGATGATAGTTTAGGCATTTCACACTCAACACCATTTAAAATAAACATAAAGCAATCCATCATTTAATATTCCCATACACCTTTAATTGAAACAATAGTATTACATTAATGTGTCTTAGAATTTGAATTTTTGGAGAGAATATGAAATTTTTGGATTGGAGGAAACTCTAATTTTTGAAATACTCTAATTTTAGCTTTTAAAGCAGTTAAGCACAACAAATGACATAATCATGCATTTAAATTAATAAGAAGCTAAAATTGATTAAGCATGTGATTATCTATTAATGAACTAATTAAGATAATTAACTTTTAATTATACTTAATTATCCTTAGCTAACATTAAATAGGCTCAATTAGTACTAATTAGTAGCTAAGTAACATTCTCGAGCCTAATTACCATTAGAGATTAATTTAACAATCATATAATCAATCCAATGCAACTATTATCAAATTAATTAATGATGGTTAAGGCTAGTCATCACCTTGCACTCAACTAACTATCCTTTGGGAGGTGGATTGTATAGAAATTGTCCTTTTAGTGAATTCCACCATATTTCATCTCCATAAAAATGTAGCCATTGGCTAGGGAATGGGCAAGAGCTATGAGTTGGAGAAATTTTGCATGCTGGAACACATTTAACACACACTAGGAGAATGCATAATCCTTCATTTTGGTTTATTATATTTCAAAGTTATAGTAAAAATCTAGAATGAGTGGTTGTGCATGATTTTGAAACACACATTAAATGTACTCCAAGAACATATAATAATTTCTTATATGAGGAAGGGTTAAGCATCCCTAACTATGAATAATTCATGCAACATTTGTAAGCTATTTTGTTTATAATGGAACTATGGATGGATATAATAGGTATATTATAAAAAAAAAAACACCAATTAAATCAACAAGTACCTGATTCCATATTAAATCCACAAAAAGAGAAAGCATTCCTTGAGAGTAATGGCTTTAAGGGGGGATAATGAAAACTTCTTTTAGGTCATTGTAGAGGAGGCCACTAAAGTGATAGAGGTAAGGGAGGCTGCAACAATGATGCTTTACCTTGCCTTCGAGGACATCAAATTCAGCTGTCAAGGGTAACCCTGGAGGGAATAGCATTCAAGGCCACCAATTCCAAACCTTTAACACTTTTAATATCGCACTTTGCTTAACTTTCGACTCATGGCCGCCTACTTCCATCCTTGGCGTTTTGTTTGAAAATACATGCTGGACAAACTGGAGGAAATCATAAGGAATCCTCAAGCCCAACAAAAGGGCTCTTCTAAAATTGTTTTCCTTTGCATATAAAATATGTAAGACATCAACCCAACACATTTAATCATAAGATTCTAATGATTCTCCTCATAAAATAGAAACATGAATATAGCTCACACATGGGATTTTAGATAACAAAAAGAAAAAGTTTTTAAAACAAAATCCCTTCCTAATATTGTAGACCCAAAATTATGTAATGGCCATGATGCTCCAAAGGCTTAAGAAGATTAACAACCAGCTCCTCCTTTGCGAGGTGTGACCACAACCTTGGGTCTTTATGCAAAGGGAGAAATGGTTTTGTTTAAGTGATGGCGTATAGTGGTTTGGTGTTTGATGTAGAGAATGTTGATGGGTTTGAATTTTAGGAAGGACTTGGAATGATAGATGAAAATGGAAGGCAAAGATGAGGGGAGGAAGATGGTGAGGAGAGAGAGAGAGTATCTAAAAGAAAATGAAAGGAGGGAGAAAGAGAGGGGATGGCGACCTCCACACAAAGGGGTTAGGGTTTTTTATTTTATTTTATCTTACAAGGGAGGTGAGTGTAAGGTTGTTAAAGTCAGTTATGGGTATAAGTGTATTTGTGAATGTATTATTGAGGATAGTTTAGGGATTTCACACAATACCATTTAAAATAAACATAAAACAACTCAATATTTAATATTCTCATGCACCTTTAATTCAAACAATCCTATTACATTAGTGTGTTTTAGGATTTGAATTTTGAGAGAGAATCTGAAATTTTTGAGTTTGAAGGAACTCTAATTTTTGAAATGCTCTAATTTTAGCTTTTAAAACAATTAAATACAACAAATGTGGCTATTAGCTAGGGAATGGACAGGGGCTATGGGATGGAGAAAATTTTGCATTTGGAACACATTTGATACGTACTCTAGAAGCATGCATAATCACTCATTTTGATTTATTATATTTCCAAGTTATTGAAAAAATCTAGAATGAGTGGTTATGCACAATTTTGGAACATGCATTAAATGAATTATAGAAACATGCAATAATTTTTCATATAAGGAGGGGTTGACCACCCCTAACTATATGAATAATCCACACAACATTCATAAGCTATTTGTTTTGTAGTATAAATATGGTTGGGTATAAATAGGTAGGTTATAACAAAAACATTAAGTGAAAAATGCTTCCCTTGGGAGTAATGGCTTTTGAGGGGGAAAGGATGATGAACACTTATTTTGGGTCATTGTAGATGAGACCACAAAGTAAAAGGGGCAAGAGAGGTTATAATAATAAGGGTTAGCCTCACCTTCGAGAACGTCACATTAGCTTTCAAGGGTAACCTTGAAGCGGAATAGCCTTCAAGGCCACGGATTCCATAATAGCATGACTTTCGAAACATGGGTGTTCACTTCCATTTTAGGCGTTTTATTCAAGAACATGCATTGGATGAACTGAAGGAAATCATGAGGAACCCTTAAGCCCAAAAAGAAGGCTTTTCTAAAATTGTTTTCCTTTTCCAAATGAAATATGTAAAATACTAACCCAACACATTTAAACATAAGATTTAGATTATTCTCTTGACAAAATAGAAACATGAACAAAACTCACACATAGGATTTTAGAAGACACAAAGAAAGTTTTAAAAGCAAAATTTCTTCCAAATCTTTTAGAATGAAAAAGATGGAGTGACCTTGAAGCTCCAAAGGCTTGAGAAGACCAACAACCTCCTCTTCCTTTACAAGGTATGGCCATGGCCTTAGGGCTTCATCGAAAAGGATAAATGGTTTTGTTTAAGTGATGGTCTATGGTGGTTTGGTGTTTGATGGAGAAAAGATTGACGGGTTTCAATTTTAGGGAGGGTTTGGAATGATAGAAGAAGGTAGAGGATGGAAAGGAGGGGAAGAAGATGGTGAGGAAGAGAAAGAGTATGTTTGAAAGAAAATGAAGGGAGGGAGAATGAGATAGGGGATGGTGGCCTTAACATAAAAGGTGGCTAGGGTTGTTTTTTGCTTTGTCTTACAAGTAGGTGAGTGGAAGGTTGTGAGAGTAAGTGAGAGATATAAGTGTAATTGTGTATGTATTATAGAGTAGTTTAGGGATTGCACACAACACCATTCAAAATCAACATAAAACAACCAATTATTTAATATTCTCATACACCTTAAATTCAAGCAGTAGTATTATGTTAGTGTGTCTGAGAATTTGAATTTTGGGAGGAAATTTGAAATTTTTGAATTGGATGGAACTCTAATTTTTAAAATACTCCAATTTAGCTTTTAAAACAATTAAACACACAAATGACATAATCATGCATTTAAATTACCAAGAGGCTATAATTAATTAAGGATGATTAATTATCCATTAATTAACTAATTAAGATAATTAATTCTTAATTAGACTTAATTATCCTGAACTAACATCAATTAGGCTCAATTAGTACTAATTAGTAGCTAATTAACCCTCTCGAGCCTAATTGCCATCACAAATTAATTTATCCATCTTACAATCACTCAAATGCAACTATTATCAAAGTAATCAATGATGGTTAAAACTAGTCATCACTTTACACTCAACTAATCACCTTAAGAGTATTATGATAATTAGCGTAAGCAAAAATCAAGGCATTTCAAAATTAACAAATCTTTGAAGCTTAGAATCCAAATGCAATATGAGGTAATTGACAAAGCATGCAAGATAATGGAAGAACATTACCTGCGCAAACCATTGATACTTGCAACCATTGCATTGGTGCTAGAGAGGAGTGTGAGTTTGTTGTGGTGGGAACCTTTGTGTTGTGGAACCTTAAAAGCAAATGTAGACATTGTTGTGTATTTGGGAAAGTGAAGTGGAGATTGTGTTGCAACTAGAGATTAGGAGAGCTTAATTCAAGCGGTTGAAGCCCCTCTCTTTTTATGTGGATTGTTGCTTTACAAACATAATTATAGAGCATGATAATGCTAGTGTGATTAGTGCTCTCTCCTCAAAATAGTGTCAAGATTGTAACACCAAATTATAACCCCTTAACGCTTGAGTCATTTTAAGGTTAACCTTTACTTATTACACTATGGTCTCATAAATTTTTCTAATAAAATAAGATATAAAAAAAATATTGATAATAATTTATGTTTTATAAAAATCAAATTAGAAGCCTTGCGCATAGATAAGTCATGTACAATATTTATTTTGCGAAAGTTAACATATTCATAAATGCATACGAATCATCCGATGTCTAGATAATATATATACCATAAATAGGTAGATAAATCCAAATAGTATGTCAGAAATACTAAATAAGTAGCAAGAACAATAAATATTTTCTCACTAACTGTGATCCAGTAATCAATGAAGTAATTACACTTCCAATAGATTTATAACTCATCTAAATAAGTCTCATGAACTGAAATAAAATCCTAGCTACTCTCATAATCTAAAATAAATTTTTATCTACTTTTCTTAAACGTGTTTTTCTAAAGTATCTTTAGTTACTTGCTTATTATCTAGATGACACGGAAACAAAATAGGGTGAGAACTCAAAAGTTCGCAATAAAATGCACATAATAAGGTCTCATCAAAATCATTTCCAATCACATCAGTTTGTTTTTAAAAAGATATGAACATTCATTAAAATTAAATTAATAAGTTTTAAAAGGTAGACATATCTTTTAACACGATCTTTCTTAATCATGGACACAATACTATATTTCATATATGCATGACAATATAAATGAACATACACATACATATAAAATTACATTTAGTCACATAAAACATGTAGTTTAGCCTTTTCATTTTCTTTCTCTTTATTCATACATCTTTTTCTCTATGCATCTCTTTCTTTATATATATATCTGTGTATTTATAAGTCTCTTTCTGTATAAATCTTTTTCTTTATACACCCAATTTAGTCAATTAGTGAGTTAATGAGCTCATACCAAAAGTCAAACGTCATCAACAAGTACAGTAAGGATAGAGGGTGTTGGAACAGTAGGGATTACCTTTCTCTATTGATGATTATTTCCAAATTAATGGGGTTTGTTACCAATATCTTTGACGTTTCATATCACATTAATAACTTATCTATAGGGACCACATCCAATTTCTTTTCATATCACATTAACACTTTATCAGTTATTACATTAATACTTTATCAGTAGGGACCATGTCTAATGTCTTTTTATATATATATAACTTAATACGTTCTTTTAAGAGAGACACACAATGAAATCATAAATAACATACATAACAACATTTAACTTACAACATATGCAAATTTTTATTACTGTCACATAACTATATTATACACCAATTCATACACTCAGAATCACATAGCCCCTCAATACACAAATAAGACTGAATTACTATGCATCCAATCTAGTACCAAACATTTAATTACATATTCATGCTCATATCATAGGTAACATAATATCCCTTTCATAGATTTCATATCATGCAATCATTTTTCTTAATCATAAACAATCATAGTTGTCCTAATCATCACGATTTCATGCCAATCACACTTTCATAGGCTTACACCACTTGCACTTCATTTACTCCACTGATATAATAAAGACAGCAACTTTGCAAAAAATTGGTCTAAAAAATAATTCTAAAAAAAGCTAGTAAATGGTATGATAAGTTTCTGAAAAATCAGGGATGTACTTCAACATATTAGGATTCATGTGTAGAAAATTTGGTCAAAATATGATATTTTAAATGAAATTTCAAAATTGTACAAATTTGATTATCAGAACACATTTTCCAGCACTACGAAAACAAATTTAATGAATTTTAGACCATAGCAAACCACCCAGAATTTAGAGGAAAACCTCATGATGTTAATGACATCCTATAAAAATTTCAGCTTAAAATTTCTTCATTTGAAAGGGTAACAAAATTAGAAAAAAATTTATAGCTTGCTGAAATAAGTGCAGAGTGCATAAGGGATAGCCTTGGTTTTTCAATTTTTAAGGGTAGTACATGACCATGTTTTCTCTTATAAAATTTGCAAAAGTAGTTTCACAAGTTAGCTGTATTTCATAAAAATTTTAGCTCAAAATCTCATCTCCAAGTAAAATTAAAAATTTATGTAATTTTATTGCTAAGGCATAAAACCGAATTTCAACAAGTCACACTATTTATCAAAGTGATCTTAACGACTTCCTAATCAACACAATTTATCCCCAAATTAAATATAACTCAGAAAAACACCAATCACTTTCATTTCAACATAGAATTTTCAGTCACAGTTCATTCTAAAACTAAAACTCTCATTCCAAAACAGAAAATTCATCAACAGAAATTTAAGCAATTTAGTAAGCTTCATTGAATCAATTTAATGGGCAGAAACTTAAAGAATGCAAGCATAAACCCTTACCTGATTAGAGGTTAAAAGAGGTTAGGGACTTCTATGGCTCAAAGAAGTGGATCCAAACAAAAATCTTGTTCCTTTATCCATGTGCAACCCCCTGCCTCCTTTCGTGCACCTTGGAATGATTTTTGCATCTTCAAAGGTGGTAAGATTTGTGTTTAGAGAATGTATGAATCAATGATTTGTAATCCTCACACTAATTGAGAAGGTAATTGGGAAAGAATTAATGGAGTAGTTTGAAGAAAATGGAGAAAAATATAACAAAGAGGAAGAGAATGGTGGAGGAGGCCGGAATTGCAATCATGAAAAGGAGGGAGTGTGCTCACTTTTCCTTATATAGTGAATGTGGTTAAGATTTATGTATGTGTCCATTATTTATATATTTCGTTTATTACTACGTTTACTTCATTTATTATAATATATATAGCCAAATATATTCACTTTTCAATGTATCAAACTTACATAATTTTCCAAGAGAGACTATTAATATGGAATGGAGGAAGTGTAATATAACTATTATGTATATACAATATGAAACTAAAATATGATATATAATTTACATTTATATAATATGATATATAACCATTATAATAGATATATATATATATATATATAAAGATCAGTTAAAGTTTTGTATCTATTTTTTTGTTTGTTTGTTAGTAAAAAGTAGGAATTAGATTATATCTTGTAGTTAGTGTGATTATAATTAATAGAGATTTAGTGAAAGATTATTACTTAAAATTTGAAACTAAAAATATCAATCTTTTAAAATTTGCAGACTCTTTCCTAATTTAAATATTAGTTGATTGTAGGGTACTATTGATCTTCTTGAATCTTAGTTTTAATTTTAATTCTTAAAATTAACAAATTGATTAAATATTTAAAATTAACTTCTTATCTTTCATCTAATTGGGTTGACTTTTCTATCAACTTTTCCTAATTAATTAAGCTTTTACTCATTTATTAAATTAATAGTTGATTAATTTATTAATTATATATTCTAACAACTCATAAAAATTTGACGATTAATATAAGGGAAAATTGCAGATGTTACAAAGATGGCTATTTTAGCCTCAAGATTCACAATTATATCCCTGTTTTCTTCCACTTTATAAACATCTAGTTATACCATGTAAGATGAGATGGAAATGAGGTTGCTCAAGCAATTTTCCAATCAGGCCTTACCAATACTAAACTCAATGTCAATGGAAGACCGTATTGGACAACGTTTGCAATCTCGCTATTTTGGACATTTTGAGTCCATTGAATAAATTTCCATCCCTTTCACTCGTCAACACAAAGTTTTTATTAATTAGAATATAAATAGTTGAAAAAAATCAGCATTAAAATATTCTAGTGTTAGAAGCTTCAAGAAAAAATAAAAGGAATGTTGAAGAAATATCTAGAAAGCAAAATAAACAAATACAAATACTAGAATTTTCTAGCTATAGAGGTCAATTCTTTAACTGCCATAGGAAGCCTATAAATAAAGGCATCATGTGATTGTATGCATATGCTAGAGAATGTAAGTATCAAGGTGCTAAGAGTTAGTGGTGCAAGTGTAGTGGGTTATTGGTGTACAATAAAGAGTGAGGCATATGTCTAGTGAGATAGGATTAGTGAGTAAAATTATTGTGCTATAGTGTATAAAGCATATATAAGTGTTTCAATAAATAATTGAGTGTTTTGTTTCTAGTGCCCCTTGCTCTACAATAGTAACGTTTTCACCATGAATTGAATCATAATAATTTATGAATTAAAAGCAATTGTTATCAATTAAAAGAAATTATTATCATAATTATTAGTATGAATGAATTTGTCCTGTTACCTGAGAAATGAAAACAAAAAAAGAGAACTAAAGACAACTACTATTATAATTAATATGGTAGGCAACAATAACTAATTATTGTGTATTATACTACAAACATAACAACAATAATGCCTAACCTTGGAAACAAATGCGTCACAAGTGAGTGAATCTGCAACATAAGGAAAGCATGGATACACAACAACACATGTGACACATCGTTTTTTCTAACAATATACTCCCTCATTTCTTTATTAATAGTCACCTTAGGAAATCGAGCCAAATTGTTACATTAAACAAGTAATACATTTGGCTATAAATTGATTCCAACAGCTATTCAAACAGGCCTTATACCATCGGGCGGCAATGGTATTACCTTGTCAAAAGTGGATGTCTATAATCTAATTTAAAGTAGACAGCTCACAAGATAAAGGCTTAAAGTATATTGAGCAAGGTATTGACTTTATGAGGCCCATAAATTGTTGAACAAGTGACAAATAGTTTGGTTTTGTGCAAGGATGATGACACAAATTTGTTTCCTAAAACATCCATTTGTTGAGAGGGAGAATAATTATAAATGCCCCATCTATCACAATTGTGAGAGCAATGTCTATTACAATTTTACAGCATCAGATATTGAGTCTATAAGATATAGTATTCTTTTGGTCAACAAATATTCAATATTAGGAGTATATTTGGTTGAGGGGTAAAAAAAAAAAAGGATAAATTTTTATAAATAAGCTTCATGTACTTCCTCTATTCCACAATATTTATCACCTTGAGAATAGAGAGAAATTAATACATTAAGATGTTAATGTATTTAATACAATAATTATTTGTGGTCGAGGTTTTAGTATAACAATAGAATTATAAACTTGTATATCTACATGTCAAGAGTTCAATACCCAATATAGTGCCCTTTGTCATTATCTCCTTGACCTAGAAAAAAAATTAAAAAATTATTTAAACTAAAGGAAATTAATAAAAATAATGGTAATAATTGTTTAAGCCACTAACTGAAATCAAATTACTCAAAATATCCAGTAAATTTGTTAATTCTTTTTTATGCTGAAATGTTGATAGTTCTAAAAGAAGATATTAAAATAAAATTAGCCAAGCTAAACTTAACAAATTCCCTCCCACATCAATCTAACCTTTATATCAATTTTTTCCCATTTATAATTTGGAGACCGTCCATCAAAAGAACAGAATTGAAACGTCTTGAAAACTACAAGAATGTAAATAGAACAAAAAAAATTTAAAAGTTTAATCAAAACCTTAATAAAATATGAGAAACGTAAATGAAGCTAGGTTTACTCCAAGTTCTTTAGACTACACATTTACTTCATATTTTAAAACTTTCCATTTCTTTATTTTTTTAACAGTCCTTTTGCCTGTATAAATTTGTTCTGATTTCATTTGCATTAATTATCTCATCTTTCTCATTTCAAAAGTCTCAACAATTCCCAATTAGCTTGAGAGTTGCTCAATCCAGATGAGATGAAACAACTGTGTCGATTCAAAGGTTTTAGGTTTTGCTGGTGTTGCAAGTCCTTCACTGATACATTGTCTGTGAACGTACCAGTAAGTCTTCATTACGATTTGTGACACGCCCTTATTTTAGATAATGAGATAGCTTTGGTCTTCCAAAACCTTTTCCTTAACAAAAAATTAAAAAAAATAAAAATAAATACTTGATTCTTTTGAAAGAATTGGATTTCAAAACATCTCCTTTCTTTACATCTTAAGATGTGAAACTTGCTTAATTTTTTATATGATTTATTTGAAATGCACTAAGTATTTTTTTTTTCAAACCTGTTAATTCTATCGTCAACAAAATTACATTTTCTTAATTAATTAGAATTCAAAAGTCAGCTATTTTAGGAGCTCTGTATTTGATTTGATTTTATTATTATTATTTTTACTATCTAGCCTTATTTTCATCTTTCCCACTTTGCTTTTGATCCTAATTGTTTATCAATATTTAATTCTCTCATTGTGGATATTAAAACGTGTATTTTTTGCCATATATATTATTATACTAATAATTCAGTAACCATTTTATTTTTAACCGTCTGGTTATAATTTTTTATATTTGTGTTATACTAATGTAAATATCATTGTTGCCAATATCCCAAAAATGTAAACATAATCTTTTCCCTTCCCAAGTTGCGATCCATTTGCAACTTAGCCATATGGCGGGCCCCTACATATCTCAATGAACTACAGGTCTAGTTTTATTCTCATCTCCATCTCTATCCCCTAATATCTTAGTTAAAAAAAAGTTGCAATCCAATTCCTCGCCCATATGTTTTACAAAACAAAAGCTAACTATAATAGTTTTTTAAATGTACCAATAATGTAAAAAAATTTATATGTCATCCAATCAAATTTCTCATGCAGGATGACTTTTTAAGTAGTAAGGTGGAAATTAACAATATTTAATTTACTGATGTGATATTACATGATTGAATGATTGTATAAAACATTTTTACATTATCAGTGTATTCAAATTAAATTTATGATAATGTCAATAAATGAAATAAATGCAATTAAGTTTTTCTCTATTTGAAATTAATTTAACCATTTTTTAATAAATTTTGAAACGAAAGGGCACAGTATCAACTACTCCCTCCATCTTTGAATAATTGTCCAATTATAAATACTCATTAGAATTAAGGAAATGATTGTAAAACATCAATGTTAGTAAAAATTAAAAATTATTTACTAAATTATCCTCATTTTTTTTTCAATACTCCAACTTCGTCTTTTCTCTTTCATTGATGAGTTAATAGTATTTAATATGGGTATTATGGTAAAAAATAATTAATACTACATAAACTTTTAAAATAAACAATTATTTTTAAACAAAGCAAACTTTTAAAATAGACAATTATTCAAAGAGAGGTAGTATGTCATAACTCAATCGAATCAATGAAGCCTACATGGATACTTGCTGATCAGTTTTCAGGAAGACTATTTGGAAGCTTGACCATCAAAGGCTTTCCCTATTTCTATTAACGACAATAAGCAAAATTTTATGTTATTTGTTGCTCTTATTTCTTGAATTAGATACATTCACTTTCAATATATTAAAATTACACAGTTTTTAAGAGTAACTATTAATATGAAATGGAGGAGCATATAACTGTAATAATCAAGTGACAACATTATTAATTAACATACATTGCAATAATTTTGATTCCTCATTAACCAATATAACTTTTCCATCATTAACACATGCATTCTCTAGTGGTCGATCCAACTCAATTTTTAGTGACAACAAATAACATTTTGTTATTTCTTTTCATGTTAAAGTATATTATTAAAAATTTGAGTATAACTTGATATTAATGGTAAATTAGAATAATTAAGAAATGAGTTAAATAAAATTGTGAGATACACACGACTTGTGATACACAGTTTTTCACAGAGGTTTAGTGTAGACTATGACGAGACATATTCCCTTGATGTAGATGTAATTACTTTCAGATTTTTCATTAATTTGGTATTACACGAAAGACTTGACATATGTGTGATGGACTTGGTAACTGATTACTTATATGGATGATAAGATAATAACTTATATCTGAAAATCCCAAAAGGATTTAAGTTGCCTGAAACTTATAATTCAAAACCTCGACAAATAAAACGTGTTAAAATTTAAAAATTCTTACATGGGCCGAAGCAATCCAAATGCAAGAGATACATTCATATAAGTGAATATTCATTGAAAAGTGAAAATGAAAATAATCATGTTTCTCCATGTGTTTTCATCAAGAAAACAAACTCTGGATCTTCTACAATTACAATTTATGCCGATGATTTAAACACGGAAAGAGCTCCAGAAGATATCTCATGTACTACATATTGCTTAAAGAAGAATTTTGAAATAAAGGATCTTGAAAAGACAAAATTTTACATTGGATTTCAAGGTGACCATTTGGCAAGAGGAATTCTTGTTCATCAATCATCTTACACAAGAAAAAGGGCAAACTCTCTTTTAGTCTCTCTTAACTGTAGGTTATCTGCACTTTAGTCCCTGAACTGAAAAATAATGTAACATGATCCCTGAAGTACTTCTTTAAATTTGGACTCTAATCCATCAGTTAAATTTTTGTCAATTGTTAACAAAAACATTACATGTAAAATAAAGTAACGGGAATAAAGCTACGTGTCACAACCAAAATCGCAAGGAGACGGCAAAAGAGATATTAGAAATGGAGTCACCACTAAATTTTATTTAAATTGGAAAAAACATGGAACATCGATTAATTTTTTTTTTTGAAAAAGAAAAATGGTTTATGGAACCAAATATGAGTTTGAGTCATTATGCAAAGAAGCGCAAAAAATTTATTTTTGCACACCTTGATACATCCATATTGCGATATGGTTACCTTAATTGATTGAGCTAATTATTAATAACCTTTCAAAATATTTATTTTACCATTATTATTACTAAAGGAAAAATTACAAAAGTAGACAGACATCCCTTTTTTAATTAAAGCATAAAAAGAAAATTTTGGAGGATTAAGTTGTCACAACTTGTGTTTATATTGATTTAACAAGCCATATAAGTTAACATCTTTATTCAAAATAAAATATTCAACGAATAAATGACTAATTTAAATTAAATATTAAATATCATAAAACAAAATATCTCCTATAAGAAAAGTTCATTAGGATAATTATTTACAAGACAAAAATTATGAAAATTTAAGTTTGGCTTGATAAGGGATACTTGCTTCTACGTATTATCCAGGACAATGAGGTCAAAACCATTAAATTCTTCAAAAAAATACTATGGATTGATTGATGTTATTATTATTACTATTACTATTATTATTATTATTACCTTTTTAAAGAAAAATGTTTTAAAACACCAAACTATCACAGCTAATATATTCTAGACCATAAAATTAACTAGTTGTCGCTCAATTAACGCTATTCTTAAAAGAGAATTATTGATCAATTATAATATATTTTTATACGTTAAAAGAGACAAGAACAATTTTTCAAGACGAGAACAATTTTTGGGTTGGAATGGTTTATTGGGGATGATGGATTGGCTGTTGTTGTGGCTTTTTGTTTTTGGGAATGGTATTTTTTTTTTTGGTTTGAAGTGTATTGGTGTATTTGGCCATGGTGTTTTCTCTGGATAAGGATTCTGCTATGATTTTTGGATTTGTTGCTTGGGGCTTGGCTATGGCTTCTTGTTTTCGTTTGTGATGCTGGAATATTTTTGGTTTTTTGTTTTGGTTGTAATTTGTGGGTGTTGGTTCTGTTTGGGTGATGAAAGGGGTTAGGATTGAAAATGTTTGGGATTGAGGTTTTTCGGGTTGATGATGATATTGCTATTGTTTTGGCTGTGGAGGTTTTGGCTATGGAGGTTTCAGATGGAAGTGCATTGTTGTTGGCTTGGGAACATGAAGAAAAGTTTGTCAATAGTGGCCTCTTCTCTTACCCATTGCTTTTCCTTTTATCTTTGGCCGAATGCCTTGGTCAAATGGGGGTCACAGAGCTTCGGGTGTCCACGATTCCTTTCCATGCTTTGTTGTTTTGGGCTTTTCTTTGGTCTATAAAAAACGACAAAAAAGTGCTATTAGAACCTTTGGGCTGAAAAAGAATTTAGCTAAGTAAAAGAAACAAAAGAAGAATACCGAAACCTTTTTCTTCAAAATGGAAGCAAGAATAAAAAGCTCTAAGAGAAGGCGGGCTACAATTTGGATTTTATATATTTTTTTTAAAACAAATGAAATGGACACTTTTGGATTTTGAATTTTTTGTTAAAAAAGGCGAATTGGTTAAAAATGAATTCAATCAAAATCGATTTTTGTCTAACTATGTTTTTTTTTCCCGAAATTTTCTAGTCAAAATTGGTCTTCACACTACACTTTTGTTTTATTGTTATTTTAGGGCATATGACTCAAAGTTGAAGGAGGTAAAATGCACATGTTTCCTACTAACAATTGATGAAAATTTAATGAAAGGAGCAAAATATACATTCCGAAAAGTTCAATGATCACATTGTGCCTTTTTTAAGTTTAAGAATTGTTGGCACCAAATTTTACTTAGTGCCCAAAAGTTGAATTGTCGTTCAATTTTGATGAGACAAAGACAATAAGGAAAGGAGTTGGGTTGTCAAAGTTTGAGGGCCCTTGATGATGACAAATTATGACAAACATCAACATGTTGAAGTTAGTTGACACTAATGAAGTATGATTCTCAAGGCACATTGATGTTGACAAAATGATGAATTTGATAGTCGACATGTCAAGTGGATGTTTGTCATTCAGGATGAAGCTGAATATCCAAACATTTAAGCCAATAATGATAAAGTTGAGATTGATGTTCGACAAGTTGAAGTGGGAGTTAGTCAGTTGAAGTGGGAAATCATTAGTTTAAGTGGAAATTTGTCAAAGTTGGAGTTCGTCATCAAAGTTGGAGTTCAACATGTCGAGGTTAGAGTTCGTCATTCAGGACTTAGAAAATTTTGAAGATTCTGAGGGGATTGTCATAGTGATTCCAAGACAAGCGTTCGTCAATTGACGGTTACTAATCATGACTAATTTTCATGCTTGAAGTTCGACAAGTTGAGGCGGTGGTTTGTCACTTGAAGATTTAGAAAATTTTGAAGATGTTGAAAGCATTGTCGAGTGAACCCATCACATGTGCTCGTTATTAACGGTTACGACCTTTTGATTATTGAGAAGCTGACAAGGATGTGACAAAATGGTGATAAAGAGCGAATGACAAACTAAGAACTGTCAAAGCCACGTGACAGCATCTAAAGACAACTAAAGACAAGTGTCAAAATCCTAGAGACTTAGGTTATCTATAAAAACTAGATTGTACAAATTGCAAAGGGTTGGAATTTTCACTCACACACTCACTCTAAATACATCTCCAATGACTAAATAGAGTTTAGAGTTATGAGTATTGTTCTCAACCCTCTTTCTTGCTTTCCTAGGATTAGATTTCTTCAATTTCCGTCTTTAATTCCTTTATATTTGCTTGTACTTTATCTTCAGTTTGTCAATCAATTTACATTCTGCAGTTTCTTCTTCTTCCAAATTGTCAAACATTTCATTCACACTGTCACAACACAAATCACATTACATCTCATTCCATCCTCATTTCATAAAAAACAATTTGACATTCTTTTCTATGGAGAACCCAAGAGGAGTAGCTTTTGCTCCCAAACGAGGTTTAAAGGAAAGTGCCATCCAAACTCCTAAATTTGTTGATATACGCCCGGTTTAAAGCAATTTGGCCTCCTAAGGAAATTGTCAATTATTTGTTATTGACAATATAAGTGTCAAAATTTGCTATAAACAAGAATCAAAGTGCATGACCTATAATTGAGGGTGATAAAGTGAAGTTTCCCTACAAAAAAGACATTGAAACAATTTCATATGGATAAATGTTATATATTAATTTCCTTGACGATTGTTTATTCACTTGATGTAAATAGAGATCCTTTTCATCCATGAGAAGATGATGAGAAAATTCCTAGTGCTTTTGCAGTAAATTTACTAGCGGGATTTAATTTTACACCAACTCAAAACATTGGATTTGAGTAAAATATTTTGTTTGTTATCTTCACGATACATCTAATATGGAGTTATTTTATCTAAAAAAGAGTATAGACAAAATTGGTAGGAAATACAAATGTCAAATATCTTTATGATCCTGATAAAGCTCGATCACAAACAACTTATGTGTTCATATGTGGTAATACGCATGTAGTAATACTGCTATCTCAGCGATTTCTAAAGCAATCAATCGTGGTTATCTCGTCAAACTATTAAAAAATGTTGGCTATTCATGAAGCAAATCGTAAGTGTATACAGTTAAAAAACCGTGATTTAATACATTAAGGGATTGCAAACCAACACTACTGCACGAGGACAATGTAACGTGTTGCACAACTAAAAGGTGATTACAAAAGGGTGAAAAAATTAAACATAGTTCACCAAATAAGTGACAATGCAGTGTTCTCCTCTCTTTTTTCTTTTGTTAAGAACTTAAGATTAATAAGGATGGCTCGCTTGGGAACCTAGGCTGCGCTGTTGTGTGGGTTTTTAAGGGGTGATGATGGTATTTGGATTTTTGGCCTTTCGACTTTTGTTTCTTGGGTGGATAATATTTGTGCGAAGCTCCGTTCCTTGAGTCGGGAGCACTTTACAACATCGACCAAAAACCAAAAAAAAAAAAATGACATCCACAAGCTATTTTGTTTAGAGAATAGTTTGATTAAGAACAAATCTACACTATACATTTTTTTACCATTAGATATAAGGAGCGATCTCACTCATCTTTTATTATATCTAATGATAATAAAATATGTAATATAGGTTTGTTTTTTACTTTAGTTGTCAACCACACATTTTTCTTTTGTTTATCATGGAGATACGGATAGATATAAATAGGTAGGTTTTAATGAATAATAAATAAATTAAGTGATCAATTAAATTAACAAATTCCTTATTCCCTATAATGTGAGTAATCGTTTCTCCAGTTCAATTTCCTACCTAAAACTTGCCTTGTTGCCTTCAACCACAAAGACCTTTTACAGCTCATAATGGGAGAAAAAGGAAGGAGTAACAAAAGATAGAAAGAGTTAGCGATCTGCCAATACATCGATTCAACATCCCAGAACAGTGAACAGAAACACCAAATGATGGGGTACGAAAAAGAATATAAATACTAGAAACAGAAAGATGAAAAACCAAAAAAACATAACAGACACTTGGAATATTAATATACTAGCAATCTGCATATATCAGCAACATCCGATCTCTATGCCTACACAGCAGAAACGAGCATCCTTCTATTCCTTCTTCCTTGACTCTTTGAGCTGACCCCTCTTTCGAATCCCAAGGCAAAACCACAGGCGCCAGGCATCAACGATGGACTCAGGCAATGAGCATGCCAAGCCCCAGAGAAGGGTATGGGGCCAGTATGGCGTGCAGCGAGCGTCGTAGCCTATCCATCTCACACCTGCTCTGGCATATCCATCTGTTGATGGAACAAAGAATGAAGATCTTCTGATTGATGCCATCTTTGTTGCCACATACAAAGGAACCTGCATCCAGAAAATCTCCATCAGAAATGACAAAAAAATCACAGCTGTAGAAGCTAACCAATCCATTTCCATATAGTCAACTTAACTGTTTCATAAACAAACCAGATAGGCGCACAGGTTTCTAACTTTTAGAAGAAAAATGAAAAATAGGATGGAGTGAGGGAAAGGGAAATAGGCAAATAGCAGAGGCATCCGAGAACATAGAAGTGCACTGTGCATCCATCCAATAATTTACAATCATCAATACCGTTTTCAACTTTTCAAATTCCATAGATAATGAAATCATATGCAATAAGTTGATGATACTCATAAATAAATAACCGCAACCGTTGACTAGGCATGTTCTTTCGATTTCTAAGGATTGACCTCATTTGAATAGAGGACAAAAATATACTGAAAAAATAGAGTAACATAGCAACTCCATGTGAATATTAAAGTAAATTTCAAAATAAAACAAAATGATCAAGAAAGTAAAAATTAAGGGGTTATATATTTTTCTTATATATTTTTCTCCATGGTTTATAGATTTGCGATTTTAGCTTTTTACATACAAAGGGCATACACGCATGTAGTACATCAAGATAGTTTAACAGTTCTAAAGTTCACAATCACGAGAAAGGTGATACCAGAAAAGCCGGGTCAGTGTGCTTTCTTGTTTTCATTTATTGTGTTTTCTACTTTGAGGATTTTGCAAAGAACATAAAAAGAAAAATGAAAAAAATAAAAATAAAGTCAAATTTTTCTTTTTATTAATTTCTTTACAAAATTCTAAAAACACATAGAAATTGAAAACAAGGAATGAAAATACAAATCAAACAGGCCTTATATTTCTATATCCACCAGAAAAATGCAGTCCAATTCAGCAGGATTTCCATCCTCTTCAAATCGATAATTAATTAGCTTGAATGCAGAAAAGTAAACGAATTGGCTTAAACTTGAATACTGAGAGAACAAAAAAAAGAGTACTTTTCACCTAAAAAGGGAAAATAACTGGATTAAAAACAAAAAAGAGCTCGTACCCAAAAAAAAAACAAAAACAAAAGAGCTCAGTACCTGACACTGCACGTCAATCCCACTCTTCTTGTACTCCACATACAGACTTCTCGAAAATTGATCGATGTACCTGAAATCACCACAATTATTAATACATACAATTTAATTACTCCTAAGTTCCATATTAATAGTCACGCTCGAAAATTGTGTAAGTTTGGTGCATAAGGTACTAAATTGCACGATTCACCCTCCATTTCTATTCATGCAATTTTGGTACATTCACTTTTAAATACACCAAAATTGCCCGGCTTCCATGAAGGAATGAATACAAGGCAAAGAAAAATAAACACGAGAGGAACTGATTTAGCAAGAAACGGAATCACAAGAAGCTAAAGAAACGAAAAATACTCACGCTTTGGAAGCAGCATAAACAGCGTAAAGCGGATCCGAAGGGATCACAACGGCAGCACCAGACCCAATGTTAACAATCGCACCCTTCTTCCTCTTCAACATCCCCGGAAGCACCGTTTGCGTGACCTTCGTAGTGCCTTCGATGTTCACCTTAATCAAATTCCTCAAGAGCCCCTCGTCCACCTCATGGAAGAACCTCGCGTAAGGGTACGAAACCCCGACGTTGTTAATCAGAACCCCAACGTCCAGCCCTTCGATTGCCTCCCGGATCCTCGTCATGCCTTCGTCGAGATCCCCGGAGAAATCGACGATGACTGTTTTGACCTCGACCGATGTGAATTTGGCCTTGATGGAGGATGACACGTCGGCGAGCTTGTCCGGGCTTCGGCCCACGAGGACGAGGTTGAGGCCCTTGCGGGCCAGCTGGAAGGCGAAGCCCTTCCCGATGCCGTCAGTGGGGCCCGTTACGAGGGCCCAGGATCCGTATTTCTTGAGGTCCTTGGCGGGCCTGAGGAAGTTGACGTAGGCCCATCTGAGGAGGATGAAGAGGAACCTGAGGAGGGTGAGGGCGCCAAGGGCGAAGAGGATGGCGAACCACAGGGGCTGGGTCTTGAGGCGGTTGAGTATGCAGCATTCCATGGTAGGGGGGCAAGCAGAAAGGTAAAAGTGATAATTGTGGGAAGTGATGGAACCGTGTCCGTGCGTGTGGTTATAGAGAGAGAAAGGGTAATAGAGGAGGTAGCTTTGGGAAGGGGGGCTAGAGGGGCATTGGGATTTATGGGAGAGAGAGAGAGAGAGAGAGAGAGTGTGTGTGGGGTGAAAGTAGATGAGCTGAAAACCACCAGAATTAAGTGGGGAGGGAGGGTTTGGTCAGGACGGCATTGAATGTTGCTTTCGCGGATTGCTGGCAGCTGGGATGTGAAACGAGATGAAATGAAAATTAACGAAAAGATGGGCGCAGCAGTGTCAACTAATAAACGGGGGGTTAGGGTAGGATGGAAGGGGCAACATGCAAAAAGATTGGTTTAGGTTGTAGACAGCAATTGATGTTTGACCTCTGGTAAAAGAAGGATTAAGGAAGAGGAGTTCAGTTAAAAATTTTAACAAGTTAACACTGTGTTGCCTGCCACTTTGCCCACTTGTCACACCAAGACATTAGAGTTACAGAGCCTTTTTACACTTAAATATTTCCTTGTCACTAAATCATTATTCATTTTTAAAAAAATTATTTAAGAATAATTATATACTTAAAAAATTTAAATAGTGTTGGTTATTTTTTCGATAATATTTCTGTTAAATATTATTAGAGAAAGGAGAGAGATATTGTGAAAGATGAAAGAGAACTTCTTTTTGCTACTAAGAGTAGGAAAGAAGGAAGAGAAAGTTTAATTATTAATAAAAATAAGAACAATTCAATAAATTACTTTTAATTTTTTTTAATTTTGATTTTTTTTCAATCATTTTCTTAATTTCAGTATGAATTTAAAATTAAAAAATTATTCAAGAACGGAGGGAGTAATAGTCTTGTGATGAAATATTGTGTATGAAATACTTCCTTTATTCTTTATAACTCCTTTTATCATTGAATAATTATTCATTTTAAAAATTTATTTGTCTAAAAATATTTATTCATTTCAAATGTTTAAGTAGCATTAATTATTTGGTAAAACAAGTTATACATCAAATGAGCACTTAGTAATTAGTTATACATAAAATGAGTACTTAGTAATTAGTTGATAGTCTAAGATTTTTTTAGAGTTCATCAAACTTAATTATCAGAATTTTTTTCAATAAAAACGTTCTTACAATTAAATGAAAATTAACGTTATAAATAATCCAAAACATTGAATATATAAAATAATTTATATTCTTATAAAAACATAAATAAATGAGACGGTACAATAATAATAATAATAATATATGTTCCTAGCTTAATAAAAGAACAATCTATGTTCCTAAACTGGCGTAATTTGGATTTTGGTTGATAGATTATTTATGCATATTTTTATAAGCACTGTTCGAACTTCGAAACATTCTCTTATTTATTTTAGACTAGAGCAAGCTTTTCTTTTAACTTAATTTTTTATTAAAAGAATAGAAGGCGTAGCCTCTGGAAATTTTGGGTATGGGCTGGTTTCACGTCATTACAGAAGCTGTGGGTTGGTAGAGGTTGTTTTGATTTGTTTGGTTTGGTTGGTCAGCTTGTTTGTTTGTTTGTTTTGGATTGAGATGTTGTGGACTGGGTTCTGTAAACTGTTAACGTCTCTCTCCCCCACAGAAATTAATGTTATTATTCATGTACATCTATACTTTAGTTGACCAAAAAAGTGCATCTATACTTTATATACGTACTACTTAGTAAATTAAAGAAAGTGTATAAAGATATGAGAAATTATGATTTACCCGTGAACTATAAGTTATATATATTTTAAATTTTAAACTTTAAAAATATATAGTTCAATCCTCTAAATTTTATTGAATGTCTAAATTGATATTTTCATTAATTTTTCATCAATTGTTAAAAAAATTACAAATTTTTAAAAAATTAGCATATCAGATTGGATATTTAAAAAAGTTTAGGAGGGTATGATATCCTTATTTTAGCTAAAGCACATATTTATAAAAGTAAAGGATAGGCTTGCACATTTTTAAAATATATGAGCTAAAATATATATATATATATATAAGTTGGATAAAGAGTAATTTTTCCTAAAAAAAATTAAAGAAATATACCTAGGTTCCATCTCTTGTTGCCAAATTTTTTTTACTAATTTAAACCTTTACACGTACATATTTTGATTCTATTAGTTACTCTGATATCAAAGATTTAAACAATAAACAATTTAAGTATTTAAATTTAATCAATATATGCTATTGATATAAATAAACTTCCTAAACAACTCGAAAATTCATGATTAAATATCAAACTCAAATATTGATTAAATTCTAAACAGTTTCCTAATGTTGGTAGTACGGTAGGCCCAAAACCATTGACAACAAGACTTAACTCTTAGATGTTTTAATCCATAGAATAGGAATACTGGCTCCTGACGTGGGCAAGGGAACAAATTCAGAGTTCGGTATTCTCAAAGGTTACTTGCCGAGGAGTAGTACACGCAGCTACGGCTGTAAGCAAAATAAATAAATAAATAAAGAGAAAATTATATTGGTCTCCCGTCAAGTAATTGGATATTATACTTAACCCTCCTATTTTGTAAGTTTTCACTTCCCTCCCCTACTTGTTTAAACATTATTATTACATTAACATCCCTCCAAGATAATTGACTGCTAAAAATAATGCAATATTTTAATTTAAAATTCAAAAATTTATACAAAGGCTTTTATGGCCTCATTTATTTTTTCAATAGGATTAAATACATTTTATTCTTTATACTTCAAGTTATGTACAATTCAAACTCTGATTTTTCAAATTATGTAATTCAACACCTTACACTTATAGATGGTATAAAATTCTTTCGTTAACTTGACATTCATTTTCACTATTGAGTGATTGTGTGCATACATGTGAAATATTTAATGGATAAAAATACTTTATTTTAAAGAAATTTCCCTACACTAACCTTATCCCTTCCTCTTTCCCCATCTCATTCTCGTTTCTAGAGTCGCAGAGCAACTGAAGTATAACAACCGCAGAGTTCAGCGCAGTAATGTCTTTGCTTTATAATGCCTGTAAGCTCTTGGATTTCCATGGTAGGGTCGTCGAAAACCAAAGTCCTTTTTGATACTGTAGTTGCTATCATAACAATCAATCAAAATACCTAATAATTCATTTTAGTATTTTAAGCTCATGAGAATTGAATGGAATTTACTTTACACTTGGCGAGCTTCTGGGAGGTGCCATAGCAAATCTTGGAAGCCCTGCGATTGAACAGCGATCCCGAATGGAGGACTGCGTGCATCTTGCTCGACCAGTGGAAGGGGAACCCTATATCTGAATGGAACATACGATGACGTCTTCTTCACTCTCCCGTGGATAAATCGGCTAGCCATTTGCCCCCCGGCCACCGGCTACACAATCCGCTGTCACCTTCGCCGCAGCTGTCGTATTTAACCAGGACACCCTCTAGCAGCGCCTGCGGTTGGAGCGCCAATTTTTGCTTCTCTGGAAAATCTTTTTTTTTTTTTAGTGTAAGCTATTTGAAAATTCAAAATTGAAAGTGTGAAAGACAAAATTTGAGAAATCGAAAGAGAGCTTTCTCTATGCAGCACTGGCCCAACTTAGGAGAAGAGAAGTGGAGTGTGGATGAACAAGAACATCACCATTGCAACTGCGTTTGAGTTTCAGTTAAGGGAAGGGGATAGGTTAGGGTTAAGGTAGGGGAATTTCTTTAAAATGAAGGATATTTTGTGTCCATTAAATATGTCATGTGTCATGCATGTGATCACTTAACAGTATAAATGGATGTCAAGTTAACGAAGGGCTATTTTGTTGTCTACAAAATCCAAGATGTCAAATTGCATTATTTTGAAAATCAGAAATCTAAATTACACATAATCTAATGAAAGGGCTATTTTTCCAATGTTAATAATTTTCCTTTTCTATTGTCTCCAAATGTTACATTTCCACCATTTTGATTTTTGAGGGATGAGAACATGGCTTCATTTCCAGTCATATACCTTGAGCATTCACTATCAATGTTCCAAAGTTCTTTTCCTTCCTTCTTCAGTTTACTCTGTTTCTGGAGGAACAATAGGTTGTTTCTTACGCATCCAAAGTTGTTTAGAACCTTATCATAAGGAGTTCTAAATTCACCTACACCATTTCTATCCATAAGCACAGGAATCACTCCATTTTCTCTTTTAGCCCAGCGAATTAAGCATTTATTTGATAAATGTCTCATTTGTTTGCAATTATAACATTCTTTAACATACTGTATTTTCTTTTTTGGTTTTGAAGCTCTAACAAAATGCTTCATGTATGGTTTTTGTTTTTGAAAAGGTTTGCTGGTTGAGGCACCAAATTTTTGTTTAAAGAGGGTTTTATAAAAACAGTTTTGCTCATAGGCATAATATCCAAGCCAAGCCCCAAAAGTTTTTTCAAATTTTTTTTTCCTTGAATAAATTTAGCCAGGTCAAATGTAAGTGTTTTAACTTGCTATTTCAGTTAATCATTTTCAGATTTGAGGATGTTAGCCAAAGAACTATTTAAGCATTCTTTTAGAGCTTCAATCTCATTTGCTAAGGAGTTATTTTCAACAAATAAGATTTCTTTTTCTTTCTTTATTGCAGTATGTTTGCAAAGCATATTTTTTGAATTCACATGCAAGTCATCAATAATATCAATAAGTTTACATGTTATCATATAAGAGAAATTTACCTCCTCACTTGCATTTGCCATGAGACATAAGTCAGAAAACATTAATTCTTCATCCTCACTGCTGGAAGAATCATTTTCTAGGTCCTCCCATGTAGACAGCAACCTCTTTTCTTATACTTCTTTCCTTCTTCTTTTCTTTGCAGCAAGGGGCATTCATTTTTTAAATGTCCTGATTGCTTGTAGTAATGGCATATTATGTCCTTCTTGCTTGATTCTCCTTTGTAGTTGTCTTTCTTAGGAAAGTTTCCTTTTCTGCCTTTCCCTCTTTTCTTCCACAGCTTCATCATTCTTTGAGCAAAAATGCTAAATTCATCATCTTAGCACTTTGGATTTCAGATTTGTATGCTTCTTCCACTTTGGATTTCAAGTGAAGCCCTTTCTTTTTCTTCTCTAATACCAATGCACACGTGTTAGTAGATATATTATGTATGGTCTCAGGGTCCCCTGGACCCACTGCGGTTCCTGAGCTTCGCTAAGTCTAAACCCTACATCTCCTTGGAGGGCTATATGTTAGAGCCACATTCTTGGGATTAGAAGTCCCGATAATTGTTCCTAAAGGGAAAATGAGTTGAAGAGTGATTTTTAATGGATTTTATAGAACATTTAAACGTTTTGTTTTTAACCCACAAGTTTAGAAATCTGGAATTCCAATTTGAACTAAAACCCAAAATTTGGTTTTTGATTGGTTGGGATTTTTATTTTTTGATATTTTATTTGAATCCAAATGAGGGGTATTTTCTTATTTACATTTATGTTTTAAAGTTAATGGAGAGTAAAATAAATGAGGACATTTATGTAAATAAATGAGTGTTGAGGCAATCAGATGTGTGAGCGACCCTTGCCTGCGTTTTGGGTGAACTCTGCCACAGCGGTCCTAGACCACTATGGCGGTCACATGTGTGAAACCAGCTAGTTTTGGGTTGAGAACCACTATAGCGGTCATAAGTGTGTCAGGTGGGGAAGGAAAACCATAGCGCTAGCGTGTCCCAGGCAGAAACAATGTGAAACGGTGTCGTTTCACTTATTGATGCCTTCCACCATTATAAACCCTTCCCCACTCTCTTCCTCTCCCATTTTTTACGACAGAACCCTCATGTTCCCATTTTCACTCTTTTTCCCTCATTCTCTCAAATCTAGCTCCCCTCTAATCATCAAAGTTGTTGGTACCATTCCAAGCTCTCCACATCAAGTTGGTGGTGCCACATACTCCCCTTCAACGGTGAGTGAATTTGACCTAATAGCTTTAGTTTTATCATTATAAATATATTTCTTGCATGACGATTATTAAACATAGAATTTGAAATAAGAAAAAGTATAGAAAATGATTTTACATGATTATGCCAAGCTAAAAAAATTATTATTTATGATAATAGTATGAAAGAATGAATTTTAGAAACGCATGAGACCATGATTGCTATGTTGTGTGTTCTAACATTTTTTATATCTAATAAAATAATTGTTGAAAGAATATATAATTTTATCTAGTTGCTATTTTAACAAATATGTTTTAAGAGTTATGATACCAATTATGATTTAAATTCTAGACCATGTTTTAGAACACTCAATTGAGATATATTGGAAAATATTAAGTTGAGATATGTTGGATAAAGTATGATTAGTTTATTGAAGAAAAATGCTATTCTAGTTTTAAGGTTTTCATGATATAGAACCCTAGTGCTTTGGACTATGACTTTAGATTAATTCAGAATATGAAAAGTTATGTTAACTTAAGCTTTGAATTTAGAACTTCAATTTTATGGTACCAAGAGATACGAAATTCAGTATGATTTGTAGCAACTGCCAGATACATATCTTGTGGGCTTG
This sequence comes from Dalbergia oliveri, assembly GCA_030441495.1. Classification (NCBI taxonomy): domain Eukaryota; kingdom Viridiplantae; phylum Streptophyta; class Magnoliopsida; order Fabales; family Fabaceae; genus Dalbergia; species Dalbergia oliveri. The sequence goes on from JAMLFY010000002.1 coordinate 8,119,361, forward strand.
AATTCTAACGCCTACAAGCGGGTGATCCTTCGGCAATTTTCACAACCAGTTATGCTAAAGTCAGATTGCTAGAATTGTTTGAGTCAGAACTTCAATGTACTAAGAAATTAGGGCTCTCTTCGCCAAGGGTAGAGTACCCGTCCTTTAGCATATATGGGGCTCTCTTCGCCAGGGACAAAGTACCTTTCAGCATTTAGGGGCTCTGCTTCGCCAAGGACAGAGTACCTGTCCTTTAGCATTTATGAGACTTTACTTCGCAGGGTAGAGCACCCATCTTTTAGCATTTAGGGCTCTTCGTGAAGAGAGTACCCATCTTTCAACATTTTTATATTTATGTATTCATGAGATATGAAGGATGCTTTAGAGTTTGTTTATTATTTTCATTAGTATTATTATCATCATGTTTTTATTATTATTGTCCCATGAAAAGAGTTCAGTGGGAATTCGCATAAGTCTTAAATAAAACTCGCCATTTTCCTTTCTCCCATTAGGGTATAGTAACGGTTATGGGTCTTTTCCTAATTGTCTCCTCTCCAATAGAGGTACCAGTTGGTGAGCTTTACTTTGGAGTGAAGTATTTTTTTTATTGTCCTTAGAGTGCTCCAGTGTCATTGGGGTAGGTTCTTAACCATATAAATGTGTTACATTTTATTTTACCATGAATTAGATTATATTGTATTTGTATAATTATAGCTTTCATGGTTTTTAAATCTAGAAGAGTAATTCAGTATATGTTGTATTATGACCGTAGATTCAAGATTTGATTACGAAACTAATTATGATGATTTAGACTTCAAAGAGAAATTGATTTATGTTAGATATAAAATTATACTTGAAAATGAATTTTTATGAATTAAGTTATGCATATAATAAGCCCAGAGGTCACAAGGCTTACGTGGATGAGATTCCTCATGTGTCGGTCACATTCCCAAGTTGGATCGTGACATTCTCATTTTTTAGATGAGTTGTTTCGAAGGCAATGAGATTGCCTCTTATCTCATCATATGTTAATGTGCTAATGTCTTTCCCTTCTTAAAAAGTTGTTATTTTGGACAACCATGGTCCTAGACTTCTAAGAATTTTTCTTACTAATTCTTCATCTTTAAAGTATTTGCCCACCATGTCTAGATTATTAATAATTAGGCCGTGTTCAAACATTTGATCAATGTTTTCTTCTTCTTTCATGTTGAAGAGCTCATATTCTCTCATGAGCATATCAGTTTTGACTTGTTTGATTTGCTTTGTTCCTTCATGAGTTACTTGAAGTTTATCCCAAATTTCTTTGGCACTTCTATCTGAAATTTTCCTGATTCCTCAAACTGATGGCACAATGTAGAAGATTGATAGCTTTGGCTTGCATTTCTACTTTCTTCTTCTCCTCGGATCCATTCTTCATCACTTTTGGCAATGCTTTGTCCTTGTTCATTGGTAGTAATGGGCACTTCAGCTGGTCATAGTTTGTGGATTGAATGAGGATTCTTATCCTTTCTTTCCAGGAGGATAGTTGACTCCATTGAGAAGTGGAGGCCTTGTAGTTGATTGACCTTTAATGAGAATGTATGGAACAATGTTTGCCATACTTGTTCTTTGGATCGTTTTGCTCCAAGTGGTTAAGGATGACCCCAAGAGATTAAGCTCTGATACCAATTGATGATATCAAATCACTTGAGAAAGGGGTTTGAATCAAGTGATTCTTTTAAAAGTTTCTGCACACTTAGCAAACTATTAAAATGTTCACTTAGATGTCTTTAAACTGTTATATAACTTTTGAAACACACATTCAGAAATATGAATTTCACAATCAATTTATCTTTAAGCTAAGTTTTAGCAACTAAAAATGTGATTCAATTATGAATAACAGAAAATCAGTTAAAATCAATTTAAAGAAATAATCGATTGAGTTAAGGGAAGTGCACCAAGATATTTATATTAGTTCAACTTCAAAGTGAAGTCTACTCTAGCTCTCACCAAGGATGATGAAAGTTCCACTAATTTCAAAGTTCTAATACATATTCCCAACCAAAGTACAAAGCTTTTTGAAGCTAAGAAAACTCACTCACAAATACAAGCTTAAGAATCAAATCAAAGGATTAAGACAGATTACAAGATGACAAGCTCTTCCTTTTTAAAGAATATTCTCACAAGAATGATCACTCAAGGAGGGCTCAAGAGTATGGCTTTTTCAAATATTTTTTCAATAGATGCTTCAACCTTTTTCAAGTCAATATATAGAGATCCACTCACATTGTTCATCATGCGAAAGAAATAATAAACAAAGAGTTTGAAATGAGGAAGCATTGGTTTGGCAGAGAAAGAAGCTTGGAAGAAGAGGAGGACAAACATTTCCTTTTGGGATGATAGTCAATAAGGATCATTCTTTTATGCAGAAAACTTTCAACAAAGTGGGTACTAAATTAGAGTAAGCATTTGACCGTTTCATAGAGCCACATGTTGTGCTTTTGTTGCTAACTCTTTTTGCTGAGCTTGACACAGCAGGGATGAGCTTTTGTCTTTTAACTATTGTCCCCACTTGTTGTTTTGTATTTTATCTTGTTGTACACTTCCTCTTTCCTTTTTGTGCTTTGAGATCTAGACCGTTTTGCTTCATGGGTCCCACAATCTTTATAACTGTACATTTTACTTGTGCACCACTACTCTTTGTCCTTTTGTCAACTTTGTGTATGTTATCTTCAGTTACATGATGTAGATGACATTTTGAACAAGATCCAGAATATCTCCTTTTCGATTAGGAGATATTTGTTGTTTAATATAATATGAATTTCTAAAACCTAATACTAATATTTCAAACTCTTATGAGGGAAACTTTATAGGTGTTGCTTCTAGAGCAATTTAGGGCCCACAATTTTAATTTGGAATTTGAATTCTCAATCTATATTCATTACACTTAATTGATAAATATCAATCACGTCAATCATAATTAATTATTAATTATGAGATATCAATTATAAATTATAATCTCACTCCCACTTCACAACCCAATTTTAAAACCCATTATCAGATTAAATATCACTTTGTAAATTTTTATTCTATATTTTAAATTTATGAAATAGTATTTTTTTGTTCTAATATATTTCAAATTGTTTTTTTATGATTATATTATTTGGCTTATTTATCAAAAAATTATTTGGCTTAATATATTGTCATTGTTTCTTTCAAGTGTATTGTAGTTCTATGCAAACACATGATTTATAGATTATCAATGAATGCATAATTTGAAATCAACTTATATGATAGTTTTCAATCAATATGTAATATCAATTTGTAATTAATGTAATCTATCACAATGATGTCAATCATAAATAGTAGATGGATATTTTAAAATTATATATTTTATTTGAAAACATGTTTTTCAAGATAAATAAATTAAAATCTTCTGAATTAAATCAATACTGATTTAAATAATTTAGTTTACTGTTTGAAATATATTTTTACTTTTAAAAATATAAAATATTTACTATGATACATTTATTTTGACTTAAATTCAAAGAATTTTGCTTTATTAATGCTTGAGTATTTTTATAAACCCATATATTCTATTATCATTTAATTTTAATATGAATTTTTAAGTATGGAAGTTATTCACTTATTTTAAATGGGATATGTGAGGTTTTTTAGGACTTTCAATATAGTTTAAATATGATATTCTTTTTGTTTTGTTATATTTAAATATAGTAATTAGCAGTTAAATATTTTAATTTTATATAATTAAATATCTGTGTAAAATATCTTTTTACATTAACAATGCATTAAAATTAAATCCTTAGAATAATATATTGTAAAAATTAATGAGATATATATCTTTTAATCATAATTGCTACCTTTAGAAGGTCGTAAATTTAGAAAAGAGATATTAAATCGATATTATTGAGTCAACTTTAAATTTGTGTTATCATTGACATAATAGTTATATTATTTTAAAATTATTTTATTAATTAAAATAACAGTAAATATTATCATGGTCAACAAGTTATAACTAAAAATTCAATACCATAAATTAATACATAAATATAATAATCAGTCACTCTAATTAATCAATCGCTCTTAAATTAAAATTAAAAATTTAAAGAATAACATTAATTATATATCATTTTATTTTTACATGTAGATTTAATTAGTATAATATATAATTTATTAAAAATTAGTATAATATATAATTTATTAAAAATTATTATAATATATAAAATTTGTCACATTATACTTAATGATATTGATAATAAAAATATAATAATACATTCTATATTATATTATTTTTGATATTTAAATAAAACTTAATATCATAGTTAATGCATTTTTTAAGGATTTAATATAATCTATAATCCATCTATAATACTAATGATTAAGATTCATTACATGGACAGTTATCCATGTATCATTCATAGAGAAAATTACGCCTCACTATTTTCATAATTTTAATATTTAAAGTAAGTTTTAAGATTTTGTGAATGAAATCTGAAAATTTGAAACTCACATTTCAGTTTCATTTTCAGTATTTTCTTAACAAAATCTAAAACTAGAAAGTGAAAATTTAAACCAAACAAGCCCTAAATATTCCAATTCCAATTTTCATGTTGAGAGTAATATATAGTCCAATTCCTTGAAATTAAAAAACAACTAATATAAACTCTTATGAATTCCTAACGTAGGATCAATGTTAAAATGAAGGCTAATTTTGCAAGCGTACTATCTTGCTTTCTTAAAAGAAAAAAGTGTATTGCTTTAAAGTTTATACTGTCCTCAAGACTCCTTTTTTTTTTTTTCTTTTGAGTCTAGGCTGCAGAACCAATTTGAGTGACAAAAACAAATAACAATTGACTTGAGTTTACTTTTAAACTATATATATATATATATATATATATATATATATATATATGTAAAATTCACTGTGCTTAGCATTAAATGCAGTCTATAAATAGAGTAAAAATACAGATTAGTTTTTGTATTACATAATTTTAAATATCACCTATTATACATAAAAATATTGATACTCAATATCATCTACGATCGTGATCCAATATTAATTAGTAATCAATATCAACATTTAGGAAATATTCAATACATATAACCGCATATTGCATTTATTGCTTATATTATATTTTATGATATAAAAGTAAAAATATATACTATTTTCTACACTAAAAACATAAATATAAGTATATAGTATTTTTTATACACTCCATCAATAATATCTAAACAACAGATACAAAAATTTGCAAGATATATATTTCCAAGTTACAAAAAATTCCATTAATAAATGTGTTTCTATCAAATTGTTTCATCAACTCCAAATTTTCACTTCGGTTTCGGTTTCTTTCTTTTTTAAAGTGGAACCAACAATTTTTAATACCATAAAATCTGGTGTTTTCGATACTTTTTTACCTGTTATTTTATTTTATTTCTATGTTTCTGTAGTATATATTTATTACAAACATAAGAAAAAAATAGAAAAAAAAACTAGCAAGTGGATGTTTATTATTGATAATCTATAGTAATTTAATTTGGTTTTAAATACGCTTCATACCACTAATTTTATAGGATGAATTACTTATTACACACTACTCAAGGTTTGGAAATGTGTGTGGACATACTAGTTACAATTTACTAATAAGTAAGTCATTATTAGCCTATTAGGCAGTTTCATATCAATTATATTTGTAACATGTTGGCGAATTTAGTTTCACCTATTTGTTCTGGTACCTTCCCACCATGCCTTGGAATACTCTTATGGTAGCTTTTGTTTTTGCTTTGAATTTGTCCTTATGATTTTTGCGTTGTCATATGCTCTGTTATGCTCATAATTATATTTTTGTCTCTATTATTTGCATTATGTTCATGAGAAATAGCGAGGCTTTTGTTATTGACTTTGGTTTTACAAGACACGATGATGAAGGAGCTTCATTCTAATGGGAAAAACCATTGAAGGAATTGTGAAAGTTCTACAAAGGGTTCCCTATACACCCAGAGTTGTCCTTGTCATTAAAATGGCTTATGCTTTTGTGTGTGTGTCACTTTTATTGTTTGTTAAGTATGTTTCAATAATTTTTGCAAGCGTGATTTTCAAGATTGTAAGCAATGCAAATACAATTTTATTAATTGAGACCATGTTGAATCATTTAAGAATAAGAGAATGCTTCTCCAATATTAACACTAACCTAGATTATGTTCCTGAAGAAGGAAGGTTAGTAATCTTGCCTTATCATGACTTGCAACAAATCTTCATATAGTTGTGGTCTCTGCCCTCCAAACATGTGCAAGGTTTATATTCATATATCATTTACTTCTACTAAAGTGAGTTTAACAAATAAATAAATTAATTAATAAAACTTACCCTCAATTCCTAAATATCATTGAAAAAACTAGATTTCATATTTAGTTTTAATTAAAAAAAATTGTAGAATGACTTTTACCCTATTTTGTCTAAAGATACCATTTGATATCATAGTTGTGTCATATGACAGTCACTCAATCAAATGAAATAAAATGGATTGAAGTTTTATAAAATGATTATGAAATTTCCTCTTTTTAGTATTTGCAGCTAATTTTAAATTTTTGTCATTGCAAAACCTAATCTTAGAGAGAATCCAAGATTCAACATCTACCGAAAAAAAACAAGATGTTCATCTATCTTGGGAATGGAAGCGGATTATTGCCCAAACTCAAGTGTCAGCTTTCCTTTTTATTTTCTATCACAAAAAATAAAACTATGCCTTATGTGTTAATATATGCATATACAGGTGAAATCTACGCTATTAGTTTCTACAATACTCTCAAATGTTTCACCATAATTATTGAAGAAAAAGCTCGCAACCATTCTTTTCTCTTAATCACACAAAGAATATAGTTTCTTCTCCTTTGCCACCACTTGCTTTTGTATTTTATTGGGTTTTAGTTAATTAAATTATATATGGTAAATAAAATTTTGGAATAGTTGATAAAACAAAATAGGATAATTAATTTATGTGTTTTATGGTTACAGATTATAAAATTTGTAGTTTGTTAAATTCAAATTGATTTTCAGTTGATTTTAACTTTACTAAATATTTTATCTATATTACATGTATTGTATATATTGAATAGTATTTTATTTTGCTATAATATGATGGTAAGAATTTAAAAATTATTTGCAATATTTTTCCACTTAAATAAAATTTACTTTTGTTATTATTGTCAGAATTTCTAATAAAAAATTATAGATTCTCAATTTAGTAATATCTGTGTTATCCTTTTAAAAGTCAACTAGATTAAAATTAAAATAACTGTATATTGATCTATCAGGTTATGAAATCATAATTTTTATAATTTAATTTCAGAATTTAAAAAAGTTATTTGATTTTATTTTTAAATTAAAAATATACATCCTTTGCTTTTAATTTATTTAGTGGTCAAATTTAAATAAAAAATGACCTATATTCTACAGAAAATTAATTTAACATAATACTTTACATTAAAGTCTTAATTATTACCTCAATTTGATAGTTCATAAAGACATATTTTTTGTGATTTTAAGAATTGGATAAGGTGTTTCAAAGATGAGGTGAACACATCTCCATCATTCTAAATAAATGTTAAGAATATTTTGAAAATATATATAATAGAGCTCATCATTCTTTAGGTTACATTCTCGCTCTCTTTTAATATTTTTTAATTAAAATAAAAAAACAATTGCACAACAATCCTGAACCTAAGCAAAAATATTATTATTTTTTATTCAACTTTTTTTTGGAATCATGGAAACAAATATATAAGTAAATATATTTTTGAGTGCTTATTATCAAAATAAAGAAAATTTTCTCTCCTAATAATCACATTCAAACGAATCTATTACGAAGAATATAATCAAACAAAATAATCAATAATTTTTTATTTTATATAATTTTAATTACTGCCATAGCTTCTTTTAAAAGTATTTTTATTGAAAATAATTATCATAAAATATTAATAAATCCATACAACGCACGGTTATTATTTATAGTATAAAAATGAAAATACGAGAGCAAGATAATCTTTCGATGCTATGAGCAACAGTTTAGGCTAGGAGTTCGTAGCTACAGGACATAGTTTTTATTTATTAAAGAGAAAATATAAATCTTGATGAGTAAATTTGGTCTAAACTATCGAGTAATAGTTGCTATAGGATAAAAATGAAGCAAAAGATTTTACATATAAACTCTGTGTAAAATTACAGATAGAATTATTTATGTTTTTTTTTTAATTTTTACTCTCACATGAAATACACTATCAAAATATATAATCTAGTGGACTCAACTTATTTGTTTAGGCTAAGTTGGCTCAGAATGAAACTATAAACTTTGTAGTAGTCAATTTTTTTCTTATATAAAATTTAAATTTGAGATTTGTTTAAAATGAAAAAAAGTGTTAACTTACTTAAACTAATTAAAAATTGACATAACAACAAAGGTCAAGTGCAAATTAGCTGTCAAAGTAGGTTATGGCTCATTAGCCAATTTGACTCAACCCACCAAAATAGTGTGTTGGGAGAGCTGCAAAATGCTGACCACATTGACCACGTTATTTTAAGACTAAAAGTGTTGTTTAGCCAATTTATTCTTCCATGGGCCAAATTTTTTTTGTTTATTTTTAATTGTATAGTTCATAAAATGTCAATGAAAAAAAACTTTTTATTATAATGAATTAAAAAATAAGTTATTGGTAAATAGTGTTATTATTTTTACTTTAGTTATGAGAATGATAAATAAACTAGATTTTTATTTGATAACTAAATTTCAATAACTTAATTTGATACAATAGTGAAGTGAATAAAAAATGCAATATACTTTTTTGTCAATATTTGTTATTAGTTTAAATTTTTTAAGTAAAAAAATATTAAAAGGTCTAAATTTAAATATTTATAGCTCATATATGTAATTTATTATTTAATAAAAAGTTAATGTTTACCTCTTAAGTTGGGTAATTTTTATTTTTCCTTCTAATTTTTTTAGCTCAGCTAGCATATTTTTTGATTATTTAAGCTCCATCAGACTCAATCCATTTCAATAGCTCTAGGGTTGGGTTGTTAAAATTCTAACTCATATAAAAGTGGGTCAAAATTCCCTTTAGCTTTAAACGAGTTCGAGTTTGAGCCGAGTTGACCGGCATTTTTTTAATTATGTTTTTGTGGGAGTTGTCTCTAGTGTTGGTGGCCCATTTTTCACTCATACTGCCAGCCCAACGCACAAGTTCCCATGCCTCCATTCTCTCCTCTTTCCTTGACAGTAACACACTCCATTCTCTCAAGTTGCCGCCACCTTCCCAGACAACTCACTGAGTCGCCGCTTCCCTTCTCCACTGCCGTTCATCTTCTTTGCGCAATCTTGGAGTTCAATGTCCTCCGCCATCACATCTCCATTCTCGTCCCCGCCCATTGCGTCTCCGCTTTCATCCGTAACTGCAGATCTCTTCCCAGAGCTTGCTGGGGCCAGACTCTATATTGGCAAAAGAAATGGTGAGCGCAAAAGAAGCAATATGAAAATAGAGCCCAAGCTGACCAAAACCCAAGAAACAGAGCCCAAGCAGTTCTCAGTAGTCAGAAAAGCCTACGGGTAGTTGTGGTTTCAGTCCTCCCTCAGAAGCAGTTCCCACTCTCACTCTCGTTACCTGTTCTCATTTCACGCACCCAGAAAATGGCGTCATCCACGTTGGTTCGGCGTGCACGAGTCACAATGCTCTCTTCCTTCTTCAAGCTACGCCTTAGTCTCACCATGCACCCTCTCAGTACCTCCGCACTCCCAAATGACTATCACAGATTCGCTCCCCACCAACAACAACAGCAACCTCCTTCTTCTGACCCTCCAAACCCCAACAACGTACACTGGCAGCACCCTCAACATTTCAACCCGCAAACCCAAAACCCCACCCACCCTCACTCTCCCAATCAATTTTCTCACCATAACCAGAATCAGCAGAACGTTCCCTATGAACCCCGCAACATACCTCGCCAATTTCCTGAGCAGGGTCGAAACAATAACCAGATGGGTCATCAGGGTCACAGCTATCCTCCACAACGACCACTGCCCACTTCTCAGAATCAAAACTTTCAGCCACCCAATCGATGGAACAATCAGAACCAAGGGTTCCCACAACCCGCTAGCCCTAACCAATGGAACCCTATGACTCAAGGGTACCCTCAAGGTGGAAACGCCCATCAACCCCACCCTCCCCAGTTTCAAAACCCTAACCAGCTCAACCCACAAGGCTCTGTTCAAGGGCAAGCTCACGTTGTTGCAGCTTCTCCTCCTCCTGCTGCGCCTCCTTCAATCGTTGATTTGACTCTTTTGTGTCAAGAGGGGAAGGTTAAAGAAGCAATTGAGTTGATGGACAAAGGGGTCAAAGCTGATGCTGTTTGCTTTGATCTTCTGTTTGATCTATGTGGCAAATCCAAATCCCTCGAGGATGCCAAGAAGGCCCATGATTACTTCCTGCAATCTACTTTTAGGAGTGATCCCAAGTTGAACAACAAGGTGATTGAGATGTATGGGAATTGCAAGAGTATGACTGATGCACGGAGGGTGTTTGATCATATGCCCAACAGGAACATGGATTCTTGGCACTTGATGTTGCGTGGGTATGCAAATAATACTATGGGGGATGATGCCTTGCAATTGTTTGAGCAGATGAATGAGCTGGGTTTGGAGATTACTTCGGAGACTTTGCTGGCTGTGTTATCAGCTTGTGCTAGTGCAGAGGCTGTGGAGGATGCTTTCCTGCATTTTGAGTCAATGAAAAGCAAGTACGGAATTGAACCAGGGGTTGAGCACTATATGGGGCTCTTGGATGTTCTTGGACAGTCCGGATATCTCAAGGAAGCTGAGGAGTTCATTGAGGAGTTGCCGTTTGAAGCCACCGTGACTGTTTGGGAGACTTTAAAGAACTATGCTCGCATTCATGGAGATGTTGATCTTGAAGACTATGCAGAAGAGTTGATGGTGGGTCTTGATCCTTCAAAGGCTGTTGCCAATAAGATCCCTACGCCGCCGAAGAAGTATACTGCAATCAGCATGCTTGATGGAAAGAACAGGATTATTGAGTATAAGAATCCTACTCTTTACAAGGATGATGAGAAGTTGAAAGCTTTGAGTGGGATGAAGGAAGCGGGATATGTTCCTGATACAAGATATGTTCTTCATGACATTGATCAGGAAGCAAAGGAGCAAGCCTTGCTCTACCACAGTGAACGACTAGCAATTGCTTATGGTCTTATTAGTACTCCACCGAGAACACCTCTTAGAATCATAAAGAACCTTCGTGTCTGTGGTGACTGTCATAATGCCATCAAGATCATGTCCAGGATTGTAGGGAGGGAATTAATTGTTAGAGATAATAAGAGGTTTCATCATTTCAAGGATGGGAAGTGCTCCTGTGGGGATTACTGGTGAAGGAATCATAACTTCAAATTTTAATACTATAGCAGCTGCGCCTTATTCTGTACAAGGAAAACAAAATGTTTGTGGAAACCTCATTGCTTCAATAAAGGATAGGAGATGAGTTATGCAGTATCTATGCACTGATTTAAGATGCATTTGCTTGTTGTTCAGATATTCATTAAATTGTTGTCGTCTCTCTACTTCTACTCAGTGCTATTAATTTGCTAACTTAAAATTAAGCTGTTTTGGCTGATCCATACAAATATATTGTAGAGCAAGTGTGAATTTTGAAGTTTGGTGTTGATGCGTTAGAAGTCTTTCAGAGGAATCTCTTTCATCGAATATGCATAGATGGTATGTTGGAAAATTATATGTTTCTGGGTACTAGGCTGTGGGATTGTGAGTTGCAAGTTGCAACACAACCCCAAAGAAGATATCAGTTAGGGACCAAATCCCTGAGGGGTTAAAAGTGTACAAGAGGAAGAAATTTAGGGGCAATTTAGGAATTAACAAGGGTGCTGAGGTGTGTGAGCCAGATGGGTCCCAGGCTTAACTAACTTAGCAGGGAATTGAGTGAGTGCTGAGAGGTGAGGCGTGGGGAATGTTGGATGTATTCTGTTAGAGGAAAGTCTATAATTGTAGGTAGTGAGGAGGAATATCCTAGGCTTTGCCATGTTAGGAAATTGGAGAGTGAGAGCTGCGTAGTGCTCTAAAATTCTCCTCTTATCTTTGCACTCTGTCTTTTTTTATTTCCAGTAATAACAGTCTTCAGTATCTTTTTGGTTGTTTCTATCAATATCATACGTAGAAATTTGGAGTTGTAATCTATAGTCTCTGCTATACTATTAGAAGAGGTGCGACAAGTTGCTGGTTGCATCACATGGCAGCTGCTCCAGAACTTTTGTTTCACCTTTTGTGATTGAATGACAACACAGAATTGGTGAATTAGAAATATGAACCACGTGCTTTGTTGAAATGGAAGCACTGTTGGAACAAAGTAAAAGCAAGCCACACACAAAGGAATAAAATTTGGAACTGAGTTTAATGGTGAATTTCCATGAGTACTGTGGAAATGTCACCTTTTAGGTGTTGTTTTTCTATTGCTTCTGCTCTTGTTGCAGGTGATCCTAAATATCGGTGTTGGTGATGATGTCTAGACTGTTGGTAGGAATTGTGCTTGGGCTCTGTGGATGTTGTGTGCTTTCCAGTCTTGGTCCTTGATGGCAAGCGCCTTCAATGCGATCCCAATGTTGAGGTATACAATTTCTCATTTTGGATCTCACTCTGCAAAATCTGTGTTTCAATTTGAGTAATTAATTTACCTAGCTCTAGCTGTTAAAAAACAATTGTCATCTTGTATTCATTTCCTGTAGCTAATTAATTTGAGTGATTATCTATCTGGCCTCTGGTGGGGATATTCAGAAATTGACGGGTATTTCAATTTTTTTTTTTTTGGGTAGGATTGTAAAGAGGTGGTGTATGAATGGACTGGCAAGTGCCAAAGTTGCCAGGGATCAGGATATGTAAGCTACTATAACAAGAGAGGAAAAGAGATTACCTGCAAATGCATTCCTTGCATGGGAATTGGTAATGCATTATTCACTTTTGCCATCTCCATACCTTTTTTTTTTTTTTTTCATTTGGTCGTTCATTTCTACTCCTCTGTGACTAGTAGGGATCTGTGAGAGTGTGTGAGAGAGCTGTTACTCATGAGATTGAGCATATTTGTTGGATTAATGTCATTGAACTAAGACAAGTTTTCATCCCATTGTTTGGAAAGACAATCGAAAGGGACAGAATGGTGAAATTTTTAGGTTATTTACTCAATCCATTTTATTCCATCTCATTTTGTTCAAATTGGAGGGAAGAAATATAAGAGTATTGTATGGGAAGGAGTGGAATGGGTTCCATCCATCCAATAATGTTCCACTCCATTCCATCCTGTTTTACAACATATAAACAATAGGACTTACTATTATTCCATTTCACTCTATTCCATCATTTTTATCAGTCCAAACATAGCCAAAGCTCAACCCAGAACACACAATGGTGGGAGCTTTACACACTGAGCTACTCTTTTGTTTGGATAAGACTTAATGTCGTTGTTGTTGCTGTGCCTGGCTTCAAGTCTTCAACTTCAAATGCTACTCATTATTTTTATATGGAATTCTTCGGTTAAGCCGTTTAGGCACCCTCTCATATGGGGCTTAGGTGCTGTTCTTTTACTAGGCTTGTTCTTTTACAAAAACGGGCTCATTCATTGTTTATGTGCATGATATATAGAATATAGAATATATAATGCACAATTGGATTATTTGGCATTTATATTGTTATGTACATCATTTTAGTTTGAGGCATATCTGCATATTCTTGCTTGTGTTCGAAAGCTGCCAAGGTGCAAGTGATTATGTGATACATCATCCTACTAAAATAAACATGATACATGGTAAATAATTGTAGCTACAATCTACTCTGGAATCATTTTGCTTGATAATCATTTAGTCATGACTCATGAACTTCAACTTCTTTCTATTTGTTAAGGTCATTTATATGCATTATTACTTGTTACGTGTGGCATGGCTTGTCCTTAAATTTAGATTTGTGCCTTAACCTTTTCATAGAAAATGGTAGAAGAGTGGTAACGAGAATTTGAGAAGACAATATGGAAGTATTGAAACTTTAAGAAGATTGCTGACATGATATGTTTATCTCTTAGATATGTATCTGTAATGTACTCCAGTGAACATGCTAAATCACCATGTAGCATGGGTGGACAGTTATATCTTTTCTTTTTATTTTGAATTGAAAGCACCTTGATTTAATCTATTGCATGGTTATAGCATGCCATGCTCATGTCACATGATTTGTGGGTTTGGCAAGCCATTTTTCCACAATATAGATTTAAACTTTCAGACTTTATTAGAAAGTCATTAGCAATTCTATGAAAGACTGTTAAACCTCAATATAATGAGTGGCTACAATTATGATCAACTTACCTCTAAACTACGAAACCACTACACTACACAAACATGAGACAAACTAAAGTTGAAAAATTATAGATCATCATGGTATATATACATAATTAAAAATTTAAAGAAAAAGATTCATTATTCGTAGTACAATTCCATAAAGCTTGCTTACGCCTTGTTTTCTCTATTCAATATTAGAAATGATATAAAAATTCAAATTAAACTATTATGTATTATTTCCTTTTCAAATTTTAATTGACTTTATCTATATTGTGTCTTTCTATGTTGAAGTAAAGAAAAATTTAATTTTTAAATTAAATATCTAAACATGTCATCAATGTATTATGTAAGGTCTGATATGGACATGTGTCCAAACATGTAGACACAACACTCAAATAGTGTGTCTGTGCATCATAGCCTCTAAACATTTGTATGAAAGAAGATCTAGGAGGTTTTCATTTCATTCGTAGATGAGCTGTGTGACAATTGTCCTGCTTCTGATGTAGAATATTTCCCGCATAAGTTCAATGAAGCTTTTACTGGACTCCTCTATGCAGTGAAAACTACCGATTGGCAGTGAGAATGGCATTTATGCAGTTTGAATTAATTTTGTTCCTGTCTCATTGTCATATGATTCATAACATTCTCCTAACACTGAGATCGGTGAAAAGAAAAAGAATAATCAAATTGATGTTAGAGCGTTTGTAATGGTTGATACAGAGAGCTTGTTTTATGTTTGAATTTTCATTTTGGATTGAATTTTCATATTAAATATTCATGATATTTATCATTGAAAATTGAAAAAAGTAGTTAATGAGATGACACACAGGTGATCAAGAAATTTCTCTTGCTTCGGGATGACATGAAATTGATCTCATGTCGTTAGCTATTGTTTTGAATGTGTATGTCTCTCAGATGTAAAGTTTTGTGCTTTGGTAGTGGACCTATGCATGACACTTCAATCATTAAAGTTCCTGAGTGGCCTTAATTCTGTGTTAACTTTCTGAAACTCCATATGCTATGTGGTCTTAACTTTTACTAATTTTTTGTTTATAAAAGATTGTCAACTTGGAGTCACTTGCCGAGTATCTGTTTTGCAGGATATGTGCAGAAGATTTAGATAATGATGGAGGATTTGGATAATGGAAAACTATCATGACCACACACCTTCTCCACCACGGGAATTTATACTGTATTCATCTTGATGAGTAATATTCTTCCAAATTGTCACTCAAAATATTCAAGTAAAGCAACGTCGTTTGGAGCTGCGGAGGTACTGAGAGGCTGCATGGTGAAGCGTAGCTTGAAGGAGGAAGAGAGCACTGTGGCTCGTGCACGCTGAATCAACGTGAACGTCGCCGTTTCTGAGTGAGTGAGTGAGTTGAGAAAAACAAGCAACGAGAGTGAGAACTGCTTCTAAGGGAGGACTGGACTGAACTGAACTGAAGTAGGGCGTGTGGGTGAACAGCCACAGCTGCTGCTGAGGAAGAACAGCCACCACGAGAGAGGTCTATGCCTGCTTTAATGCTGCTCCCACGCCCAGCCAGTGTCGTTGCAAGTGGAGCTTCCCAGTTCTCGCATGTGGGTGCTATTTTGCTGTGTGAAGTTGTGATTTCTTGAGTGGTGTTAATGTGTAGGAGGGCGACAACTTGCTTTGTCTTTCAGGAAGGGAAACAATCCGAGGTAGAATGAGTTAGGGCTCTTTTGGTTATTGGACCGGGTTGAACATTTTGGCCCACTTAAATAACTAAGTTTAGTGAACTGAAAAAAAAAAAAGAAACACTAAGTTTAATGGTCTTAGTTTGTCTTTTTGTGATGCGTTTTTAACTTTCCAAGTCCAGCCTGTTTTTACTTTTTACGGGTTGTCTTGTTGCCATATTAGTATTTTGCCCTTTTTTTTTTTTTTTTGGTTCTTTATGAATATAAGAATGTGAGAAAAATACTAATAGGCTGGAAAAACAAACACTAGAACTTAAAACAGTTGCATTATTCAATCAAAACAATTGATTTTATTAGCCATCGTTAGTAAAGTGTTTTTATTTTTGTCAAAACGTAATTAAACTTTTATAAATTTTCATATATATTTTATTATTTATTCATTTTATTGAATTGATTTAACCTCTAAACTTTTAAATCAATATCTTATTGTTTTGATTGTTCCAATTTTTAGAATCTTTTGTAACATGTTTTAGGAACAAGGAGTTAATGTGCTACATGTTTTAGGAACAAGGAGTTACTGTGTGTCATTATGGACACTGTCTACTTTTCAGACTTAGATGCAGCTAATGCTTTAATTTTGGAGTCCTTTGAGAGTCCTCTTCTTCAGTAAAGAAAATAACGCAGCATATAGAAATCCACGAGTGCATCAGGAATTGCCCATATGAGAAGCCACTGCAGAGAATGGAGGAAGTAGGGAACAACCACACTTTCGTAGCCTACCCATCTTGTGCATGTTTTGCTATACATTTCTGGCGTTGGAACAAAAAAAGGAAGCCCTCATCTTTGTCATCTTTGTTGACACAAATAATGGAACCTGTAAGTACCACATCAGAAAAAATTACTAAGGGATAGTTAGGTGTGTCTATACATATATATATAGGGAATGTAGTTAGTGAGATGAGTGATTTTATATGAAGTGAGAGAATTAAAATTGAGTCATATAACTATAATGTTAAAAGTTAGTAAAATCATATGATCATTAAAAAAATCAACTAACTTTATGTTTTAATGTTATTAATGGAATTATTTATATGATTCTTTTATATAAAATCCATCTTCATATATATATATATATATATATATATACTGAAGATTTCCATCTTTCATGTAAACTTGTTTATATAAAATTAATATGTAGGTTTTCTCTCCTAGAGATCAAGATCAAGAAAATGTAACATTTTCTCTCAATCAAATAATTTATTAGTTTACCAGAATTTTTTGTATGAAAAAAGAAGAAAATGAAACATCTATTTAAAGTATTTCCATCACCCAGAAGTGGTTATGACCCAGGAGAATTATACTTGCAATGTTAAGGGTTTAAGTTATGTAGTTGTCATTTTAGGGACAGCTTTAACCAATGGCTTTCCGGTCCAAACTTGCAAGAATAACTTCAAGGGTGTGTTTGTTGGGGAGAAAATGAAAGAAATTTTTCTATAATGGACTTCATATATCATTTTACATATAGAGTTCATTCATGACAAATTTTTTCATTTTATCCCTCAAACCAGACAGCCTAAGAATAAAAAAGTGATTCCCATAATGATGGATGGATTCTGTTTCAATGAATCCAGATCTTTGGATATAAATTTGTGAAGGACTCAATGGTGTTGAAGCTCAATATTTCTAGAGGACGAGTAATTCGTAGGTAGGTATAATTTATTATAAACTTGGAATCATATTTATTATTTGATGGTGAAAGGTTGTGGCCTTGTCGGTGTCATAATAGAAGTAAGTATCCCCATAAACGTTTTTATGATGTTGAAAAATGAATTGAGTGCCTAAGAGATGTGTTAGACCGTCCGAATTAAGAACTTCTCTTGGATGAGTTGAATGTCTAAATTTTCTGGATAATAATATTTTGACACTTAAAAAATAAAGCTTTATTTATCAATAATCATTAGATATAATGATAATCTTCATTTATTTTTAATATCTAACACTATTTTTTTGTGCAAAATATCATCACTCAAATTTTCCCGTCAAACAGAAAGCAAAAGAGGAGAGGAAGCAGAGAACCTGACACTGGATGTCAATTCCTTGATGCTTGTATTCCAAATTAATGCATCTCGAGAACATTGCAAGATATCTGTGAAAGCAGCAGTAGATATATCTTACAGTTATTATAGATAAACAAAAAACTCCATGGAGTGAAACTACACTGAATTTGTAGTTAAGAACAAAAAGACAACATAGAGAGATCTCCCAAACAAAGTCTTGAATAAAATGAAGTGAGCCCAGTTTTTATCATGAACTATCTCTTCTAGAAGATTAAGGTGATAGATAGAGATATATAAATAATTTTACCATTTATCAGAATAGAGGATAATAAACATCAACCCCTGACCACTTGGTCATAGAAGTTCTAATACCATATCATGAATAATCTCTCCCAAAATTTAAACTGATAGGTAAAGAGGCATTTGAATAATTTTCAAATTTTATGTCCCAGAGCTCTTCTATTCTAACTTCTAAGCATGGTCTAGATAGAATAAGAAAAGACAAAAAGTTGAAATAACTTAATTAGAAACTTTGATGTTGGAATAATTTAGGTGCAGATGATCAATAAAAGCAATATCCTTCAAAGGATTCCAAAAGAACCTAAGCTGAAGAAAAAGCATACACATGAAATTTGGAAAATTAAACTACAAAGTAAGTACAAACACTTTTGGACCTACTTACCCTTTTGAAGCAGCGTAGAGGCTAACTAAGGGATAAGAAGGAAGCACAACAGTGGAACCAGAGCCAATGTTTATGACTGCTCCTTTCTTCTTCTTGAGCATGCTTGGAATCACTGCCTTTGTGATCCAAGTTGTCCCCTCCACGTTGACTTTTATGATAGCATTCATCAGCTCAGAATCAACCTCATGAAGGAACCTGGCATAAGGGTAAGCCAAACCTGCACTGTTAACCAGCATGCCTACATCTAAACCATCTATTGCTTCCTCAACCCTTTTTGTTATTTCCCCTCCATCATCTTTCTCAAAGTCTATGACCACACACTTGACTTCAACATGGCCACTGTGTTTATCTCTTATCTCTTTGGATGTGGCCTCAAGTTTTAGAGGGTTTCTACCAACCAAGAGAAGGTTGAGTCCCTTAGATGCTAACTCAAAGGCCATGGCTTTGCCAATTCCATCAGTGGAGCCAGTAATTATAGCCCATGAGCCATAGTCTTTGAGTTTCTTTGGTGGCCTCAAGAAAATAGCCCAAACCCACTTGACAGAATTGAAGAGAGTTCTGCACAGAATGATGAAGCCTAAGGCACTAGTTGCCACCATGAAGATATCAAGACACTCCATTGTCTAGTGTTGTAATGAGCTCAAAGGATTTTCACAACTTTATAAAAATGTACAAGGCCATCAAGTCCAAGCAAACCAAATTGTTGCTATTAAGTATTATTAAATGTAAACCAAGTTTTGCTGCTATTTAAAATGCACTTCATCCGTCTCATACCAAGCGAGTGTGTATCAAGTAGTAGTTGGGGATGTGACAGCGAAAAATTCTAAGTTCTGCCCCTTTTTTTTTTTTTTTTTTTTACTTTTGAGATTACATTAGTCATAATAAAATTTAAATCTAGTATCTTATATATCCTATGAAAATCTTCATCACTAGACTAATCCTAATAGTTTCTCACTATATATATATATATATTTGTTTTTATGGTTACATACATAGATTAATCCTTGACATGTTTACGTCGTACTGATTAAGAAAAGAAAAATGTCACGGAGCTAAGAAATTGCAAGGATTGAGTTGTCGTAGTGATATTGTATGATATGTTATTAAGTTTTTGATAAATGAGTGGATATTACCATTTTATTTCATCTTATTTAACATTCTAGCAAAATCTTTTTAACCATTAGCATCTCTCAAAATTTCCCGTCAATATGGGATGATTGATGTTGGGTGTATAACTTTTTATTTACAACAATATTATACTATATTTATGTATGCACAAGAAGACAAAACAAAGGGAGTGGGGCTGACAAAATTAAAATATTGAAATAAAGAAGAAAAATAATGATGATATAAGTTTATTGTCATATATTATTGTACACGAAATATTTTCATATGGGATACACTCTATTGATTGAGGAGAAAATATTATCCTGTTATTGAAGTAATTTCACCTTGATCATAGGTACTATTAATTTTTGCACTCTTATTCATAATATATTTTTAAGCATGATATATTATTATTATTATTATTATTATTATAACTAGTATTGCTCTCCATAGAAGTGTTTGGATGAGATTTGAGGTGGAGGCTTACAAAGGATCGTTAGCATTATTTTCTTCTTGAATAAATTGACACATGTGTGCACTGTATAAGATATAATAGGATAAATAATACATAATAATATATTATTTATGTTAGCAACATATTGTATAAATTTATCCATCAAATCTCTCTTATATGTTACAATGATATAATTAATCATGCATAGGGATGGAGGATAAAGCATGATTAGTTTTTTTTATGTATAACAAATTATTTTATATAATTATATAAAAATAATTATTAAAATGAAATCATGAATATCAAATATATAATAATAAATAAAATAATATGATAATTGTTTTAAATAAGGAAAAAAATAAAATAAGAAATAGAAAATAAAATATTCAATAATAAATAAATATTTAAATAAATAATGAATTATATTTAATATAAATAATTATAAATCATATACTATTAACATATATAAATAAATAAATAAAAATGTGGCATATTATAGTAAGAATTAATAATAAAAAATTAATTTAATATTTATTTATAGTTACAGTTATGTTTTGTGTTAAGGATAGTTAGAGTTATGTTTAAATAAATGATAGTATTATGTAATTGTAATAAATTTAAATAATTAATTAAACTTATTATTTTAAATAAATGATAATATTTTATACAAGGTCACATCAAATAATATATAATATTAAAAATTTATTAGACCTTATATTATTTATCCTATTTTATATATTTCTTCTTATACATTTCAAACAACCTAAAGACACCTTTTTTAAAACTTGGGTTTAGAGTGTCATTCACGAGCTTGCATAGGGAATCAAGGATCCTTTGTAAAAAGGAATGAACGCACATGTATTAGGGTCATGGGAAAAAGTTCTTAGAGGTGTAAAAAGGAAAAATGGAGGAGAATCATGAGGGGAAACCGTATACTAGGAAACAGCAAAACTCTAAATTAACCATGCATGTGCTATAATTACATGGCATTCAAATGTTAAATGGATACCCTGTTCCAACTACGTGATAACATTTCCACAACTCTTATGCTATTAGAGTGGGTACTAAATCCAATCAATAATAACACCAAACACAATATCACATCAATATAAATGTCGTTGTTTGCTACCACAAAAAAGAAAAGGAAAAAAAGAAAAAGGGTTGCTGTTAGCAACATTCAATGATACAACACATTGATTTCTTGTAAGCTTTAAATGCTAGACCTAACACACGTACATGGTCCTTGGCATAACCTATGCAGATGTAAATTTTTTAAAAAGAAACCAAAAAAACTATAATTTCGTAGGCCTCCTCACCCTCCATCTGAAGAAATTCTTGCATTATTTGTCCGGTCTTATGAACATTAATTGTCCAACTCCATATGTCTTGGAAAAGAAGGCCTCCCTCCCTTTCACTCTATCTGTCAAGTTTTTCTTGTCTTTTCGTTTCAAAATATCTATCCATTTCTTATGTCAATGAGCAATAATATGTGTTTTTTGTTTTTGGATAAAAGGGAGGGACTACATTAGTAAATTCTTTTAACAAGCAAAACTGCTGAACTGTTAGGCAAGGGAATAACAATCCACTAAACCAGAAAAGAAAAACTGTCAATAACCGCTATGAAAGTCATGACTCAGTATCATTGCCGCCGTCCAAGTTCTTCAGAAGATGCTCCTGGTGGAAAGGATCATCTGTACCATGAACAGAACTCAACCTTGGAGAAAAGTTCCATCCTGCCATTTGATCCAGCTCGTGGCCATTGGACCGCATGTTGGATTCTTCCCGGAACTTGAGGAAGAACATTGATGACCAGTAATCTTTTGCCAAGTTCTGGGGAAGTGCAATATGTTACTTGGATGAAAACTATACTGTCACAGACTCACAGCTAGGATAATTTTAATCAAGGGGTTCCAGTTAAATTGGTTTGGACCTATGAAACTTGCTTACCGTTTTCATCAGCTGCATAATCTCATTAAGCGCATTACTGAAGAGATCAGGGCGTGCAAGATCGGAAGTTGCCAAAATATCTTGTCTGCATCTATGAGAAATGTTCACCTCCATTGCAGCACCTGTAAAATTAAATTTTAGCAAGTATTAGGCCAAAAAGCCCCACATTCGGAAGGAAAGTTTGCAGGCACATAATTCTTTTAGGTTTAATTTTGATACATTGATAGTGTAATAAACTTTTACACTGTCATCCAATTAAAAGTCAATTATATTTGTTGATGTGACAATATATAATTGGATAACAGTTAGTGCACCTAAATTAAACTCAATTTTTTTTCTATAAAGTTAAAACTCTTGGTACTTCAACTTATTCCCTGGAAACCCCATTAGATGAGACATGAAACAGTGTCTAACTCAAACAGCTGTGTTCATAAAATTGTTTGTGACCCCGTGTATGGGCAAGTGTATGGTAGGAAGAATAGAAGAGCAATGGGCCAGTTGTAGGGCCCACTATTAGTGATCAGCTAAAGAATTGACAGCTGTACTTTGTTTATTTTGGAGGGAAAAGTAGTTGGTTGAGTTAGTTAGGGAATAAGAAGGGAAATGGGTGATCATTGTAAGGCTGTCTAGCCATTTGATATTCTAGAAAGCTTGAGGACTCTTACTTTCCTCTACACCCTCTGTAATTCTTTGGTATATTTGTGACTTTGAATTTTTGAAGGAAAGGGAGAAAGGAAGGACTTGTAGCATAAAATTTCAAAGTTTTAAACTACAAATCCTTACTTCTCTCATATTTCCTCTAAAACCCAAACTCAAAAACATACCCGTATTTTTCATGCATTACCAAGGATTCCCAATTCTATACGCACACATATTTAGTAGTTCTTCTCTAGCAGATATCGATTCTAACAAAAATGACTCAGAGAATTTAGGTTTTACAATTTTTGAAGATATAGAAAACAAATGGCAAAAGTCATTGTGGTAAACAAGGGAATGGATGAAGAAGGAAGCCATCTGGAATTAAAATACAAACCTGAAATTATATACTTCTCAATAATATGCCGTGCCATATAGATCCTTCTCACACAGTCATCTTCAGGTATTTTACTGAGCTCGTGCACTTCATCAAAAGTGCACGCTCTCCCGCTAAGCAACTGTAAATATATTGAGACAAAGTTACATTTTTGTTTAAACAAAGATTAGTTCCTTTTTTTCCCTTGTGAATATCTTTCTTTGCTTTATTTTGATGTTTGGATCCAAACTTTTCTAGACCTTGTGGGAACAAGAGTACATGGATCCATTTAACTCAAACTGGATTCGATTTTGCAAATTTAACATCTCTCATCTTCCATCAATTTATGGAAAGGTTTATGCATTAAATATGAATTACTTTGCTTAAACAACTCATTTCTTAATTCTTATCGGTCCTATATTCCCCCACAAAGGTCTGCCAACATACTCGATTAAAGACTATAAAGAATGTACCCAGAAAAATAAAAAAGAATATAGAGAAGGATATTTAACCTGTCAGCGAATGCCATAAAGGACTGCCGGAATCTCTTGTTCAAGAGAAGCTTATCCAATGGTTCATTAGGATCTATCCTTGAAACTAGTTCATTTTGTACTAATATCCCACTATCAGGTATGCCCAGAGCCTGGCCCATTGAGTGAACTTCTCTGGATTCCCGCCTCCTCAAGCTGATTTGCGAGAGCAGTGGTTGTGAACTTGATATTCAAAGAAAGCTAGCACGAGTATGCTAGCCTTCAAATAAAACCACCATGAGATAGAGGTAAATAAAATATTCAGAGGGTAATAACTAGAATTTTAACTTCCAATCAACTAATACTCTGTCATTTCATACTTATGCAACAGAACCAGCAGGAGGAAGCATACCACAACTAAAAGCAGAAATCTGGAGGCAACTTGAAGCCATGAGATGTTGTCATGAATTTCATTCAGTATGTAAGCGGTAAGCCACACAGCTAACAGAAAAAAAGAGCAAATGTTAATTTATTGAGGCCACCTAGCTGAGACATCATGAAGATATCAAAGCTCATTTTGCAACAACAGTTTAAAAATAACTTAAGTTGATATAGTGTCAGCCCATGCAAAATAAATATCATCTTTGTGTATACCAGCAAGTCAAAGTTAAATTAGATTACACGTATGTTGTCATCTAAAAGGATTACATATTATAGAATCACTTTTCAGAAAGTAAAACTACCCTGTATTCGACACTAGGCTTTTGCAAACCAGTTCCCTGAGCATGCTGGTTAAAGAGAAGGCATTAAGCCATTAACTAAAACATCTGAAAAATTATGCATTTAAGAGCAAACATTAACTTTTGCATCAGTTTCTAACTTGGGGGTTACTCATTTTGATTGGAAAGGCATTTTCTAAAAACCTTAAATAGACTTAATGGTGAATTCAATAACCTTAAAAATTGCTTTTGAGCACTGTTTTGTAGGAGGCTAGAAGCTTCAAAACAAATAAAGAAATAACAATATCTTACAGAAACTAGGAAAGAAAAATGTACCAATGGACACAGCTGATACAAGTATTCCACGCCAGAGGTCTCTGAGTTCATCAAACCTGAACTCTACATGATGAACAGCACCTGTAACAGCAATCAAAGTGGCTACATACAGTGAATGGAGGCACACAACTGGGATGGTCCACTGAGCGTTCATGTGACAGTGATAGTTTAGAGGTTTCCTCACATGGATAACTAGATCACGAATGAATGGACTTATTAGTGGAAGAAAGCAAATGGAAGAGGCAGGGCAGGAAGAAAAAAAAGGGGGGGGGTTCTGATCATCATCACCAGAAATTCTGTGAGATGTTGAAAATATTATGGATATACTGCAGAAACAATTTAAAGTAACAGATTAAAACAAAGTAGGCAAACTCCGGCAAAACTTTTAAAGGACTAGAGGATACTGGACAAGAGATGAGCCTTGGCACAACGATAAAATTATTGCCTTGCGATCTAAAGATCATAGGTTCATATCCTAGAAACGGCCTCCCTGCTTGTAGAGGTAAAGTTGTGTACATCTATTGTCCATAGATCCCACAAGGTGAAGCCTTATAAGTTGAGCCACCCTCTTTTATAGAAGATATTGGATAGCAAGATATAAAAAATGCAGTTCTATGAATAAAGAACATTACAATAGTTAACAAATTCACAACTAACGTTGCTTCGAGCAGCAAATTCTGTGCAATAAAATGTACAGTAACGAACAAATTAAATTAATTCATATTCGTACCAGTAGCTCCAACAATCCAGGGAAATAGAATCAGTGGAAGTATAAAATATGATCTGATCAGTGGTAAACGCCTCCTGAAATATCAGTCAAAATGGATAACTCAATACATGAGTGATAAATGTACAATAGTTCCTTTAGCACTTTTTTCTTATTGGATAGAAAATCCCTTCGCACTATTACGCAGCACCACAAGTTACCCCTCTGCCACCCAAAAAATAGACCTACAAAAAACATAAAATGATAATGCCTACAAATCACATAGTCAAAAATCCACAAGACTCCATGAATTTTTATGAATCAAAGTTTCACCGGTCAAAACCAATCACACAAAATGACATTTAGAAAAATATATTGAACAGGTATTAGCTAAGTGCAGTGGAAAATGCAGACTAACTACTTTAAGGTATGTATAACAAACTAAGGCTAACTTCTGGCTGGAAGGGATAAAAAGTGCAGAGGCAGCAACCGGCAGCTATTGGGTCATGCTAATAGCTCAATATCAACTTGTCACTTGTTAGCATCATATTCATAAGTGTCTACTTACTTGACAAATATGAAATATAATTGGTAGGCTTGTGTTATACGACAGCTCAACAGCAAACCAAACCCAAGCGGACCTTCAACCCAGACTGAAAAACAGAAACAGGATTGTTATACTAACAACTAACAAGTATTCATATGCACAATAAATAATATAGAAAAATAGAACAGAGAGAAAAAGGAGGAGACCTGCCCATAGGTAGCATGACCGCCACCAATTCCTCTCTTCAAATTTAAAATAATTGCTTGCCAGCTGCACGAAAAAATAAACATAGGATAGCTAAGCTTCAAACAAGCCGTGCAACGGTCAGCTGATACTGCATTAACAAGTAACAACTGAACACACGCGTGCGCACACACATATTAGTTGCCACAGAAAATAAATGAAATAGACATGAGAACTTTGTTTGTACCAGAAGTGATAGAAGAAGGTTGAAGCTGGCAACAACTTGAATCACTGGTAGCCAGAAGCCACTGCCTTTAGTACGAGGAACCCTGTGAACTAGGAAAGGGAATATTGACCATAACAGAAGCCTGAAATATAGAAGCCAGCCAATAGCAAAGGCATAAAATGAAACCACTGTCACATACTTCTACACCCATATTTTTGGAGCAAATAACACTAAGACAAAAAGGAAAAACTAAACTACCCTACATTGGAATCACAGGAATCAGCAAACAGAGAGGCCAACCAAGCAAACCCCCTCAAACCAATGAGCAAAATCAGCTGATTCATTGGCATGATGGTAAACCAACTTGCAAAACCAAAGGATTTAAAGGGTACATAAATAAGATTAGAACTTGTTAATCCACTAACTAGACCTCAATTTTCACATAGGCATACCATCAAACAGGTATTCAAGGTTCCAATTTGCCACAAACAATAATGACCCATTTCAAAACTAAACAGATATATGCAAATTCAAGGGAAATTCTAGTTAGTCTTAGTCTTAGCTCAACTGGGTCATAAGAAGGAGGAGAAGAAGAAGAAGCTTACAGAACGAAGGACAAGATGGAAAAGGAAATGGCTATGTAGTCAGTGGGGCACCCTCCTTCAGTTGCACAGGAAGCCATTCTGCTTTCATTTGGATGCTGCTGTTGCTGATGTGCAGACTGCAGATTCAGTGTTCAGTCACAAAGCTTCAGATTGCATTGAATCGAAGCTGACACTGTTGCTGTTGTTCCTCGTTTTCCTAGTCCACATAACATTAGGCATCCACTTCCACGTGCTGTTTGTTTTCACACACTGCTTGCTTCAGAATTTCCCAGAGATACATATTATTTTCCATGAAAAGAAAAGACAAGAAAAAGAGCATTGATGTAGTAAGTAATGAAGAAAAAATTTGTTGTAGAGAGAGTATATTTTGGAAAAATATATAATACAGGTTTAAATATATTTTTCTTGAAAAAGTTAGTAAATTTTAGTTTTAGTTCTTAAAAAATATTTATGGTTTGGTTTTGCTCCAAATAATCTTAAAATTGTTTAGTTTAGTTTCAATTACTAGATTATTTATTTTAACTTTTAAGTGTTGAACTGAGTAACAAAATGTTAGCTCATTTAGCTCTAGATGACAACTTACAGTTATATTTGGATCGAAACTCAACAAAAAAATTTACCAATCAAAACCAAAATTCATTTACTTTTTAGAAATACAATTATGTTTTGGCCTGTAATTTATATTAAAGATTTAAGTTTACAGAGAATGATTTTTTAAAGTGAAAATCTCTTTTTAGATAGTAAAGTAAGGGATTTAATATTTAAATTAATAAATTTAGAAATTGAGTTATTTTTATTTTATTAATCTAAGGGTGAAACTCTTCATTTTATACTCTAAAATTAGATTCTCATTTTAGAGTTTGGAGGATCCAAATCCTAAATTTACATCTCATAAAAGAGATTTTATTTTATATTTCTTATGATATTTTTTTCAAAACCTCTAACAAAAATCCAGAGATAAGTAAATTTATAGTTTAGTGATAAGTTTTTATATGTCTTAATAAACTGAAAGAGGTTACAAATTTGCTCTCATCTCGCACTCTGTCTCCTAAAATCTTAATAAAATAATAATAATAATAACTAAATTCAGAGCAACGTTGGCCGTGATTCTAAGATCTGCATTTTATTTGACACATCCAATAGGAAAACCTTAACGTGTATGGCAGTAAAAAAAAAGCCCTACTTGCATCTTGATACGCTACTTCTATAATTACGGAAGGTGCTTGTTTTGATACGTTCATTGCATTGATCGCGTTTAATTTTGACTAATCACATTTCAAATTTTACATATACTCTTGTAGCAAATATTCGCCTTCGTTTATTATAGCTTGAGTTTAATTTTGATGAAATTATGTTATTTGTTCTTATTATATTGACTCATATCTCATTTAGTATTTGATGAGGTTTAGACCCTCCCATATTTCATCCAATAACAAATAGAGTGTAACATTATAAGATTTTCACAAAGTACAAACAAATTTATAGATGGATTTTTTATTAATTACAGACGAATTTTAACATTATAGATGAATTTACAAACAATAACAAATCATCTGTTATTTTCATGTGTATAGATAATATAGATGGATTTGCCTGCTATAGAATTATAGACAAAATTTTCGTCTATAATTGGCTAAAAAAAACTTGCAAAACTAGTCCATTGCAGATGAATTTGAGATAAAACAAATTATATATATATACTTCCATCGCCATCACCACCACTATCCATTATTTCCAGCAACCCTTCTGACACCATCTCAAACAAACCTAAATCTTTCCAAACCGTCTCCCTCACCAGTGTGCCCCAATCATCGTGTCCTCTGCTGCATCATGCTAGCTCCTGGAACCACCACCCCAAAGCAAATAAAGCACCAATAATCCAAATATGCTCTATTTAGTCCTACACATTAAAAATTAATAACTCAATGAAACTCACCAAAAAAAGAGAAAATGGAAAAACTAAACCGTAAAAGTTAGAGAACATTACCACAAACACAATGACACAAACTATTTACAAAATGGAGGCTCTGGTAACCGCGATGGCTCAAAGAAGGATGGTGGTGGCTATTGTTTTCTAATAGAGAGAGAGAGAGAGAGAGAGAGAGAGAGAGAGAGAAGTGAAAATGGGGGGGAAGAAGAAGAAGGGACCGCCACATTTATAGCTATCATTCTGACGTTATGGGCAGACTTTCCATCTGTAATTCCTTTAGTGAAACATATTAGTCCATTAAAGGAATTACAAAGAAAAAATCCATTTGTAAAGCCTTCAATGAAACACATTGTTTCATTAAAGACATTATGATAGATTTTCTCGTCTGTAATGCGCGCTTTAAATACTCTCCTTTTTAATTTTGCTCATTACAGCAGATTTTTCCGTCTATAATGCGTGCATTAAATACGCGTCTTGAATTTCAAATTACAGGTGGATTTTTTACTAGTGTGAGTTAATACAATATCCCCATACACTATTAGTATAAATAACATTTCTTATTTTGATGCATGATTTATACTCCCATTCAATTGAAACCTCTATTGATCTAACAATATACAATTGACTAACAGGATAAAAAGATTTTACACTATTAGTATATAAAAATTAAAGTCTTATGACTTATTATAAATGATCGACTAATCCTAAATGTATTTGAAAGCAAGTGCTGTTATCAAGTAATATGATGGGTTACTCTATTACTTCTGTTATTTTGTTGTCTTGTGGTCACCAAGATTGCAACAATGTACATGTTAGTCCTCTTAGTTTTTTAATGGAGTCACACATATGGCATAGTATAACTATAACGTATCATAATATTGTTGGCTGCAATCAAAACTATGAT
The DNA here is from genome assembly GCA_030441495.1 of Dalbergia oliveri. NCBI lineage: Eukaryota > Viridiplantae > Streptophyta > Magnoliopsida > Fabales > Fabaceae > Dalbergia > Dalbergia oliveri. Next base: position 8,149,273 of record JAMLFY010000002.1, read on the forward strand.
ATTTTGGAACATCTTCCCCTTATCAAAATGACATGGTTTTATCCAACCAGGTAAAAGTGAAAATATTTTTACATTGGGTCTTGTCTCATCATAATTGTTCTCTCTCTCTTCACTTGAGGCAAAAATAAAATGACATCATTTTGCACACGTGTCAAATAACATACAATGTCACTATATTAATAGTCACATGTGTAATTCTGTTAATGTTTTGTGGATCAACTTCAGGAGGGATTAACTTGTTCTATAATTTATAGAGTTAATACTCATTTTAGCCCTTGACATTTTCATCGTGAGTAATTTTAATCCATGACTTTTAAAATGAGTCAATTTGGTTCCTCACATTTATAAACGTGAATCACCTTAATGTGCCCATTTATATATGTTAACTCTCCATCAGTTAAGTGATGACGTGTCACGTTAAGTGTAAAATTGTAATTTGAATAATTCATTTTGGTTTCTAACATTATATAAAACGAGTCATCTTAGTCCTTTATGATGAATTAACAAAATTTAACAAATTAGTTCTAGCTCCTTCCTCCTCTTCTTCTCTTTGATCCCTATACCACCACCTTCTCCTCCTTATTCCATCACAATCCACCACCACCACCACCTTCAATCACCTCCTGCCACAACCTTTTTTTCTTTTCATTTTCCCTAACCCAACTTGTAAGTTATCTAACGACATCATATCACTTTCACCCACCCTTTTCTTTCCTCTTCTTCTGCTCCTCCTAAGATGAATTGTTTCCTCTCTTCACTTTGTATTTTTTTTTATGAGTTTGCAGATGATTATATGAAATTTAGATAGGAACGAATAAAAGTATAATGTATAGTATTAGCTTATCTTATCATGTTTAATACGGCATACCAAATGCACCCTTCAAGCATGATTGTGCTTCAACCTTCAAAGCGCAGTTAATATTTTCATAACGTAACCTTAATTTCATTTTTAAAGTTGTTATCTACGTTACTTAAACATAAATGGTCACATTTACAATGTATCTGTAAAAATCGGAACATTGAATGTTCCTCTAAAACATAGCCTTCAATGTCAAAATTCTACACATCTAATCCAATAGTTAGAAAAATTAGAGTTAGTTTGATATATATAAATAGTTTTACTTGGAGTATTTGTACGCCATCAAGTAACCAGTTTATTTAGTCATAATTTTAAACATTAAAAGGAAATAAGTAACAGTGAATTTCCTGTAAGGACAAACTGGAGAATGACAAACTCAACCATTATTTCTTGTTGATGTAATACTCATCTATTAAAGAAGCTACTGAGATGCTTCACCCAAATTTTTTCATATATATATATATATATATATATATATAGAGAGAGAGAGAGAGAGAGAGATTTTATAAAATAAATATTAGTAGGTTTTAAGTATAAATATAGTATTCTACATAAATGATATCACTCTATAAAAATTGGCTTCTTCAAATTGAAAGTCAATTGGCCTATTTTTAAAATCTTAAAAATAAAAACTAAAAAGATCACATTACAATTGAGCTTCATTTTAAAGTGAAATATTTTTTGTTACAACAGGTAAGCAACTGCAAAAGATGAAGAATAGGTTTAATGATTGATCAATAATTTTTTCAATACAATAGATAAGCTCTGCTTTGATTCCTAAGGATATTGTTTACAAATTTTTTTTATATTGTTTGATGTATGTTTGGGAATGGAAGTAAGCTGTTTGTTTTCCCTTTTCAATACAAGTTGTTGCAAAATGATGTTTGGGTCAAAATTTTGAATGGATTAGAAACAAAATATTCTAATTTTAAGTGTGAAATCTACTTATAACTTATAATAGTTTTTTAAAACTTTTGTTTATAAGTAAAACTCACAGCTAATCCAAAGATATTCTAGTATTTATCGTATTAATTATTTATTTTAAGGTTTACATTTGTAGTGCACAGTTAGTTTTAATTTTATTATTATCGTCTAATTTACATGCATGTTAAAATCATTGGCCCTCCTAAATAAAATTTTCAAGCTCCTCCACTGTAATGGCCTTCAATGGTGGGCATCTAATAGTTGCTGTGTTTGTTGATCCTCAAAAAGCGAAAATGAAGTTGGAAGTGACTGTACTTGCATATAAAGTTGCGGATGATGTTTATATTTTTGGCTATCTATCCAAATTTAAGGTTGGAGGAATGAGATGGATATAATGTTAAAATAAGGGCCTCATTAAATTTAAAGGTAATAAATTGAATGTCACACAAATATGAAAACAATAGGGGTTGAAAAAATATTTGTCTAAAGTTGATGGCTGCTGGAGCTGGTAGTAACCTTAGCTTGTATATATTATTATAGATAAATCATAAAAGAACAAACATATGGGTACAATTTTCCTAGTTTTAACATAAGCCTGCCAACAACTGTTCCTCCAAACAAAATCTCGCTCATTCTGCAACTGAGGACAAATTTGTTATGAGGTAAAATTAGATATAGAAGTTTATGAATTCAATTTACTAATAAAATTATATATATGGAAAAACTAATTCCTAAATTTATCAAATCTATTTTTCGTTCATAACAAACTCACCTGAATATGTCGATATCCCCCTCCTCCATTCATATCAAAAGTCAAAAAGCGTTACGTCACATATCAGAATTATTTTCAATTTGCAAAAGTTCAACGAATAACTGAAGAAAATAAGCCCCACGTTTCATCTAGAAGCCCACGTGTTGAGGCATTTAATAAACAACATCGCTAACTATACTCCATGCGATTATTTTTTGTGTATCAATCCAAACCAAACCATCTCCAGTTTCCACTTTCAACAAAACTAGGTCAGCAATATGTTTATAGCAATAATGTTATTTGTACATTGAATGATGTTATTTTAATACAAAAAATACATATTTAATTGGAACATTCATTCATTATTATTAAAGATGATGAATAAAGAGATAATCATCACATTCAATAATTATAAAATAAGTGTCATAATTAAACACCTATTTTTAATTATTAAAATAATATTTTGATCTATACATTAAAAATGGGTGTCATGAAATACCTATCCTGTCAATTACTCATAACATTATTGATATTTCTTGTGTAGAGAGATATTCAATTTAATATTCATTTCAACCAGAACGATTTTCTTTTTTTTTGGTGGTATTCTCTCAGTTTCAGGAATTGCTAGCTATTTTAGTATCCAACCTTGGTTGGTCAACAAAAGATGCATTTATAAATATATCTTACTAAGTAAAAATTTAAAAACCATAGAAACGATAGAAGAACGTACGAATAAAACAGTACAATACATATCATCCGCCGATTTTTAACAAGAAATATATGTGTTAAAAAAAAGGCCTTGTGTAACTGCAAAAAGAGTCGTCATTGATTACATGACTTTTGGATGTTGCGTATATTATAAGCTAGCAGCTAGATGTGCATGAAATAATAACTAGAAGCTACAACAATGATTTGAGCAGGCGGCACCGTTGTCTTTTCTTTCAATTCCATTCCATGGCCTCCGAAGAAAAATTATGATGACGAGAATCATACCAAAGATGCAAGCTAGCTGCGGAAACGACATATCCCTAGCTATACCTTGTCTAAGGGCCAAAGCAAAACCACTTTTTCTGCACCCAAAACCAACATGTAATATTCAGCTCATCATCATTCATAATAAAAATAATCATAGTAAATTTGTGGTTTTAAATTGGGGCATGCAATCACAATTGCGATTGCAATATTGCTATTACACTCTGCAACTGATTTGCAGCGACAATGTGTCGCAATCATTGCGTTTTCCAATTTTTTGCATTGCAACGCAATTGCAACCACAATTTAAAACTACAAACAATTTAGGATGGATACCATACCGTTGAGGAACTCTTGTATTTATGTTGATCCTTGCGCTTGCGGGAATCATGTCTTTTGGAAGGAAATCGTCCTGATGATCCAGCGGTTTTCTTCTCATCCCTGGCCTTGTTGAATATAACAGTGAATCCTTCTGCAGAGGCAGGATCATTCACATCCCATTCCCCGAACTTGGGTAGAGGCTTTCCATCTTGCTCTTCATACTGCACGTACATGTATATATATGTGTGTGTCTATCAAATCAATTAATCTATTGATTTAAAAGAGAGATTTACATTCTCCCATTCTTCTTAAGGGAAAAAAAAAAAGGATGATTAGTGAATTCCTAAGATTATAAAATGTGAAATGCTAACTGGCCCCGAATTGAATTAAAAAACAACTGATTTGTGTTTTGCTCAGAAATTGATTTGCTCTCTTCATTCATCATGTTTTAAACCCACGATGATTGGCTCAAAAATCACTCATAACACTTCTACGAAATATTTTTCGTATCCATCAACAAAGCTCTTATAAAAACAATATTATGAGATATATTCGAATGTTTAATATAATTTGGTTAATTTAAATTGATCATTTTTATTCGAATGTAACAATACAAGAGCTATATAATCTCTTCATTATAAAAATTTAGACGCTAGATGATCAAGAACATAAATGCATTGCACTGTATGATAACATAATTGGGAAGATGGAGATGGACAAAAGATCTTACAGAAGCCATATGAGATTGAAACTTTATTTGTGATGGGTAATGACACTAGAAATAACGGGGAAAATTAGTAGACAATAATGAAGAAGAGACAAGGGATGAAGTGGAATAGATTGTGAAAATGCTGGGTTTAATGCAGCATTTTATAAGGGCTTTTGAAGAGGAAACAAATGCAACGCAAACTAGCTGTTGGGAATGCCGAACCTACTCGTACAAAACGCGGGTTATTTGGTTAAATTTGCCCATGCTCATATGGTAATATTCCAATATATCTTTATCACCACTCTCTAATAGTAACATTAACGGAACCGTAAGTATAGAATCCGTTTCCGTTACAAAACCACTTGTTGCTATTTACAGTAAATAAGTGGACATAGTTATCCACAAAATTAGGGAAAAAAAAGGGAATAAACGGATAGACAAATTTCAAAAGGAGAGAGCAGTGATGCTAATAATCCAACGTTTTTGCTGTATCAGCTAAACAAATATCATCAATTGTTCGGGTTATTTTATCTATGTGAATACTTATTCACTTGTTGAAATAAAAATGAGTCAAATGTTTTTATGTAAACTTTTGTAAGAGATGGTTTATAATATAATATGATAGTCTTTATGAGCAAGAGGTAAAGGATTCAATTTTTATTATCCCCTTTTGATAAATCGTTATGCTTCGAACCCGAGAAAAAGACATTGACCATAGTTACATACTTATCAACACAAATTTTATGAAGAGATTTAGAATATTTCTAAATCATCGTTATTATACTAACAAGTGAAAAAATTCATTTCCCTATTACCATTGAAACAATTGTTGACCAATACACCGGGGGACGGACCCGAACATTGAGGAATAGAATATCTCTGAATCCAAAAATGTGATTGCAGAGAACCAACGGGGGATTTGATGAAATTAATATCAAATTTTAAAATGTTACGATTAGATGATTTCATTTTATTATTTTTTTAAATTAATCTTACATCAAATTTTACATGTTAGAACTAAAAATGATATTTATTCCAAACGAATAGACAAACTTCAAGTGCTGCTAATCCAACGTGCTGCGTCAGCTAAACAAATATAGTCAATTGGTCCACGTACGTGAATTCTTATACACTCGTTGAAATAGAAATGAGTCCCACGTCATTTAAAATTCTTTCTACATTATTATTATACTAACTAGTGAAAAAATTTCATTTCCCTATCTAATGCCTATCACATCCCTTACTATTCAAACAATTGTAAGCCCATACAATTTTGGCCTTCATAAAAAATTAAGGCTGTCAAAACCTGAGCCCAAACATTGAGGACTAGAATCTCTGAATCACTAAAATGTGATTGCAGAGAACCAATAGGGAATTGATGAAACTACAAAGAAAAACATATTAGGCTCCTTAAAGAAGAAAAAGGGGCAACTTAGTATCCAATAATACAGTCTGCAGATGCAGGACACCAATTTGATTTGATCACAGCTTTTCTACAATACTGTCCCCAATAGCCATATATGCAAGATAAGCAGATATCCAATGAATCCTAATCTTGCTCTGGACGATTCATCAGAATCCGACCACCAGATACCCTGCACAAAGAAATCAAGTCCAAACTTAATGTGTTTGATGAAACTGAAAATTTCAATAGAAAAAATTGGTTTCAGTTTTCACTTGGTCTGTTCTCTGTTTTCAGAAATTTTACAAAGGAAATAGTGAAAATAGGAAATGAATATTGAAAACAAGATTCTATTGTTTTAGTGTTTTCATTATTTCCTTTACAGAATCTGAAAACAGAAAACACTAAAAATGAAGGCAGGAAATGGAAACAATAACCAAACAGGTCCAAAATTGAAATTTTGATGATGAAAAATAAAACATTGAAGTTGTAATGTTTGAATATGTTTTCATTTAAAATATCACCTTAAGGATTTGACATCTTCTGCTATGCACATTCAACATCTAGGGCACATATTTTACTATTACTTTCAAGATTTTCATTTATTATGCATTAATATGCTGAAACAGGAAATTTCCAATACTACTTCACCATTGGTGTAAGAGACATAGCGTGACTAATCATATACCAGATTCCATCGATACGATCTGCAATGAGCTTTCCTTGTTTCGGTACAAGTCCAGAAGTGTTCAGAGACTTAAATACATGATCTGCAAAGTAATCTAAGATTAAGTCTTCAAGCTTTCAAATTAAGCAATTCATATTTATGAGAAACTCATGATTACCTTTATCGTCATCAGTATCTGCACTCTTAATTAAATTTTCAGACTCCCCATTGATATCAAGTGCAAGATGGTCAGTAGATCCTTTTCGCATATTTCGCACATGAGCAGCCGATGCAACGGGAGGTATTATATTCTTGCCGAGTGATCCCTGTGTAGAGGAGCAAGCTCTTTACACATGCATTTCTCAAACTTTAACATTTACTTTTACCAATTAGAGGAAAAGTGTTTCAACTTTGATAGTACAACATCATAATAACAGTTGAAACATGAGACAGTCAGCCAGAAAACAAAATTTTGACACATATAGAGGAAAAGCAGCCTGTCAACAAGCTCCTACTTTATCAGCATTTAGCTCAAGAAAAAACAAATAATAAATAAAGCTCCAGAGCAGCCATATTTATTTGTCAAACAAAACTGTGCAAAACACTTGAAACCATTAGTGATATAGCAGTTTGAAAATATTTAAGATATGCCAGTTTAAACCACTCAATCAAATGCAAAATGGAGTCAGAAACTTAGTGGTATAGTTCAATGTCTTCCATAACATGTAAACGCTGGACTCAGTTAAAAAGCTTATGAATCACTGACTAAACATTTAAAAGATCCCACAGGCCAGGCACTGAAATTGCATTAAGAATTGAGCAAGGAAAACTATGTTAAAATTTACCACCTCTTCAACTTCAGTAATCTCAGACCCAGCAGATACTGAGGGTGCTTCAAATAGGCTCCTTTGCTGGACAGACTCTGGCTCAGAAGGCCTATCTTTATGTGAATCTTCAAGTAACTTAACCTTGGTCGTTAATTCATCAATAACCTTCTGACTTCCTGCTAATTTAATGCCAAGCTCCTGTGCTTTAGATTTTGAATTTTCAGATTGTAAAATAATGGCCCTGATATGTTTTTCCAATGCTGACATTAATTCCTTCACACCTGTAGATTTTCTATCTAAATCCCAATCACTGGCCCCCAAATATCCATAATTTTTTCTAAAGCAAAGGTGAGCTCAGACAATTCATCCTTGACCATTTTTGTGTCTTCCCAGTTTCTATTGAGTTGTTTGACTTCCTCCTTCAAATCCTTGATTTCAAGTATCTTCAATTGGAGGGCTGATTGGAGCTCTTCTTTATCATGAGACAATGAGCTTATTTGATGATGCAGCTCAGACAATTCATTGTTGACCCTTTTTGTGTCTTCCCAGTTTCTATTGAGTTGTTTGACTTCCTCCTTCAGATCCTTGATTTCAAGTATCTTCAATTCAAGGGCTGATTGGAGCTCTTCTTTATCATGAGACAACGAGCTTATTTGAGGATGCAGCTCAGACAATTCATTGTTGACCATTTTTGAGTCTTCCCAGTTTCTATTGAGTTGTTTGACTTCCTCCTTCAGATCCTTGATTTCAAGTATCTTTGATTCAAGGGCAGATTGGAGATCTTCTTTATCATGAGACAATGAGCTTATTTGATGACGCAGCTCAGTAACGCTATCAATAATGTAAAAGAGCTTCTTTGCAGGGGCTGAAGTCTGAAGCTCCATATAATTTTCTTCAGACTCTAAAATAGGGATTTCAATCCCATCTACCTTGTTAAAGAGTTCTCTCACCTGAAATGCTGAAAGGAGGGAGCTTTCTGCCTCTGGAAAAAAGAAATCAAGCCATAAACAAGAAGTTAATCAACATATGCAAGCGAAATCAAATCTGATATGGTCATGACAAGAAAGATTTGATCATTTTTACCTTGTTCTTTTGCCAACAAAGTACTGTGCATTGATGAAATCTCTGCCTCTTTTTCCTTTAATTTTTCCTCTAGGGCATGATGGCCCTCTAAATTATTTCTAAGCTCGCTGCAAGAACTTTGCAGTAATTGAACATCAGACTCTAGTTGCAGAACTCTGTTTTTGTTCAAGTCTCTTTCCTCTGTGACCACTTCAAAAGCAGCAGTGGTTTCTTTTAATTTATTTTGAAAATCACCAATTGTTGCAGCTACCTGCTCACTTTGACATGCAAACTGTCTAATCAAAGTTTGAGCTTTTCTAGAAGCATTTTTCAACTTTTGTGTAGCTTCCACATATTTGCTGTTCTTATGATGCTCTGCTTGTTCATCTATTTCAAGGTTTAAATTTTCGACCTCAGAAATAGAGCCTGGTGGCTGAAGACTCCTGTCAACTTCAATCTGAAGTTCACTGGTAGCATCAGTGCATGCAGACAGCAATACACCAATATCCTTCTCCAAGGTGGCAATAATATTTTCTTTTTCTTCTTTTAAATTCTGCATGGTGGCTTCTTTTTCTTTCATAATTTGCATGTGCTCAACAATAGTCATCAAGTTGGTTTCCGTTTCCAGCAGTTTTTCATGAAGAGGGGAAATAAACTCATCAATAGAATTAGAAAATTCATCAAACTTATCTGCAATGTGTTTGTTTCTCGACTGAAATCCTTTCACAATCTTTCCAAAAGATGCAATGATAGTGTCAATATCAGTGCCACCAATCTCTCTAAAATCCAGTTCGACTTCAAAATTTTCAAGGCTATCCAGGAATTCTTTTCTCAAAAGTGGATCTTCCTGGAGCAAACAACATGCCGTTAAGAGAAAGACATACAGTAAATGAAATGCTTAGAACCATATTAACATAGGGGCCGAGAGAGAGAAGAGAGAGAGAGAGAAATGATATAACAGCCAAAAACTTTAAAACACATATCTAATCTCAAAAGCCCCATGCAACTTGCTAATGAGCACGCACTTCAAAGCATTATACATTAATCACCATTAACTTTTTCCAGTAACATTATTATCTATGGATACATATTTCTTTAATTTTCAGAAGACTTGGGTGGCATATATATGTATTGATAATTGAATACACACAGCATGAGGAAATAATAAAGAGTAAAAGAGGATAGCAACAATATTACCTCCATAAGGTGTCCTTCAGAATCCTTATCAATCATGGCAACAATTTGGCCTCTTATTTTATTCACCACAGAATCCATATTCTTCAGGGTCTCAAATTTCCTCTCAAAGCATTGTTTTACTCTGGGAAATAGAGTGTTGTCTTTCAGAAGCACCTGAAGATCATTAAGGAGTTCAATGAGATCTACAGACCTGTTTTCTAAGCTTCCATTCTTTCCAGCTAACTCATCCATGCACGAATTTAACTTAAAACCAAGTGAAGATATCTCCTCTTTAGCAATTTTATTTGCATCTTCTAGGGAAGAAATATCATCTTGCGCCTTCAGGAATGCATCTTCCAGTGATTTTATTGTTGCAGAGGCACCTACCAATTTGCTAGCATAATTCACACCTTCATCTTGCAGCTTCTTCAATTCATTTTCCATTTCAGTCTTGACAACTTGGTCGGCATTATACCTTTCAGACAATAAATTGACATTAATCTCAACCTGAGATAGCTTATCTTCTAGATCCTTTATGGTCCTGCTGGCCTCTTGTAGTTCTCTGTCTGCCTAGTTGCTTCTTCTTTAACTCTCTCTAACTCTGTCTCTGCAGCAACTCTACCGGCTTGAGCCTGCTCTTTATCATTGGAGAGAACAGAAATATCTTTTTCTGCCTGTGATAAGGCATCTTCAATTGACTTGGTTGTACTACAAACTTCAAAAACTTTGTCTTTAAATTTCTGTAACTCGTCCCCAACTCTTGCTTTCTCATGTTCTAGTTCTGTCTTTTCTTCAGCAAGTTGAGAAACACTCTGCTCTAAGGAAGATAATCCCTGTTCAAGGGATTTTACATTTGCTTGGGCTTCTGCTAATTTAGTTTCAAGTATACTGGCTTCCTCCTTTACAGTTTGCAACTCTTGCTCTGAATTTACTTTAGCATCTTGGCATTCACTGACATAACCAGCAAGCCACTTCACCTTTTCTATAGGTTCATCAAAAACTGGATCAACCGGAAGAATGATACCATCAATACACTCCATCACTCTCTGTAACATGTTATTTCTCTCATCAAGAAATGTTCAAACTGATTCCTTTCACGTTTCATTTCCAGAAGATCAGCCTCCAGCTTTGGGATGCTTTGCACATCATTGGACAATCTATTGATCTCGTCCCTGTAATCAGAAACTGCACATTCCTGCTTCTGCAAATCAAGCTTCAGTTGCTCTATCTCTGAGTTCTTTTCGTTTATAAGACCTTTTAGATTGTCCCTATCATGAACCAACCCCTTTCCTTTCTTAACTGCCATGGACAACTTATCCCTAAGCATGGAAGACTTTTCCTCTGATCGTTCAAGATCTTTCAGTAGAGTACTCCTTTCTTCTTTCAATGCTATAATTTCCTCGGATGCCACTTTCAACTCATTTGACAGCTTATTCACATCAGATCTAACTAGCATCTCTTCTTCCAGTATATCCTCATAGAGCATTAATCGTTGGTCCCTAACATACATGAGACTTTGGATCCTTTCAAACAACTCGGCATCAATATAAGATGAGCTTGAGAAGGTACCATTCTGTTCTTTTAATTTTTTAAAGCACAAATCAACGATCATAGAAGTGCTGGAAGGGGATTGATCAATCCCTTCATCTTCCAGGTTTAGGTCAGAAAGGTCAACTAGCATCTTCACTATCTGATCCTTCTCCAAGGAAAACTGATGGTTCATGCTGACAAGCTCTTCATATTTGAGGTTCAAATCAGTTAATTCTGACTGAAGGTAATCTTTTTCCTGTAATTCTAGCAAAAGTGTAATGCTCAAGCAATCAATATAGTTGCAGGATGCTTCCTTGATTGAAGAAATTTCATCCTGCAGAACATAAGTATCATCCCTAGCCCTATGAAAAGAATCCCTAAGCCAATTCATTTGTGATTCCAAATCAGATGATGATACATGATCTGGTAGGTCCACCAGAGATAGAGCATCTTTCAATTTGCACAACTCCAGGAAGGCACCCTTGAGCACATTTCTGTCATCCATGAGCCATTTTACTCTCTGTGGCAGATCAGACATTTCAGGCTGATCAGGTTCTGCAAGAGACAAGATTTCTTCTACTTGTTCAAAAATTGTATTATTTTGTAGTAATGAGCTCTTCAGGGATTCAACCATATTTTCACTTCGGGCCAACTCCTCCTTAGTAAGTTCAGTAGCTTCTAGTGCTACGGACTTCTCCTGCAACTCAGTTAAACATTTCTCAAGCTCACTGGATTTTTCAGCCAGTGACGTCTTTAGTGAGTCTCGCTGCTGTACCAACGCCTTTCCTTTTGTTACAGCCATACTAAGCTTTTCTTTGGTATTAGCACATTTAACCTTTTCCTGCTCAAGTTCTGCTTTCATATTTCCAAGTTGAGTGTTCAATGTCCCTATCATCACCCTTTCCTTGTCAAGTTCTTCAACCAGTTTCCGGTTTTTGTCTTCTAACTGAGCCATTTTTTCAACCAATTCTGCTTCTTTTCTTTTGAACTCCAGTAATCCACCACGGGCATCAACAAGTATGTTCCCATGTTCTTGCTCTCTAGTACCCAAGCCAACCTCAGAGAAAGACTGCCCAAGCTGATAAATTTCAGAAAGAATCTGATTATACTTTTCAATCAAAAGCGTAGTGCCTTCCTCAATAAAAATTATTTTCCCACTTATAGAATTATCAAATAATTGCTCCTGATTAACAATGGTTGCAAGAGAGGATATCATCTTATCCACTGCAATCTCAATATTACGATCCTTTTCAAGCTGAGTTTCTGATGAAACTCGCAAACTCTCATTGGATCCCATCAACTGGGCAACCTTATTATTGAGATCCTCTATCTCCCTGTCCTTCTCAGAAATAAGTGCCTGAAGATTACTTATAGCAGCATCAGTGTTCGGTCGATCTTCTGAGGCAGTTTTCACAAACTCCAAACATTCTCTTATCTTCTCCTCCAACTGAAAATCAGTGACCTCCCTAACTCCAATCTCACCTTCATTCGGCAATGACTGGTGAGAACTCAGAGCCTTTAGCTGACAATGAAGATCAATCACTCCTTGGGCAACCATCTCTCTTTCTTCCTGCACCACAAGAGAAAAAACAATCATCAACCACTTCAAAAACTTTCATCAGTTCCACCTAAAACAAGTCCTAAAAATCATAGACAACACAAAACCTGGTATCCCTGTACAATACTTTCTTTCTCAGCAACAGCCTCCTCCAGTTTTTGCTGCAGCTGCTCCACCTCGCCAGCAGAGTAACTGTCTCCTCCTCCTCCTCCTCCTCCTCCTCATTGCCCAATTCAACAAAATGACCTTCTTGATGCACAACTTGATTCACCTCCCCCTCACCTTCTTCTTCATCCTCCCCAGCTACAGCTCCTATCCTGGCATCACTCATCTTACTATCCAATGTGCTAAGCTCATCAGGGCAATCAACAAACATGTCATCTCTTGCAGTTCCATCCTCAGTGTCTCCCAGAACCCCATCATTAGCACCACCACGCTCCACCTGATTCACTCACTCACAAACAATTGAAAAAACATAAAAATAAAATAAAATTGGCACTGACCCAATTCTGAATTGCTCGGGTAATTGTCAATTACCTGGTTAATTGCAACCGAATCAGTGCTAGATTCGGTAACCCCATTCGATGCATGGTCGTTCCGAATTGAGAACCCGAATCCGAAACCTGCTCTGTTGCGTGATTCTCAGACATTTCAATCTCTCAGCATCTAAATGCCACCCTCCCAAACAAGATTCGGATCCGCAATTTCAATTGTTTTTTGAAAAGTAAAAATAGTAACCTAGAAAATATAGAAAATATTAGGATCAATTGAATCCAAAATCAAACCTCAATAATAAACCAATTAAAAAATAAAGTCAAGCAACCGAACCTGAAAATCAAATTAATAAAATAAAAACAGAAACCCTAAGATGAAATTGGGTATGAATTTGGGCTCTGAAAGTGTGATTAACGAATCTGAGTGAGTGCCAAGCAAACTGGGAAATGTGCTTCTTTTTAGTGACAAAGTTTGGATCGTAAGAAAACAATTTTTTTAAATAAAGTATATTTTTCTTTTTTATATTTTTATTTTCTTAAGGAAGGCGTTATCATGGTTTGGGTTGGCAACCTGGCACTACTACAGGTCCTGAAACTGCAATGGTAAACGGTAAAGTTACCAGACTAGCTGATTTCAATTTTCATTGTGGTTATCAGGCTCAAACCGGACATCGATTTGACCAAGATATTGGTTCAACTAGTGAATTGTTAATCAGATGTAATTAAATTAATATATAAAAAATATTATTAGGATATATATATATAATATTTATTTATGTTAAATAAAGACCAAGGCTGGCTTGGTGTAAGGTGGGTTCGAGCCTTGTATCAAGAATTTTTTAGAAGAGCTAGCAGGTGCGGTTAAAGCGATTTGGTGCACTGGTTTGATGGACCAGTTCAACATCAATTTGCCGATTTGCTCCCAGATTGATCCGGGTTTGACCCTATTTATTCGATGCATATGCAGAATCAATCTGATCAGAGAATCAAACTGAATCAGTGACCGATTCACTGGTAGGTCCTTTCTATGGTATTCATACTCAAAAGTCAAAACGACATCATTTCGTTGAGCTAAGAAACGTAGCTAAATTTGCTCTCTTGCATTAATTGTCACAAAATCTAAACTCCCTGGGTGTGTGTGTGCCTTTTTTTTTTCGGGTGTGCTTTTGGTCACAATAATATGTAAGAATAATTTTAAGTCTTCTAGAATCTTAGTTACTTATAATATTTTATTAAACAAAGAAAATTCACTTTTTTCATATTTTCATAGGAGCTGACTGCATTTATTTGTATATTTACTAAAAAATGAGAATCTTTTCAGAATGACTTTCTTTTTTCTTGGTAAATATGGTCTTTGTTATGCTCCCAATGGATTCAGTTATCACAATTGTTATATTTTCATTGACCAGCATGTAATTAATATAAATATAATATAAAATATGATTCAGTCAGATTAGGTGATAAATAGTTGACCTAGCCAATGTACAAGAAGCTTTGAATTGAGATATTATGTAAAAGATTAGTTCTATACCTACAGATCTCTTTCCATTAATGTTGCGTCCTGACTCTCTCTTCTGAATAATACTACATCTCGAGAAGTTATTTGTTCACTATTTATGCTGCTCCTCAACAATTATGTGCATGTAGTAAGAAAAAGAAAAGAGAATTATATACTCGAGGAGAACTTGAGAAATTGGATTGAATCAAGTTTCTTTTTTTAAATATATTCTTGCACACTTAAGACAGATATTAAAATGATCATGCAAAATCTTATGTTTGTTCAAGAAATATTTCTTAGAATACCTCTTGATATAGTATGAGGCGAACACCGAAAATGCAGCTACTCAGTTTTCACACTAAGTTATGTTTATATAATCTACAATGAAAAGCTGCTAAGAATTAATAGTATTCAAATTCGATCTAAATCAAATTAAAATTGAAAATAGATAAAAAAAAATGAAAATTGATCAAACTGAATTAAATCAATTTGAATTGGTTCTACATTTGTGAAAACCAAACCAAATCGATTGATTTTCGATTTTTATTTTTAAAACCAAATTAAACCAAATCGATAATATATTATATTAATAATCATATCATATATCATATCACATCTTATTCATATTTTCATATATTTATCTATCTATATATACTACTAATAATTCAAGCTCATTTCAATAAAAGTTTTGTCACATGACACTTCTAGAGTAATTTAGGACTCATAATTTTAACAATTAATAATTTTAAAAAAATTATGACCGCAATTACTATGTATGATAAGAATATCATTGAAAATTATCAGCATTTAATAGTAAAATTGCACTTACAATAATTAAAGAATAAATTTTCAGATATTTCCTGAATTTAAATTTTAACATTCTATTTTTGTTTAATTTCATGATTGTAATTAGCTTCACATGTGCTAAATTAGGGTAATGATTTGATCTAATTTACTAAAAATGTAATTTTTATATTTGTGATCAAATATTAAATTCTAATTCTAGTTATATAAATATTAGAATATTTTAACACGATATAGGATCGACATA
Source organism: Dalbergia oliveri (assembly GCA_030441495.1). NCBI lineage: Eukaryota > Viridiplantae > Streptophyta > Magnoliopsida > Fabales > Fabaceae > Dalbergia > Dalbergia oliveri. The sequence goes on from JAMLFY010000002.1 coordinate 8,165,074, forward strand.
CTTGATGAATTATAATTGGAACATTTTAATCAATATATATTAATTTTTCTCTTTTTTGAACCTCAAACCCAATATTCTCATTAACTCTATCTCTCCCTCTCTCTACAATTTTCACGCTTTCCTTTTATTGTCATCATCTTCATCTTTCTCACTATTTTTCTTCCTCTCGTTTACATAATTCTTCTATTGTCTACATTCTTCTTTTTCATTTATATATGTAATATATTTTTTTATTGCAATTATTTTAATTTGATTTTACTTTTTATTTAACATGTATTTGTTTTTTTCTTCTGATGCAACTAAATGATTTCTTATCTACATATATCTTCTAGTTTTTGCTTTTGTCTTACCTACTATTAGTGGTTGCTATTTTCAAGTACTTTGTTGCGGCTATATACACCGAGTTATAAAAAGACTATAATTATTTTTTGAATTGTTGTAATTGCATTCAATGTTAATATGTGAGCTTTTGCCAAAAGAACCTTCTCTATTTTTTTTCATCAAAAGAGGGCATCATTTGGCTAAGATCATCCTATAGAAGAAGGTGTTTTCGTATAATGATAAGCATCATAATCTCTTGCTATGTTTGCTTGTTTTGTTTTCATGTTTTTGTTTCTCTATTTTTATAGCTTCTTCCTATTGCGGTTTTCTTTTTTTCTTTGTGAAACATGATTTGATTTTTATTTTGCAAAAATAGGTTTTGAATTATAGTATTTATATTATATGATTCATAATATTATTTTATTTTATTTTCTATGTTTTTATTGTCAATTAAGTGAATATTCATAATTGTTGCTAATTTATTTACCACTAATCTATACTACTAATAGTTTATACTCATTTCAAAGAAAGTTTTGTCATGTGCCATTCATTCATTGAGAAATTTATGCCTCATCATTTTCTTGACATTTTTATTTAATGCAAATTTTAAATTTTTAGTTGCATTGTAATTATTAATTGTTTTTTCTAATTGTACTTTCATATGTTTCTTCTATTAACAATACTCTACATTGAACATTATGGCAATTATTAGTTCCACAATTTTCAACATTCAACATATTACAAGCCTTAAAATATTATAATTGAAACTTTTTATAACTTATATTTGACATTGCAATGAAAGGCATTATAATATTTAACATTATTAGTAAAAAGGAAAAATAAATTAAAAATCTTTAAAAAAATAAATGCATTCATATATTTGAAGGAAACAAATACAACCTTTGTACAAATATAATTTTCAAAAACCACCATAAAAATAATAAATCAAACTAAAAATTTAAAATTCATTCATCAATTTAAATGTTGGAAAATATTCCATCATTTATTTTACATAGTTAATTTTCACATGCATATTATTTCACAAATAGTTCATATTTTTTCCTAAATCTGTCTCTTTCCTAACAGTTTTATCAACAATATATTTTTCAATTCTGTCACGACTCGAACTTAGGAATGTGACCATGGAGGAATTTTATCCCTATGTAGCTTTATGACTTTGTCTCTATATGCATAAAATAACATACTTTTCATTCTAAAAACATAACTTCATCTACATTTTTATTCAAAACTTGATATTTGGAAACATAGAACTGAAATGCTTTAATATACAAAGCTTTGAAAATATTTTAATCTTACTCTGAAAATCAATTTAACACTTGAACTGAATCGTAAATTCATCTCTAGCTTGTTACATAATTCTAATCAAAATCTACTATTTCAAATCCATACTTGAAATATGTAAACATATACATAAATATTTCTAACTTTGAAATTTAATACATAATATGAAAATAATACATGGCTCCTAATCCTACCTGGACATCTACTTGAAGCACTCTATTTCTAATATAATCCTAGTCTAAGCCTTACCAAAGTAAGACTCACCACTGAGAACAATTGCATCTATTAAACTTGGGGCTAAAACAAAACCTGACCTTAAACTATGAGAGGAAAGGTGATGGGCAGTCATCGAATCAAGTGAGTGAATTCTCACCCATCACCCCCATGGGACAACCAAGAAATATACATAATGTGATATACATGCAGCAAGCCTAAACCATTTGATATTTATATATATAACTATATAAAAAACGTCTTGGATTCATAAATTCATAGAAAAGCATCTATAATTTTATAATCTATTGAGAAATAATTTTCCATACATATATATAACAGCTATGAAATCAATAATATCTAAAAACATAAATAACATATTTACCAAAATAGAAATCTCTGGTTATGTACAAAATATGTGACATAACAAATTCTTGGGTTATGCATGTCAACCATGACATAATAAATTCTCGTCTGGAATCCCTCAAGAATCTAAATCGGACGCCTAACTAAATTTCATTTCGCTCTATGAGATTGCCCCTAAGGACAACTTGGTACCAAGGTTAATGATCGTTTTTATAACCATTAACTCACTGTCTATTTCTCTATAGTTACCGTCTAGTCTCTAAATAATAAAAACTAATTATTTTCTCTAAACTTTATACTGGGCTCTACTCTAGTTCGAAAGCTATATTATATAAAATATAGTACTTAATTCAAATATTCTAAAACTCTTAAAACTCTGAAATTTCTTAAACTCTGATTCACACAACTCTAACAATCTGAATTTAGCATAACTATGGCTTGAAAATCATGCCCAAGGGATCACCACTTGTAGGAACTTTGATTTCAAGTCCACAGAATATGTATGTGATAATTGTTATAAATTATATTGAATTCCATATTTTTGAGTATCATGAAAACAGAAGCTCTAAGTTTTCTCTTCAACTAACATCTTATCATACAATAGGTAATTTTGATATCATACTTCAAAATAATATGGTTCATAATCATAATAGCTTTGAAACCAAAATAACATGTTCATTCAAAAACTAGATCATACTCTACTCTATATCTTTCCCATATATCTTAACTGAACATTCTAAAATGTAGCTAGATATCTCATATCTAAAAAATATAATAAAGTCATAAATTCATAATAATATATTTTACAACTTGGCATCTTGCTAAATATAACTTTCACTGTAAATATTTTCTTGAGCATATAAAACATTTTCAAAGCACACAACAATCCAATCATGGTCTCATGATTTTCTAAAACACATTTTCATACTATATTCAAAACCATTATCTTTGCCAAAACTTGGAAAATCATCTCTAATCATACTTTTATCTCTAAATTCATGTTTAGAAATCATCATGTATAAACATACTCATAATGATAAGAAAATAAGGTCATGAGTTGAACCCATACATCGTTTGGGCCCTGGAGCGTGTTGGTACCACTAACTTGACCTTGAGAGCTTGGAATGATACCAACAACTTCCATAGAGCAAAATACACCCATGATTAATCTATATTAACTCTATAACAACTCTAAGAATATTAGGGGAGCAGCCCACTTGACAATAATGAGAAACAAATATACCCATAACATAGGGAAAGGAGAAAATGGAAGAAACTAATATAAACCAGAAACAATTCCTTACCTTTGAGCTTGAAGGAGAAGGGTTTGAGTGGGATTGAGTTAAAGAAGGTGGAAGAGAGATTGGAGTAAGGGCTTCAGGTTTTGGGGGGTGATTTACAAGTGGGAGGGGTAATTTATAGGGTAGAGGGTTCTTTAAATGAAACAGTGTCATTTTAGCACTTACAATCATCGGGCACTGCCATAGCGATTAAGAAACCTCGAGACCCTCCCAAGTAGACATATGACTACTATAACGGTCTAGAACCACTATAGCGGTCGATCACGACTCAAAACCCATAAAAATCTTCCACCTGACCATTATAGTGGCCTTTGACCGCTATAGCGTCATCCACTTGACAAGAAGGGTGTCCTTGCTCTTTTCACCACTATAGCAATCCAATGTTAAGGGGCCTTCGCATATCCTGGGCCTTCCTAATTAACATCAGGGCTTTGGGCCCAAATGCTTAACTAGAGTTCTCCAGGGACACATGGACTTGAGGTATTACAAATTCTCCTCTTCCCTAAAAGTTTTTAACTTCAAATCAAGAGCTTTGGAAGGTCAAATATATATATATATATATATATATATATATATATATATATATGTCCATCTCACTACACCATATTTATTTTTTGCAACTTAAACATTTCAACTAATCAATTCCATAATTTTTCATATTATTGTTTTGAAAAAAAAGACTTTAATTTTTCAACATTAAAATATTTAAAAATAAAAATTTCCACAATTTACACTTCTTTGATAATGATAATAATTATTTACTGAATTTTTTTAAAAAATAAATAATTAAATTACTTTTTTTATTGAAAATAATTATGTAATTGATGCACTACTCCAATAATTGAGATGACATATATTAGGATTGTTTAAATGTTTATGATATTTTTACTAATTGTAACACATTAATTATAACATATATTTTAAAATTGATCATTACTAAAAACAAACATTTTAAAGAGTAAAAGTTCACTCTAATCCTTAAATTGTAAGCGTGTTTTACTTTAGTCCTTGAAATTTTAAAATTAATCTTTAGTCCCTAAAATTTTGTTCACTAAGTTATTGTAGTCCCTGGTCAAACAAATGTTAGTTAGTCATTACTGTTCTATTGACATGGCATGTGAAGTGACACATGGCATACCACATATCGATAATGTTTCATGTTAATCCCACGTGGCATACCCCTGTCATTGATGTATCATGTTGAGCACACGTGATATGCTAATATGACATCAAATTAGAATAAGTAGATATTAGTCCATAAAATTTTCAAATATATCATAGTAGTCCTGAAATTTTCTAAAATGTGTAAAAAAAATCCCAAAGCCCCAAATTTCTCCTCTTTTGCTTCATAAAATCTATATCCTCAATATTTTTTAAACTAACTTATTTCTCTCTTATTTTTACACCTTACTTGGTCCAAATTCTCACCATATAAAACAACATGAACAAAATATAGAAAAATATTTAAAAATGAGACGATGAGATACAATAACTAATAAGTATCCTTATAGCAAATGCCTTTCATCATATTTTCTTCCTATTATTATATCAACATACTAATGTTCGTACTTTGCAACTAAAGCAAAAAAAGCATGTGATATAACTTTAATAAATTGAGTTTAAAAATTTTTTAGGTCGTTAATTGATTATATTCTATTTTTTGTAAGAATTTTTAAAAACATTTACAAGGTAAATTATTTTTTAAAATCCATATTAGTTATAACAATATTAAATACCTTTTTTCCTTTTTTATGTTAATTAATTAAATATAAGTCTCAAGAAGCCAAAATATCTTAAATACAATTAAGAACTTGATTAGTTTAAATTAAGTTTGAGACCCTCTATGCTTGGCTAACATAATTAATTTATTAGCTATTATATTGTATTTCTTGGAATAAATTGGGGTTTAAAATGTGAAAAATAATATGCAGGGAAACATGTTATCAAGCGTGGATAGAGTTCATCAATGAACTATTTGAAACTTTTTAGTTGCAATTTTGGAAGGAATTTGGTATCAAAGAAATTTAGCATGACAAGGAAAAGAAACTTAGTCTTATGTTAAATGTACCCGTAAACCATCTCAAATATGAGAAGCTTTAATTGAGCTAAGGAGAGAATGTGTCTCTTATTACACCTCAATGATAGTGGCTTGTACAAGAACCACTGCCTCTTAGGGTGTACAAGTTGAATAAAGATAATGCCATATTCGCAGAAGAAGATGCATATAGACTATTAGCTATTATTCGCGATTGACATGACGAGTTTGTTGCAGTGAAGATTGAGAAGTATTTGGGGGATGTTGATGCAAATAGAGTAAACACAATGACATCAATTTAAAATAGAGTTTTTATGCTTACATCCCCACCTAACATGTCCTCATCTTTACCGAGGATTAAATTGCTTACTAGTCGTTTAATAGGAACACTTACTGGTGATACATTTTCTTCTTATTGTTATTTTATGTGAGAAAGATCTTTGTCTAAGTAGGTTGTGAAATGAGGGATAGATAAGTGGCCAAGTGAGATTAAACAATATTGAGGATCTAAATTTTATGAAGCAAAATATGAAAAATTTAATGATTTAAGACTTTTTTGACACATTTTAAAAAAATATAAGGACTATTTTAATATATTTTAAAATTTTAAACTAATTTGAAACATTTTAATTCGCTACCATATCAGCATGCCACGTATACTCAACATGACACCTCAACAACATGTGACATGCTATGTGGGATAAATATGACGCATCATAGACACGTGGTGTGCCACACGAGAATTACATTAACACGTCATTCATATTAACACGTGAGGTGTCATTTAACATCCCTCGTAGAAAATAGGAATGTTTGACTAATGTTTATTTGATTAGTGACTAAATTAGCCAACGAAATTAAATTTCAAGGATTAAAAAATTAATTTCAATATTTGAAAAACTAAGTGAAACACACTTACAATTTCAGGAATCAAAATGAATGTTTAATATATTTTGTCTACCCTTAACTCTCATATAGTTTACACATGCACATAACTTTTCCAATCAGATCACATTAATTCATCTTCACAAATTTTGCCTGTTGTTACAAATAACATACAAGCAACTTTAGCAATTAGCACAATCGATTCTCGCATCTTAATTAGCTTGCTAGAAAAACTTTAACTAGCTACTAGAACTCAAACAAGGATTCCCAAGTTAATTGTAACATTAATGTCTACAATGGATATACATCACAGGAGTAAGAAGAGTGGTTTTTTCCTGGGCTGAAAAACCAGAAATTTCTCTTACCACAGCTGTGATAAAATGACCAGAGAATTACCAGACTCTATTCACATTTGCAGCCCGGATTTTCCTATCTGTACAATTTTTCTTTCTCCCTTCTTATTTGTTGAAAAAAATCAAATCAAGTATTCATAATACATTAGGAAAAGTGCATCTGGGTGATCTATAGGTAGCTTGTTGATATAGAGGTAGAAGCGCCATAAGTCCTCCTTAGAAACTGTTTCAGCATCAACAACATCTTCATTACAAGTTAGTACCCATAGATCCTCCGAGTTAACCCTCCTCAAGCTACCACGGCAAAAAGGACAAGATTGTGACCGTGTGTTCCTGCAGATAGAGAAAGACCAGCAGAAGAAGAGTGTTCAAATGAAGAGCCACTGACATATTAGGGTGTGTTTGGTTTCAGAAAACAGATTTCAATTTTGCATTTCTTATTTTATGGATTTTGTGAAGGAAATACTGAAAATTTTGAAAACTATAAAATCCAGTTTTCATTTTTCATTTCTAGTTTTTCAGTATTTCCTTTACAAAATTCTGAAAACTATTTTTAAAACCAAACGCACCCTAAGCATGTGGGTTGAGAACATGGAATATGAACAATGTGATTACCACTTGCGGTAGCATTTGATACACATGTCATGGCAGCAATTAGGCAAGACCATTTTGGTGCAAGGTTCTAAGCAAATCCCACACTCATCCTCTCTTTGCAAGTCTACATTGGTTAGTTTCCCATCTCCTTCAATCATCTTCTTGCCATAACTTGTACCTTCCATGCTAGATGATTGCCCTGCTTCTGAAGTCTCCAACTTCTCCAAGCTACCGTGAAGCCGCTGAAGAGATGGCAATATAACGGCTGAAATTCAATTTTTGATGACATAAGCAAATTAAGAAATAATCAGTCAAGGCAGCCATATATGATTTTAAGCTATTTCACGTGATAAAATAATGAAAAGGGGTTCTTCACAAGTCAAATATTCACGCACCATAAAAGTCCCCTATGGTTGCCTTTCTTCCATGACTAGAAATGTTTGATCTACCATCATTGTGTACCTATCCAAAATGAGAGCAAAAACATGTATCAATTGAAAGCACTGGAGAACCTATCCAAAACAGGAAATGAACAAAAAACATAACCAAATTGCTTGAATCAACAGCTAAAGAAAACTTAGGGGCTTTGAGAGCAAAATAAAACATTTGTTCTGTCATTAGCTATAGCATTAAGCAGAGCAAATGTCTTGTCTAGCTCTCAGAGCACCTAAGAATTTCTCACTACAAGAAACAAAATGGATGATCACCATTTGGGAACTCAACTAACCTTGTATATAACTACGTGGAAAAGGTTGAGATATCTGTGGAGAAAGCCAGCACAGGAACAATCCATCCACTGTAGAAATAACAGAAACAGAGGAGCCAGTTGATTGTAAACCAATTTCATTTGAAGAAGAGTCCCACCTTTTGCTCTGGGAATTGCAGCAGCCCTAGAGGGCACAAACCCACAATCCAAATTCAGAGAGCAGAACAACCCAAAAATTAAAATAAAAGATTCCTATTATAAGTAACAAATTCAATAAATATGCACATATGTTGATCATGTTCCTATTGTAAAATTCATAGACTAGAAAGCAATTAATCACCAATTATCTAAACACCCTTAATACCCATTTTTTTCACTGTAACAGTATATATGCAAAAATAGTAGCAATAAATATGCACAAAAAAGGAAAGTTGATAAATTGATAACTGAAAAATAAAGGGCATGGTATATATATATATATATATAAAATTAAACTAACTCACAAAGCATTGGCATGCTGAATATCAGCCTCCAGTACTTTGAGGGAATCATGGTAAGGTAGCCTGGAAAGCTGGTAGGGCATCAATTCCATCTTTTTGTTTCTTCTTCTTCTTTGCCTTCACTTTGTGAAAAACTTAAGAAGAAGATCAACTGGGTCAGAGAACACACACACACACACACACACACACAGAAGAAAGAAAGTGTTGTTTATGTTGGTTCCTATGTGGGTCTTTGGCTTATCCTAATCCTCTCCAAAAGGGAGAAATCAGGACGCAGGTAGAATGAAAACAAGTAAGCAAACGGATGAAGAGAAGAAGGAGAAAATGAAAAAGATGAAAAAGAAAAAAAAAAAAGGTGGCTTTTTTCGATGAATTTTGTCTCAAATTTTCAACCCTTGGTGCTTGGAAGAGAATATATGAGCGTGGTTGGGTTTTTGGCTTGGGTGTCGCAGTGGGTGAGGTAAGGAATGCCGTATGACAAAGCATCGCGTTGCGTTCTTTCCTGTGATATATGATATTTTATTTCAATAATATGAGTCGTATCGGTTTTCATTAATCTAATTTGAATCAAGCAAATTTATTATAGAATTTGATTTTTTGGGTTTAATTTCTATTAATTGACGGTATGAAATTATTTTATATAATTATATATTATTATATTAGTAAAAATAATTATATTTTATATTTAAAATATTATATAAATAATATAATTTGATTGGATAATAATATAAAAAATATTTTATATTGTCATTGTATTAAAATTAAACTATAATTTCTATGCACTCATTATATAAAAGTTTTTTTCTATTTATTATTCAATAACATATTATCACATTAATTATGATAATTGATTCTTACACTTTCTATTTAGAAAATTATTTAAATAAAAAATTTTGATGAACAAAAGTGTAAACCAGCGCCAAAATTATTAAATTACACTCTTTAATACTTTAATGTAAAACTATTCTTTCTCAGTCCTAGTTTCTTTTTTGTTTATAATATTGAGTTCAAACTTCAAAATTTGTTTTAAGATAAAAAAGTTTTGAATTGTTTAGATCAAGCAATAGATAATTTTTATGATATGATATGATGATGAGTGTCAAACGAGAAATGTCATGATGAGATAATATAACTACGAGATGACTCATAATATACGAGATAAAGTTGATAAAACAGAATAATAACTTGTGTTTGTTCAGAAACATACGCTATTATTTAATTTCAGGCCTATAGTTATCAATATTAGCATTTCGCTTTCTCTCTCTCATCGTAATATGTCGATGACTAAATTGGGTAAGGGTTAGTACTTTTTTTTCCTTCTGTTTTTCAACTACAGAAATACATGGATGATGCATTTTTTTCAGAAAAGTCCCTTTTGTATCTACTATTTTGTCATATTTTGAGTTATATAAATTATAAATACAATTAGTATATCATACAAACTGTCCACAATCATTGTTATACTACGGAGGATTTTCTTATAAGGAATAATGTTACAAAAGTCTTTTAACCAATCAGCTTTGAAGAAGGAACCAAATAATGATAAGGAAAAAAAAAACGTTTAAAATATTTGTAACTAATAAATACATGTTGGATGGTTCTTGTGAAGATGTGTGAGATGCTAATTATGATGATTATTTTTTATTTCAAATCTCTATAAAATTGAAAAAAATGTCGAAAGTATAAATATAAAGTATAGGTGGACAAAAGTTGAAGAAGAGTTAAGATATTATGATTGGTATAGTGGCCATGAGAATTTAAATAGTATATAAGATTTTATATTTAAATTTTATTATGGTCAATGCAATTTTATAAGTGAAAAAAAAAATTACCATTAAAAACTATTGGTTTGGTGGATAACGCTTTCTGCTCTAGATGAAAAATTAAACTATAGTCCATTTAATACTTCCCAAGGTCAAGGAGGAGTTATTGCAAACGAATTGGATACATCTTCAATTTGTCGTTTTATATTATATCTGATCCTGATTTTCTTGTAAAGCACGCATGGGTTGGCTGCTCAATAGAAAACATTATGTTATCACCTGCTTGATGCAAATTATTGAATATTTTAGATGATGAACTGGCATTAATAATCATACTATATTATTCGCATTCGATTTTATATATTTAGTGGCCCTGATTAGGTTTAAGTCATGCACAATCCATAGAAATACGGTCAAATCACATGAAAAACAAGTTATAATATTCATGGCTTTTTCAAATGAACACTTGTATTGTTAATCTATTACGGATTGTTCTAGTTATGGCTATACCATGCTCAATTAATGCGAATTATTGGTGTAGTTTAAACTTTCAAGTAATCAAATTGTTCTCAGTCACAATCATGGTCAATTTTCGGTCGAAAAGTGGGAAATAAAAAAATTGAGTGAGTGGAAGTGCCACACCCTTTATATCTTCAACTCAGATGTCATGGTACCTATATTCGAGCATATTTAATGCATATTATAGAAATATGTATAACTATTTATTTTAATTTTTAATATTTAAAATTTATATAAAAATCTAAAATGAGTAGTTATGTATGTTGGTGGAGTCCATATTAAATGTTCTCTAGAAGTATAAAAAATTTCACCCTCTATCCTTGCTCAGTTTCAAATTTCAATTGATGCCTAATATATATTGAAATTTCAGCATTTAATCAAATCTGCTTTCTATGAGGAAATGAAGATTAGGGGAAAAAAAAGGAAAAAGACACATTTATTGTCCATTTATTAAGTTTACAGGTAAGCAAATTAAATCAGATATAACCCGTTAACTCATGCAAATAGCCAAATACAGACGAAAAAGATTACAGTTCCATTGGTTCTAAGATTTTAAGGAATCTTGTCACTAGTCAGTGAGTGTCACTGTGGTATAAACATATTAGTAGTGAGAGACACTGGGCTAAAAAGTAAAAGAAAAATCATGATAAACAATATACAAAACCTACCCAAATAAGGACTTTTCAGTTAGGTAGGTACCTTGATATGATTAAAAATAGTTGAAAAAAAGGGTAATTATCTTGCTGATGGGAGGCAACCATTTGACAAGTCAGGGCTCTCAATTTCAAGAAAGCTTGTAAGTAATGTTTTCCTTGAAGATTGTGGTTTTGAACTACCTGAAGATGATGATTTCAGCTGACTTTCTGACCCTTTTGCAATCTTGGAGGCATCTTGTATAGCCAAAATGACTTCTTGCATCCTTGGCCTAGAGGCACCATGTTGTTCCACACATTGCATGGCAATTTCAGCTACCCTCCAAACAGACTCAGTTTTGACATTCCCAACAAGGGAAGGGTCCATGATGCTTATCACATCCCCTTTACGAATTAAGGATCTTGCCTGCAAAACAATGGTTTTTAAATGATGGAATTTTCAAGTGGGATTGGCATGAAAGTCTGCCACAAAATTCAATCAATCCTAGCAAAATTAATTGCTTCACATGAAATCATAAGGACTTGTTTGGCTTCAGAAATTTGTTTTCAGTTTTTATTTTCTGTTTTCAGCTAGTTTCCTATTTTCAGAATTTTATAAAAGAAATATTGAAAATTAGAAATGAAAACTAGGAAATGTTTTCTGCTAGTTTTCACTGTCTCCATAAATGTTTATGTTGTTTATCTGCTTTTGGTTAGGCAACCTTGCTGATGGTAATTTTCAACTTTGGATTGTTGAAAGGAAAACATACCCAGTGAACTATATTCGTTTCAGGACCATAATCTTCTGGTGATACTGGCTTTCTTCCAGATATCAGTTCAAGCAGAACAACTCCAAAACTGTATACATCACTCTTTTCTGTCAATTGCTGACTTGCATAGTACCTGCTCAAAAAAGGGGGCGGGGAAAATACAAAACTGAGTTCAACAGGTTCAGGACAAAATGTACTGTTGATGCACATATGTGAGAGTCATGGCTTACTCAGGATCCAGGTAGCCTACAGTTCCTCTTGCAACACTTGATATATGAGTTAAATCTTCTTCAGCTAGTCTTGAGAGTCCAAAGTCTGACACTTTTGCTCTCATATTGATGTCTAGGAGAATGTTGCTTGTCTTTACATCTCGGTGAATGATACTAGGATTGCATCCTGTGTGCAAGTATTCAAGACCTACAGAAATAGAAAATTGTTCTTTAACTGTTAACTCGGAAGTCAAATACTTGGTTTACTTATGGACCAAGAAGGCAGTCATTAATCAACCTTTAGCTGCATCTTCTGCAATCGAAGACGCGCTAACCAGTCTAACTGTTTTTGACTTGAGCCTTCTGTCAAAACATGGAATTTATATCATAACACATTACTACTAAATAACTAAATATATACAAGGGTTTGAAACTAGACCATGAATGTGATCCCGTAAAGTGCCATTGTGCATGTACTCATAAACAAGAATATGCTGGTATTCTTCTTCACAATATCCAATCAAAGGAACCAAGTTTCTGTGATGAATTCTGGATAGGAGGGCTACCTGCATATGTGACTCTACAATCAATGAGCTGAAAATTAAGATTTTCTCATATTCTTATATTTCCTCAATTCCTCTTCTTAACTATTTGAGAAATTCATGTACTAGAGTAGGTTCTGCAGTTAGACCTCAGCTGGAATTAAAAAGGTTCCATAGTTTCAATTTCTTAAGCTGTTAGAGAATATTTACAAGTTTATTAGGAAAATGCTATGCTAATGGAATTGAAGGAATGCTTCTTTAGATTGAAACTGCAGGACTCCAATGTGGAAATGCTACCTCAGTCACAAATTGCTGGTTCCCATGACTTGATGGATCAGTCATAGTCTTAACTGCAACCTCTTTTCCATCTCTCATTTTCCCATAGTAGACAGATCCAAAGCTTCCTTTGCCAATTTTCTTTGAAAAATTATTAGTAGCTTCCTTCAACTCTGAGAGTGTAATATAGTAAGCTGTACCTTCATCCATTAAAGTCCCACCCCTACCAAATGAGTATCCAGTTAAAGGTTTAGTATACTGCGTCCAGAAACACCTGCAGGGCACAACAACACCTTGATGGAAGAACTTGATACTTTTCTAGTTAAAAGTACGACACTTGAACTTGGTTTGCTACCTTTTTCATTGCGTTTTTGTTGAGATGCCTTTCGTCGCAGATTATGCAATAGCAGCAAACTTGCTGAGAACAATATTAATAGTATGACTAGCACTCCAATTGAAACTCCAAGTATCAACTGAAAATGCTTCTTGTTCCTTCTATGTAGTTCAGGATTATCGTCATAGCTGGAAGGGAAAACAAACATGGCATTACTTCAATCAGGGTACTAAAGTAGTTGGAAATATTTTCATCCTATCATATTCATACTGAAGTTATTTCAAATTTCAGGTCAATGAGTAGTGTTTAGCATCTGCACTTAAATAGAACTAATTCTAGAAAAATTATACTGTTGCTGAGCATACTTACTTGAAAATGATTTTTGCAGATAATAATCCTGTTGGTATTTCTCCACTAAATGAGTTATTCTGTATGAACCTGTCACACATTCACAGATGCTGTGTGATTAATAAGAATCTGAAAGGTAACAGTTATGTTCAACTGGAGAAATTCAGAGCTAACAGTGAAAATTCTTCAAGTTGTTCTGAAAGAAGAGATGATAAATATTGATGATTAACTGATACATACAGTGCTTGTAAATTTGGCAAACTACCCAAGTAAGATGGTAATGGACCAGTCAATTTGTTGTTCTCTAGATGCCTGCATGCCATTAGGTAAAAAAATGAAAACAAGAATAAGAGGGAAAAAAAAAACATAGCAAGAAGTGTGCTTTCCAAAATATTGCTTCCATTCCAACCCCTCAAAAGAAGGGTATGTGTGAAACTAAAGAACTTACACAATCTTAAGATTGATAAGATTGCTCATATCAGGTAGTGATCCTGAAAGCAAGTTGCCATCTAACCACCTAAGGAAGCAAGAATGAATTAGAAAAGAAATCATATTGAAAAAAAAAAAAAAAAACAAAAATTAAAAATCATTTTTATTCCGAAGGTGATTTACTTACAACTCTGTCAATGATTCCATGTTGTTCAGCTCTAGCGGGATTTCACCCTTCACATTCCGTCTTGACAGGTTTCTAATACAAGTTTACTACAATTAGTAAAAATTTGTACTGCCTGAACTTCCATTAAATATTTATCATGGCAAAATGTTATGTGAACTTCAGAAATATTTGATAACAGTTTCCCACCATGCTTGTGCCTAATTTTTCCCGGACATAATTTTACCAATATCTTGCACTCTACAATAACAAGTAACAATATCTGGAATTCAACATTCTTATATACTTAAAAACAGCCATCAGAGATGCTCATTCATTGAGTGGTAATTCACTAGACTAGAAGTTGGCACGAAAAACAAGTGTCAACAAAAAGGTATAGAGGAGTTACATCTTTGTGATTCTTGGAGGTGTTGCAGTACTGCAATTTACCCACTCCCAGGGTGTTGGAACACAGGGATCCCCTTCATTAATCAGGGCAGCTTCAGCGGACAAGGAGAGAAATGCGTTTACTACATTTACTGTAAAGTGAAACTATGGTTAGCAATCTGCTCATTTAAGTCAACTGATTCGATCAAGATGTAATTAGAGGCATACTACATAGTCAAAAAAATATTCCTAGAATCTTTTGTAGAATTCTTGATCATTGGATGAAATGACGAGATATGACCTACTTATTCATTCAATATTAAATAAATATGACACATAATTCTGACAACTAAATTCGGATAAAATTTCTGGCTATTGGCATTTTTCATACTGATGACATTAACAACTTACCATCACCCCTGTCAGTTTTTGAAGCAATCTCTACGTATTTGCTTATTTCCATTGCATTTAGAAGAGGCCCTCGAGTAGAATCCCTGGTCTTGACAAAGGAGAAGGAAAGAACAAAGTCCAGACTCACATTCATGTAACTTGGTTCATAAAGAGTGTAGCTACCATTGGCATTCTCAGCTATGTTAACCACTGCATTGCTATAGTCAGCTATATAAGGTTGCTCCAGTTTGAATTTTCGAGTCTCATTCTTACCAAGATCTTCAATCTCCGCAAAATAGGCATAAGCTCTGGCATTGGCAGGGAAGTCTTCAAGGTTTAGTCTGTAGGTGAGTGACCCTTTTGTGCCAACAACTGCAGTTTGCATCACTTTGACAGGAGGGTATTCTCTTGTCTGTATTTCTATGTTCCTTGTTGTGTTGATTCTTTCTGTGCCTGGGGCCACCCCAACAAGATAATTTTGCCTTCTAATAAGATCAGAATCCCAGATTCTATCATATGGATCATCTGGATACCTGATATATATTTGACATAAAAATAATAATAATCATAAATAAATTAAGCTAATGACACCAAATATGTCGATTTTTTTTTTTATATCCTTTTCCAAATCAAGATAGCCATGCTGCAAAATTCCAAGGTCCTGTTGATTTTTATTGAGGTCCAATTTTAGAAAGTTATCATAAATCATTCTCTCCCAAAGTCATTAGGTTAAGACACATGAATGGTTTTATATGTAACATGCCTCATCAAGCAAATGTCCATTGGGTTTAAAGCATGGACTATGTACAGACTTATCATACCTTTTACTGAAATTCAACTATTTTATTGAGGAGAATGGACTGGTAAGGATTGAACTCTAGATTATTTGATTATAAAAGTTTTGATACTATGCCATGAATCATCTCTCCCAAAAGCACATAAATAATATTTTTACAGATAATAAAATTCTCCAATTTTTGTGCCAAAAACTATAGCAGATGCAGAAATAAAATTTTGAGTAGGGGAGCTTCCAGACCTGACAGCATCCTCACTTGGAGCACCAAAGTTAATTCTTGCAGCTACTTTCAAGAAGAAGTTGTCCTCAAAATCAGTGGCATACATAGAAAGATTCAAGGGCCTTAGCTCCAGGGTGGATATGAAGGGGGAGCCAGTTGTAGCACAGCACATGCAAACATCAACAGATTTTGAGGGTGCCCTGAAGATCATTTCCTTCACATACACCCTTGAGGCATCATATATTGACACAGTGGCCCATTTGGTTGCATCCAAGTAGAGCTGAAACTGAGGGTATGTGTCTCCATTCCCCAAGCTGCCATACTGAAAAGTTGCTCTCACCAGATACCTCCTCCTCTCCTCAGTGCTCAGTGTGTAACAGTACTTTCTGCTGTCTATAGGAAAGTCTCTCCTGGTCTTGTACTGAACCTTGTTGTCTCCATTTGGATTTTCCACTGCTACTGGCTTTCCATGTTTCATGATATCAGAATCTGAAATCCATGAAAGCCCTGTGCTTGAATCATTGTAGTTGCTTGTCCCACCACAGTCAATGCTGACAAATTCTGCATCCCAAGTCAAATATCTCATATATTTAGAACCCCATCATGGTTTGTTTTCCTCCTCCTATTATAAAAATGGCATGACTTTCACATAATAAGCATGTTTGATTTCCCTTTTTATTTTCTGTTTCCAATCTATATGCTTGTTCTTCAGAATTTTGTAAAGCAAATATTAGAAACAGTAAATGAGAATAGAAAACAAGATTTTATTATTCTCACTGTTTTTTTCACAAAATTATGATAAACAAGAAATGAGATGAAAACAGAAAATGAGTTGAAGTTTTGGAACGCATGGTTGCTTGAACGGAAACTAAATTGAAATTGAAAACTAAGCTTCCTGAGTTGTTGTATAGTGTACTCTCAACTAAAGGAAACGTACCTTCAAGTTGGCAAACCACAGATGATGTTAGTAGAGGAAGTATAACCAGAAAGAGAGAGAATAAACCCATTGAAGTAGGAAGAGGAAATAAAAATTTGCATCAATAATTTTGGGTGAATGATATTGTTAGAGTTTCAGCATCTCAAACCAGCTTTCTCCCACTTGAACTTTAACTTTTTTTTATTGATAAGTTTGTTTTGATTGTTCACTCACGTTTGTGGCTTTATGTGATGTTGGAATCTTCTTTTTCTTTTAGGAAAAAAAGAGGACTTCAGGCCCTGCTTTTCCTGTTTCTTTTTCCCACCCTCCTCTTATAAAGAGTGACACACAAGGAACAATCTCAATCTACAAAAGTGACTAGAATTTAGAATAATATTATTTATATAAAACATTTGTGAGGACAGATCCTGACACTCTCGTTCATAATTGGAAGATGCAAATCCCATTTAATACGAGTCATATTTTATCCAATAATAAATGAAATGTATCAACAAACTGTCCCAGTAATACTACCTACAACTAACATTCCTCTAGAATTTAACACCTGAGCCCCACCCACTTGTTTTTACTACAAGAAGCACCCAAAAACAAAGCCTACGTGGGGATAGTAACAGTGTCATGGGGCTATAAGACAACACAGACGTGACAGGTTGTAGTAATGATCCTACCATGCACTGCAACTTTGTGGCCAGAAGATCATAAATTTGGTCTCTTTTCTTTCTTATTAAGTATTTAATAGCGATGAAACTATATTTTTTAATTTATTGGCATAAGTTGATGGATGGTATATAAAAAACACTTGATGTACAAATTATATATTACGCACAACCTTAACTATGTTAAAAGGCGGGGCCAAAGCCAAATGATGAACAAAAAAAAAAAAAGAGCTACGTGATTATAGAATGGAGGTGTTAAATAATGTACTTTAATTGGTGCCTTTGCAGACCGCATAATCTTATGAAGGGTGCAACTTTGGACCATGTCGTCTTTCTGCACTTTTTAGAAGTTTGAAAAAGTATGCATGAGATATTGTGGAGGCTCAGCACCTAGACTGTGAACTGTGGAGGGTGTGGTCCCCCCATGTAATCTCAATGCAATCAATTCAGTGGTCCAATTTAAACAGACATCGCACTGTCTTCATCTTACTTTATTTGCAATTTGCGTTTCCTCTGTTTTCCCGGAGGAGATTTTTGCAAAGTATCAACCATCAACTTTTAACTTCGCATGCATGTTACCATGAAGGAAAGGCAATTGCTCGAGTGTTGTTGGCGGTAAATGAATGTGGTGTTGTTACCTATGTGATGTGCTATATGGATGACATGTGTCCATAGTTGTGGTTTGATGTGATGTTAGGGTTTGGGGATTTTTCCATTCCTTCGTCTTGAACATTAGTTGTTCTTGTTGCCTCTTACAAAGTTTGTCATCTGAATTGGCGAGCGAATTTGATACCTGACGCCGCCGAGCCCTAGAAGTTACAGTTTCAAGGTGACTGATTCTGCCTTGTATATGTCCATGGAGAGATTCCAGTTCATCCAGATAGAATCCAATTGAGTTATATTTGGAGCACAAAAATATTAGTTTTCTGAAAATAGATATTAGTCACGAAAAAACTAGCCTACAAAGATGAAAAGTTAGCCTATGACTGAGTATTTGGCTAATGAATGTGTGACGAATGATAACACTCATGTGGAGGATGTAACTGATAAAAAATTAGCTTGAAACAACCTCAAAAGGCCATAATCATCATCACGACTTTAAATGGTCGAAGGCTCGGGTTGTAGTTGTCAGAATGACTATTAATGCATATCAATGAAAAGCTTAGGATGGAAGCTTCAACGTGGCGACCCAGTTACTCGGTTGAGGTCATTTTGACGCCAAAAAGAGGTTGTTTCGATACTATTTTTGCCATTATTCTACTTTCATTATGTTAAAGTTAGCCGAATACTAATTAAGATATTTTCTAAGATTTTGAGGATACTTATCCACCAATATGCAGTGTCCTAAAGCTTGATGCTCGAGAACGATAAACCTTGGCTGAATATCCATTGGCCGAGAAGTTAGCCTTGTAAAAAGGCTAGCCTTTAGCCGAGGGAATAGGTCCTACACTAGGCCTTGATCCTGGTGACACTTGTCCATCCATGAATCATTTCTGGACTTTGGTTGAAAGGGACATGTGCTTTAGAACGCGAACAAAGGAACTTTGACCAAGTTTGCAACCAGTTCCATGAAAATAGAGGCGGTTAAGGAAAATAGTTGTTGATTTGAATAAGGGGATTTAGTGAGTGGATAATGATTTTGGGAGGTTACAGAAGAACGTGAGAATGCTCCCTACAAAATAAGACACACAGCAAAGTATTAGTTAGCCTGAAATAAGAATTAGCCAAGGCTGATTACTAGAATTAGCCAAGGCTAGCCTATTTAGTGCTAGAAGTTAGATCCACATTTAGGAATATGTTAGTATATATAGTTAGTGATTGAATAACCTTCGTTGTGTATATAAATAACCATGTACTCGAATGGATCAAGGACGGACACAATGAATCCATAAAATTTATCTTTAAGCAATTTATCTTTACTTTTTTGCACTTTAGCTTTTCTGACTTTTATTTTACAACATTCTTCACTTAGTTTCATTAGGAAATCTCTTCATATCCCAACCAAACACTTTCCTAAGTAGTTTAGGAACCCAGGAGAAATAGAATCCCTTTTTTCTGAAATCATATAAGCTTTGGGGATCAAAGTTTTCATGAAAAATAGTTATTGAAGTATGAGTTAGGTCCAATGGCACTTGATTCTAGTTCATCTATGAGAGCATTAGTTGTTCTTACCGTAGGGATGAAGACCTCTCGAAGAAGGAAGGGAAGGAAGAACCGAGGGCATTGATGGGGACGGTGCGCCATCAATGGTAGACATGGGTAGTGAGTTTGGGTGGTGGGTGCCAACAAGCAGGAGAAGGGGAAGGTGTGGCGGAGGAGGGGGAAGTGATGATGGCAATGGAGGAAGGAGATGAGAGGAGAAGGAGAGGGGTGGCATTTAGCAACGGTTTTTGTTGCATCTAGCCACATTCACAAAATGTGGTTAAACGTAATGCACCAACTCCATGACTACAAACACGTGTCATCTGTATAGCATATCACTTAGTCAACAACACCACATTCATTAACTAGCAATAACACCAAAGAATTGCCCTAAAGGAAATATCGAAATGAAGGGCGACCAATATCAAGAAAAGTGGGAATCCAACCAAAAAAATATCGGTTCAAAGATTCATTGGTTTAAACTTCAATTGGTTTAAACAAATTCAATTGATGTGTTATGATCTATATATATATATATATATATATATATATATATGTATGTATGTATGTACATCAAAATAGAGAAAACGACTCAAGTGAAAGAGGTGATTTATTGTGAAAATGAGAGAAGTGAATTAGACTGTTAGATCTTATATTAATGGCTAAGATTTGCTCATTTCACTCTCATAATTAACCACTTAGTCATCCTCTAAAATATATATGATTAGTGATTAATTATAACATTAAAATAAAAGTTTAATTTCTATGTACCATGACACTCAATCAAATTCTCCATATACGTAAATGTAGTTTCTTTTTGAGATAGTGAGTGTACAAGTCAAATCACTTTTACTTATGTATTAGCATCTAATTAGAAGTCAATGTAAAATTATTTTACAATTACAATGTATAAAAATTAAACTTGCTTGATATAACAAGTTTTATACCAACTATGTGGAATTCATCAAACCAATAACATATTAGATTAACTAAAGGTTTAATTATTCTAGGCTTATAGTTTCACTTAATTTTAAATTAAGTTCCTATAGTTTAAAATTTTTTAAGTAGATTCCTATAATGTATAAGATTTTTCAATCAGATTGCTGTCATTATGAAAACAGAATATTTATGAAATATTCTATTTCCATGAAAGGGTGAAAAGGGAGATGGAAATGAAATATTCATGGAATATTTCATTTTTCATAATAGCAGGGACCTAATTGAAATATTTTAGATTTTAAAATTATAGGAGCCTAATTGAAAATTGAGTAAACTATATGGACTTATAGAAAATTAAACCTTGATTTAAAAATGGATCATTACTTAGTTGGATTGTGATTTCCATCTCTAAACATTTCATTAAAAAAAATTCATGTTTCCTTGTAAGGGGTTGATGGTTCTGATGCCTTATAAAGCATTTAGTGTAGCGGCATCTTTCACTTAGGGGCATTGGAAATAGATTAGACCAGGTTAGTTTTTTACTTAAATAGGTTTGATTTATACTTTCTAAAACCAGTTTATTCGAACCTAGTGCTTGTTATAGATTTTTTAGGAAAAATTACACTACATCTCATAAGGTTTGGGAAAATTCATCATGCCTTCCTTCTATTTGTAAAATTTGTTTATGGGATCCCTCAGTTTGTGAAACTATTACATTGACCTCCATTGAGTTTGTCAAATCATTACAATGACCTCCCTCTATTGTACAATGAACAATGTATTTAGGAGAAGCTAGTGGCACATGAACAAATAGAGGGAGTTGAGATAGATTTGACCTAACCTTAAGGGAGGTCAATATAATCCCCTTTCTTGTTTTTAATGGTCTTAACCTAGCCCTTTTGAAAACTTGGCATAGCTTATAACCTTATTTAAAAACTATTTGCTAATAAAACTGAGTAAATCTCTTAGTTGGTCCTGACTAATATTTCAAAGGATAAATTGGTCCTTGGGATTTTAAAATTTCCCTGTAGTCCTTTACTTTTCACAAAAGGGAACACATTAATTCCTTAACTCATCATTCCAATACTTGAGAAAAAGCACACAGTGTCCATTAAATTGTTGATTTGACTCTCTATTAAAGTCTATAATGACATATTACTAATCTTTTTCATCAAAACATCTACGTTTTATATTCCTTTTACCCTTAAATCCTAACATCACTCATTCTCTAGTTCATTCTTCATTTTCACACATCTCAAGGCAAAACAACATCCTTTAGTGCTATCATGGAGATAAGTGGAGGGACATCAACAATTTAATGAGCCATAAGTGTTTATTCATCAAATATTGGGATGCTAAGTTAACAGATGGGTAATTTGTCCCTTTTGTGAAAAATGACAAACCATTGAGAAACTTTCAAATCTTTAGAGATTGATTTTCGTCCACAATATTAGTTAGGGACCAATTTGGGATAATTGTTAAATAGACCAAAACATTCACTTAAAGACTTTTAAATATATCAAAACATAATATTTTAAAGGTCAAAAGGCTCTTTAAAGAGATCAAAAAGTCTATTCTAAAATAGATTAAAATATTTCAATTATCACAAGACTTTGTAAATAATAATAATAATAATAATAATAATAATAATAATAATAATAATATGGTAGCCTATTAGGTCTAATAGACTTTTTAATTATCTAGTGTGGCCAATCTAACTAAAAAGGTTACTTAAAAGTCTTGATCTAGATTATCTACAAGGGCAGATGTAAGTTAATCAATGTGGGGACTTATGCCCCACAAAATTTTTGAAAAGCTTTTAATAATTATATGTATATGTATATTTTTGCTCCTATATATTGTAACACCCTGAAGTTATTCAAAAACTAATTTGAGTTTCATTAATGAGAATTTGAGTATTTTGATAGACATAGCGATAATGAGGATGACGAAGGACTAGTAGGGAAAAATTAAAGCTAGACATGAATAGTAACTTTATTGGCCTACACTAAGTGAATAGTAACCCTAAAACCCAAATCAGGAAATACCCAAAGCTAAGGGAAGATAGGATAAATGTTAGGATAGAGTATTAGGCTTGAGAATAATTCTGGATAATATTTTGGTTTCTTGGGTAAAGATTATACCCTTTTGGTAAAATTTCTATGCAATTTTAACACTGAAAGATAGCTCAACCCTTAAGTTTAGATAATGCTTATCCCCTAGAGCCAAGTGGATGGTCAGGATTTAATGTTGACCAACAAGACCAAATCCTTGTCATCCACCTCATTATTTTTTTTAGAGAAAGAAAACATAAGATAAATGTTAACACACCAAACTTAAGATAAGAATAACTCAACCCCCTTAGTTCTTCTTCATTCCCTCAAGAAACACAAGATCCATATTCTTTCTTTCCAAACCCTAATCCTAGCTTCCATGGTCCCAAAACCCTAACCTAAAGCTTCTAAAACCACAAGCTTTCTTCACTAAACTTCATAACCTTCAAACTAACTTATTAGAATTTTAATTCATCACCATTCTCCATCATGAACTATCATATACCACTGATGGAAGAAGGATTAGGTGCTATTTGAAAGGGCCTTTAGTGAAGAAAATCATTTTGGAAGGATCATCTAAAGCAAGAAACCTTAAAGCTTCAAGAGTAGGTTTTTGTGGCTTTTTCTTTTCTAAATTTTGTTTATGAAGATATTGAAGTTTTGAGCTTAATATTTTTAGTCTTATGGAATGTTTATATATAGATCTTGATGTGTTTGCATGGGTAGAGTAGTTTGATATTGTTAGAAAATTATTTTTGCCAAAAAATAATTTTAAGAGTTGATGAAAACTCAAATTTTTCATTGGTGGTAAATGTCTCATATTTTTCTTTGGTAGTTGTATATATCTTTTTGAGCTGGAATTTTTTTTTTTTTTTAGTGAAGCTAACATGCTAAGACAATTCCATAATTTTTCTTGAGATCTTTTACTATTTTTGATAAATAAAAAATCGATGCTATTGTAGCTACTTGTTAAAAACCAATTTTGAAACTCTAAATTTGTCTAATTTTGTTACTATATTAAATGATCAAATTTAGCTCTGAAAGTTTTATAGGTTGTTGTAGACACCTTGAGGTCCAACTGTAAATTTTCATAGAAATTGTAAAGTTCATTTGATATGATAATAAAATTAGAAATTATGATAATTGGCTAAAATTAGGTGGTCACTAACTACTGAATTTGTATAATTTTGTTAATATAGCTAAAGACCTTGTTTTTACCTAAAATTTTTACAGGGCCTTATGGATATATTGAGGTATCTTGGTGAATTTTTGTAGCTCTGTTTTATATAGTTTGGTATGTGAACTAAATGCATTACTGAGGTGTGAAATTTGCTTGTTATACTGAAAGTGTACAAATGCCTTAAATTGATAATATAATGACATTTGACTCAAGTGAGATGTGTATTAGTGCATGCTAGAAAAATTTAAAGATTGGTTTATGAGGTATAATTGAAATTATTTGTGAATGAATGCCTATATATGACCAATGCATGCATTTGAAAAAAAGAAAAGAGTATGAGCAAGCAAGTGACAAAAGAGAATGTATGAACTTCAATTGACATATGGCTAAAAATTAGAAAAGACTTACGTCAAATGAACAAGAAGACAAAAAGAGGAACTTCCCTTGAGATATTGTGAGTCAATAAACATACTGACTATGAATAAATCTGGACGAGATTCAAAAGTAGAAAAAGGAAAATCATGATCACGTAGAAAAATGAGCTCAGTTCTAATAAGTAGTTTATTGTCCATGCATGGTGTTATCCACTGATACCAGTTAGTATGAACTAAGCCTTCTGTATGTTGATAAAAAAAGATAGCACAAAAAATTGAGTTCTTTGGCCACAAGAGATGTATATGATGATTCATTGATATTGCATATGACTTATTGATTTTGCATTTGATTTGCACAGATTTTATGGTTGATGTAATGTGACTAAATCACTAAGTATGCTTGCATGAAATGTTTTTAGAAATAAACTCGATTGGTTAAAAATGATTTGGATGATATGTTTATGAGTGCTCTATTGAGAATTTTATAATATTTTTATCCCTATGTTGCATGTACCTTATATCATCTTCAGATCTTTGCAGATGCCACCCTAGGGATCTTCATTGACTTGCTATAGTAGGAGAAGCATTATGATACAAGCCACTTATTTGCCCAGTCTATTTTCATGCCCTATACAACCTCGAGTTTCCATATGATGGTGTGCCTCTGCTAGTACACCCAGTTTTTATGTACCCCCACTTGTACCACCAGCACCTGTGGAGGATGTACCAACTCCATCATCGTTGACTTCAACTCCTCTTTGACTCAATATCTTAGCATGAAGACGATGCTATCATTCGGATAGGTAAATGGTTGTCCTCAAGAGAATTTAGGAGATATTAGAGATGACTATACTTATCTGTTGACTTGTTAGGTTATAGCTACTGGTGTTCCACTTTATATATATATATTATTATTGACGGCTATTGATGATCGCGTTAGTACTTTAGACCATCAACGCTATGTTTATTTTACTTTCTTTTCATGCTTTATGACTAGTATAAGTTGGAAAATATAAGTAACTTATTGCTAATTATTGTCTTAATACTTGAGTAACATACGGTAGTTAGGAGGGAGTTACATGTATGAATTAAATTTGACCCACACTAACTCTAAATAAAATAAAATAATAAAACATAACATATCTTACTTATTATTATGCTTACATGTTATTTAATAAAACATATATGTTTATATATTATTTTTGCCTCATTGTCAATATTTTTTGAATCTGTCACTGATTATCTAAATAATCTAGCCAAAGTAAGTTGAATATAAACTAGGTTGAAGACTTTCAATGAACCCTATGTGCTATTTCCACCCCTAGGTTCTAACATGTAGTACTTGCCTATAACTCTTATAACGTGTGACTCACTCTTCTTCTTCTTGTAGAATTTATCTCTTCCTTCTTCAACACTCCAAATTCTTCCTTGAGTTAAACTTTAAAATTATTATTCCACTACCCTTGTGAAAATTATGTAATTACTAAATTGATATTAAAACTAAAAATATTAAAATTAAATTACTGTTAAAGATACTTTTAGAATTAAATTAATGTCAAAATTAAAAATGTACAGATTGAATTACTGTAAAAATGTTTATTAACATTAAATGGATGTGAAATTAAAAATATCAAACTATATAATTTTTTTTTTCCCGCATATATCAGCATCTTTGTATCTGACTGGCAAGGGGCAACTGGCCGTGGCAACCTATAGTAGCGACCCCACACGCTTAAGGCATAGGAAGCAATCGCAGTCACATCATCAAATCTGCTGGTGCACCGTTCAGCATCTTGCTTTTAGGGCCCTATATTTATGTCGGTCTTTTTAGTTTTTTTTTTTTTGTCTCCAATATGGTTTTCTGTTTTGATCTGAATTATAGCTTCTTTTTGTTGTAGTCTGAATTATTGTTCAACTTTACAACTAGCTTCATTGTAACGTTTTGGACCCTTGCCTCAACCGAGGACTGGACCTTTAGACCTAGCTGATGTGATGTATATTTATTGGAGCGGGTAGATTAAGAAGCCATACTACCTACTTGCAAAAGGAATTAATTGCACCGTCTAATTATCCATGTATTCTAAACATTTATAGTTTTCAAAAATCAATTGTAAAATACTTATGAGTGTAATTTTGATATATTGATAATATAAAAAAAATTTATATTATTATTTAGTCTTATGCTTCTTGTTCAAGATGATTTCCAGCTTATGCAATAGATATGGGTGTTAGGCATACTAGATTTTGTAAATCAATCTCAGTGCAAAGCCCTTTTATTCTATTCCAATGATCAAATGATTATTTCAAAGAGAAAAATCAGCTCTTAAAATATGAGTTCCCAAAGTACTTAATGATAAGTCTTCTATCGAGGTCTTGCTAATAATGAGAAGCAATCCAAAACACAAGATATGACAACTGAGTGTAATTAGACAAGTTTATTGATACACTTAAAGGGAGGTTTACAAAAGAAATTGTCAAATTACAAAAAGAATTGACTAACAAGAGTTGCTAAGGAGCATCCTCGAGGCATAGAGAAACCAAGTCTAAAAGCTATGACTACAACTATGGCTAAAAGATGCAATGTAAATAGTAATTTGTTGATGCGGTCAAGGACTTCTACAAATAGTTGGTCTTGAGGTATTAGAGCTTTCCCCGTGTAAAATTGCTGATTAATCATTTTTCATTCAAAATAGATTCTCGCTTTAAAATACTCCACGTGACCTTATCGGTTTGATAGTCCACATATTAGGCTAAAGATGAGTTAGTCCCTCTAGGTCTTCATCGAATGAATCCCTTTATTTAGCCGAGTTTTTTCCTCCTTGGAAAACATCCAACGCTTGCGATTAAACATTTGACCTCAAAAGCTAATAACTATATTTTAGTGCCAACACTTCTAAATTGAAAATTTTTAAAATAGTGGATGATTGAATATCCAAATTTTTTATCGATATGACAATATACGTTGAACGCGTGTAAAAGTTTTATACAGTGACCATGCATATAAATGCTTATTATGTACTAGTACATGTATCTAATAAATCTTATGCTGATAAATTATGAGCCAATTATATGATTTTAAATTTTTGTAATAAATTATTAATAATATAATAAGGGAGACTAATTTTTTTATTAGTTGACTTTTCTACCCATTTTTTATATGGTCCTAATATTTAATCTCTATTTGGCAAAGGAATAAAAATAGGAGTAAATTTTCTAGGGATAAATATCATGTATAATTTTGCATACAGAATTTATTCATGAAAATTTTTCTGCCAATTTTACTCCCCAATTAAATATACCATAAATATATTCTTTTCAATTGTCCATAATATCTTACTTGAGATTCGGTGATATTACCTATGATAGCCTTTAATTTGTTGTGTCTATACTAATACCCCTTAGAGGGAGAATTCATTGTCATATTTAAAAGGAAATATTATACTTAGTATTAAATTCTATAAAATATATGTATACTGAGTCTAATATCGCCTAATCTCTGACGAAAGTTATAGTGTGTATTTCTTCAAATTAAGATATGTATATGTCTTCATTCTCTTATGTTTGAATTGATGGAGGTGAATGAAGTAGAATAGGATTTTAAGTTGTTTAATTATTTAGATTTCTAAAATTTGGATAGAATGAAGCTAAGATAGATGAATTTCATTTCATCCAATTCCATAAACTTTTCACAAATTTCTTCCCTCACAAATTGGGAGGAATAAGATGACCACAAGTTACTTAAAC
The DNA here is from genome assembly GCA_030441495.1 of Dalbergia oliveri. Classification (NCBI taxonomy): domain Eukaryota; kingdom Viridiplantae; phylum Streptophyta; class Magnoliopsida; order Fabales; family Fabaceae; genus Dalbergia; species Dalbergia oliveri. The sequence continues at coordinate 8,193,454 of JAMLFY010000002.1, forward strand.
AATTGAACGTAATTTATTCCATTTCATTCCGCTTACCATGCTCCATTCTCTGAATTGTTTAACTTTATCCTTGCGTCCATTGTATGCCATTGCAAGTGGTGTTGGAGTACATATACAAGGGGTCTGCATTATTTTCTTTTGGCCTCTTTCATAGAAAGGAAGACAGACTCACAGCTGTGGAGAGTTGGCAACTGGAAATGGAAACTGGTTTCACAGCCAAAAACAGTGGCAGTTGGCAGTGCCACACCATCAATGTCCCTTATAGCACAAAGAATAGAAATGAAGAAAAAGTAAAGAAAAGTAGGCACAACATTAATTAATTTAATGGAGGACCAAACAACAGTGTGAACTGTGTGTAGCACAATTTCAACGACTGGAGTACATTAATATCCGAGACATTGTCAAACACAAATGGCAAACCATTGTGGCAGGGCAGTGCAGTGCAGTTGAAGACGAAATTAATGAAGGAGGAAGGAAAAAAAAAGGGTAAGATATGTGGGAAAAGGCATATATCCTTTTCTTTCCTTGCAGTGTGCAAAGTTTTAATTTTAAACAAGCAACCTGCTTTCTCTCTGATTTTTAAGAGATTTCCTTCCCTTCCTTCCTTCTAATCCCCCATGCTTCAAAAATTATTAATTCCCTTTGAATTCGATAGAACAAACCAAACAAGGTCCTTTGATAAAAAGGGTTCAGGTTTTTTTCTTAATCAACTTTTCCTCCTTTTGTCCCATTTTTCTTGTTGGGACTTGTAATATGTGGCAAAGGCAGGCCAATAGTTCTTCTTACAGTGATTCTATAAAGGCTCTCGAAGCTGATATCCAACATGCCAATACCCTGTAAGTTTCTTCTTTTATTAGTTTTATTTATTTATTTATATAAGGGTTTGTGTTTTATGATTATACATTATGTCATTCCCTTTTACAAGGTCGCATAATTAGGAGCTCGTCTTTTACTTTTTCGGGGAGACTAAGCTGAAATATTCGCCGAAACAATGTAATCGTATCGGTATAACAGAGGTGAAGTTGGGAACCCGAGTGAATTCGAAGTGAATGTGTATATTTGTCCATTTTTTTTCCTCCTAACAATAAAAGAGTTTTGGTAACCATATAAGCCTATTACAAACTGGACTCCTTATTCCTTAAGCATATACTTAAGGATTCAATTTTTACAGTATGTATGGAAAGAGTCTTATGAATAGCAATACATACATCTATTAATTATACGCCTAAGATGATTCATTATTTTCGATGAAGATAATCTAATGGCTAAACATACAAAGGGACTTATAAAATACAATTAAAGTCACTCAAATACTTCACCTAATTACTTAAGCTTTTGCTGTGGTTATTTCATGATATATGAATCTGTGATCTATCTTATAATTTATATGAGTTAGAGATTTAAAGTAAGTTCTTCTCATCAAGTTTTAAATAATTTTTTTAATTAAAAAAAAAACTGTGTTAAATGTAAGCATTTGATAAAGATGTATGTATTGGGTACACTTTAAAGTTTAAACCTAAAAGATTTTTGCTTGAGGGAGCATTAGAAATATGATTAAAGTCATTCACATACCTTCACTTAAGGTCTTTAAGTTTTCTAAAATGTTAATTCATGAAAGAAAAAGTTATCTATATATGTTACTATTTTCCTTAAGTTTGGTCAATTTTGATAGCCAGTTGTCAATAGAGTCAAATAGATCAATCTTCTATCTATGCATACTTACATGCTTTAAATTTAAGTTTTAGGTGTTTTCATTTGGTAGCATTGTTTACTGTATTGGGACAAGAAATACAGGGATAATGGAAATAGTAGAAATAGAAACATAAATAATAAATATATATAGGGTATTATTAGAAGACAAAGTATTAAATTTTTATCTTGCACTATCCTTACTGTCCCATATCTAAGCTATAGAAATTTTGTGTTTTTCTCTGGAAAAAAAAATTTTTTTGTCCCTATTTCGTTTCTACCATCAAATAGATTTATGTCTCTAGTTTCTATATTTCTTTGAAGATAGCAAACAAACTTACCTTAATGAATAACCTATATATTTACATATGCTTAATGAGTTCAAAAGTATGTCATAACTTAATTAGTGAAAGAGAAATGATAATTATACTCATTAAAGAGAACATTTCCTAGTAATACATTATCTATTATTAAATGATTAGTTTGCACCTCTCACACTTATAAGGACAAAAACACTTCTCTTTACCTAAATTTTTATTAAATGAAAAAAGACAATTTTGTTTGTCATTCAGTTGTTCGAGTTGAAGTGTGACACTTCTTTGTTTTGCCAACATGAAATTTTAAGTTTGACTTGTCTATGCTTATGCTTGCTATTTCTGACTTTATCTACTTTGTTACGTTGTTGTTATTGAACAATGCAGGGCAGCATCACTTCCCCGTGATTGTGGTGGGGACTATATTCAGTTGAAATTATCCTACGGCCCTTTTGCTCCTCTTTTCTTGTACTTGATCCAATGGTTTGATTTTAGTTGCGCATATGCTCTGCCAACGTATTTAGGATTACTCCACATCCTTATCTTCAATGTTGGTCACTGTCACTCATTGTTCTTGTTATTTTTTCTCTTTTTCTAATTTTCCCATTATTATTATTATGATCCCTCCTTTTATGGCAGAGATGGTGTTTTTTCAGGTATACGGTGATGGAATGCCATCTATTTCCACAAAAGAAAGGAAAGCCACAATAAAAGAATTCTATGGTATATGCCCTATTGTTGCATTATCTAATTTTTCTCATTGCTGTATTTTTTCTCTTCAACTCTAAATGGACTTACATAATTAAGGGAATACTTTTGCAGCCGTCATATACCCTTCATTAAGACTACTTGAAGGCGAGTTTAGTGCGCATAAAAGTAACGATCAAAGAAGCAGTTGCACGGAAGTCGTGACCAGAAAGAGGCTTGAAAAGCTTCTTGATAAAGATCTAGAGGGAGAGGAGGAATGTGGCATATGCATGGAGAACAGCATGATGATGGTACTGCCAAATTGTGGCCATTCATTGTGCATTGGCTGCTTCCACGATTGGTACTAATAATAACTATGTGCCGCCAGACTTATCTGAGTTCGAATTCTATTGTTTGAGATTTTTTTTTTATTATTATCAATTAAAAGACACATATGAAAAGATTTAAAATAGAAAATTATACTTTACCCTGCACTATATCTCATGTTTATTTTATTTTCTAAATTTTAAAAGCATAAAAATTCACCCTCTAAACTTTCATAAATGTGCATTTTAGATTTTTGGTTAAGGTGCATGTACTTATGTCTGTACCCCATAAGTGAATATATGCAAATTGATTCCCTGGATTTTTTCTAAATATGTAATCTAATACTCTAAATTTTCTTAAATTTATAATATTTTTATTATTAATTGATGAAAAATTAATAGAATGATCATTTACACTTTCAAGAAAGCTTAAGGGGTCAAACTGTATATTTTTAAAGTTTAAGATTTAAAGTGTCCATGAACTATAATTTAGGTGATAAAGTGCAGTATTCCGTGAAAATTAAATAACATTTCATGTCATTCATATATTTTCATTTTATTATAAAAATAGAATAGACATTACATAGAGAAAGACATAAATTCCTTGTATCTTTCTCTCTATCTACGAAGAATAGTTACTTTTTAGTACACAAATGTCGTTACTCCATTATAATGGTAACCTATTCATGGGGGCTAATTAGCCTTTGCAAATTGTAACATACCAAATTTTCAGGTGTATGAGATCAGAATCATGCCCATTTTGCCGCGGCAGTCTCAGGAGAGTCACTCCAAGAGATTTATGGGTGGTTATTGGCAACAATGATGTGGTTGACAGGGCTACAATTGCAAAGGAAAATTTAAGACGTTTATACCTTTACATGGAAGCCCTGCCTCAAATTGTTCCTGAAACACATGTGTATACATTCAATTATATGCTATAATAACCTTAAAGGGTAAGCTGGGTGTTTATTACATGAAAGATTTAGAAACCTCTGTATGGAGAGTCTTGCTTGTGCTTTGGCAAAAGTTGGAAGTGTGAAGAGCCGTTTTCTATTTGAAACTGCGTACACAAATTGGCCGAAACAATAATTTATGTTCAACTGTTCAAGTGAGTCCTGAATTTGAAGAGGGAGATTTACTCAAGTATATGTGAACTACGACAAATATTCACATTGTAACGTTTAATAAATGAGGTGTGCTTCTTGGGTTCAACTCATATGTTATGAACCCATTTATCGATTATAAATGGAAACCTTAATATGTATAAATCGATTATAACGATGTATCAATGTCTGGTGCATGTATTATGGAATTGAAAGAATACAATTATTCTGAAAGAGAATTGAATGAAAGCATACAAGAAGACTCAAAGAAAGTAAACGAATCTGAAAGTGTTTTGTATTGAATATTGCTAGCTTAGTTACAAAGATGATATACGAGTCTTTATATAGCTTATACATAATTGAAAGCTGTTACAAGAACTAACTAATAACTAACTATATTAGTAAGTAACAAATTGATATTGAACTAATATCTTGAGGCTTATCTTATCAGCCCCCCTCAAACTCATGAGGTGAAATGGTTTCAACTCTGAGTTTGCGCCTCAAATAAGGGAACCAGTGCTAGAGACAGACTTGGTTAGGATGTTTGCAGCTTGTTCTTTAGAAGGAATATGATGAATCTGGACCCGTTGTTGAGTGACTTGATCTTGGACAATGAAGATCAATTTCAAAGTGTTTGGTGCGGTTGTGAGAATAGGATTTGCAGTAAGCATGACAGTGCTCATATTGTCACAGTAAACACAAGGAATAGTGGGAGTGGAGTAATGAAGTTCTGAAAGAAGGGATTGGATCCATGAGATTTCAGCTATAACAGAGGCCAAAGAACGATATTCAGCTTCATGCTGGACCTAGAAACAACAGTTGTTTCTTGGACAGCCAAGACACAATGTTGGGGCCTAAGTAAACACAGAAAGCCAGGAAGTGGAGCCTTATCATCAGGGTCAGAGGCTTAATCTAAATCGCAAAAGGCAGTGATAGGAAGGGTAGAAGATGGTCTAAATAGAAGGCCATGAGAGGAAGTACCTTTAGGATACCTAAGGATGCGTTTACCGCTTTCCAGTGGGAGATAAGAGGAGAGTGTAAGAAGTGACATACTTTATTGACAAAAAGGCAATTTCTGGATGGGTTATGGTAGCATATTAAAGGCTTCCTACAATGGATCGATAAAGGTGGGGTTGTCAAATGAGTCAATGCCATGTTTGGTAAGCTTTAGGCCAGAAGACATAGGAGTTGGAAGGGGTTTGCTCGAAGTTAGTACGAAGAAGAAGATCAGGAATATATTTGGTTTGACAAATGAAGGGTGCCATTTGGGAGTTTCTTAGCTTCAATGCCCAGGAAGTAATGAAGATGACCTAAGTCCTTTAATTCAAAGGTTTTGTGTAAGGTTGAGATAAGAGTTTGAATGACAGGAGGAAGAACAGTGATGAGAACATCATCAACATAAACAAGAACAAAAATGGTATAGTGAGGAGTAAGTTTTGCAAATAAAGAAAGGTCACATTTGGTTGCATTGAACCCAAGATGACTTAAAGCAGGAGAAGAATTTCAGAAACCAAGCCGAGGGCTTGCTTGAGGCCATAAAGAGCCTTGTTGAGCTTGCAAACTAAATGAGGACCACCAATTTGAAAACCATCTAGTTGTTGAATAAAGACTTGCTGACATAGATCACCATTGAGGAAAGCATTTGTGAAGTCTAATTGATGAATGGGCCAGCCAGTAATGGGCTAAAGTGAGAAAAATTTGAATAGTAACAGGTTTGATGATAGGGCTAAATGTTTCGAAAAATCAATGCCAGCTTGTTGATGATAGCCCTTTGCCACAAGTCGAGCTTTGTGCTCGAAGATGGTGCCATTAGGATGATATTTAATGCGAAAATCCATTTGCATCTAATTGGAGTATGATGAGCTGGAAGAGGAACCAATGTCCAAGTGTTGTTCTTCAGGAAGGCATTATATTCAAATTGCATAGCATTTTTCCAGCAGGTTAAGAAAGTGCTTCTTTAGGGTTGCTGGGTTCAAGAGTTGTAAGGAAGGATTTTGGTTTGAAAATGCTAGCTTTGCCTCTAGTTGTCATGGATGACAGGAACAGAATGAAGGTATGGTTACAGAAGAAGTAGAGACAGTGGATCAGGATGAGATAAAGGTGCAGTAGGAGTGATAGATGGAAGAGATCCAATTTGTAATGTAGGCTTGTGACAAGAGGAAGAAGTAGAAAGCAAGGGTAGGTAATATAGGGGGGTAAAGGGAAACATAATTGGGTGGATTAGAGGATAAAGAAGGGTTAGAAAAATTAGAGGAAAAGGAAACACATGTCCATTGAATTGTACATGTCTAGAAATATAGATCTACCAGGAGGATATAAGCATTTGGAACCTTTATGATTTGGACAATAACCAAGAAAAATGCATGTGCTGAACGAAAAGCAAGCTTGTGAGAATTATAAGGTCTTAAAAGAGGATAGCAAGCACAAGCAAAAATTTTGAGAGAGTTATATGGTGGTGGATGTAAAAAGAGTTTGGTATATGGTGAAGCATGCGTGAAATAGAGTAGTAAATTTATAAGATAAGTAGTGGTTTCAAAGGCTTTATATAGAATTTAAGAGGTAGAGAAGCATGAGCAAGAAGGGTGAGTCCCATTTCATGATATGACGATGCTTCTTTTACAACTATTTTGTTCATGTGTAAATCTATGTATAATGCCATGATCATGTAAGAATTTAGAGAATTTGAGATATTCCTTAGCATTATCAGTTTGCAAAGTTTTAATCTTAGTGCCAAGTTATAATTCAGCCATAGATTTGAATTGAAGAAAAGCATTAAAAGCTTGAGATTTGTGAGATAAAAAGTAAATCCATGTAAATCTTGAATAAGCATCAATGAATATAATATAGTATCTAGAACCATTACTAGAAAGTAAGGAGGAAGGACCCATATATCAAAATAAATGAGTTGTAGTGGTGCAAAATATGTAGTAAGTGAGTTAGGGAATGGAAGTTTATGAGATTTCCCAAGGCAACAAGCATGACATGTGTAAGGTATTTTATTGATGTCAGAAGCAATATTATAGAATGACAGAACTTGTTGTACAATTTTATTTGATGGATGTCCTAATCTAGCATTGCCAATCAATAAATTTAGCATTAGGGACAATAGTAGAATTAAAGAGAGAGAGAATTATTATTGTTGAAATGATGTGAGGAGGAAGTTGAGGTGTAGTGGCCAAATTTGGGAAGTAATACATGTTATTCTTAGGAAATCCTTCCAGAAGAGTTTCCTTGGTTTCTGAGATTTCACCAAACATTTGTTAGCATGGAATTCAAAATATACATTGTTATCAAAGCAAATTGAGAAACACTAAGGAGATTCTTGGTAATAGCAGGAACATGTAAAAGGTTTTTAAGAAAGAAAATGCAATTAGAGGAAGAAGAATGAAGAAAAGAATTACCAAGATGAGCAATAGAAATACCTTGACCATTACCAACTTGAACTTGTTCAGATCCAATGCATGAGGTGCTGGTATTGAGTGTATTAAGATCAGGAGTTAGATTATTAGTGGCTCCAATTTTGGATACCATAGGGGATCATAGACAGTAGAGGGTGTGGCTAGCAAGCCAGGTTGTGATGCAATTGGAGAGGAGGAAGAAAGGATGGTGCTTGCGAAAACGTTTAAGCAGGTTGAGAGTTGATTTGTTGAGATGGTTGAGGAGGATTATTTTGCTACTATGGAAGTGTGAAATTGGGATTGAAACAATGAAAACAATCCCAAACATTGTGACCAAATTGTTATACAATTGACATTGAATGTTGGAGAAGGAAAGATCTACCACCTCCTCTACCAAGTCTTCCTTTCCCTCGGTGAAGCGACCACGACCTCATGATGCAAAGAACTATTGGGATTGGAAATCTCTTGTCGTTTGAACAAAATTAGTTTGAATTAGGTGGATTGAGATCAATTTTCTAAACTTTTCAATTCTTCTTCAGGAAGTAAGGATTCAATTTCCATAACCTTGTAAGGTTCAAGTCGAGAAGAAGGGATGTAATAAAGAGGCTATATTCTTCGGTAAGCCATCAAAGATTGCTTCAAGATGATTAGAAGTGGTGACAGTTCTCCTACCGCAGGAACATGATCAATGAGTTTCTTCATAGAAAGAAGATAGTCATGCATAGAACCTTTCTTGGTGTTGCGAGTTGTAATTTGAGTTTGCTGATATGTGCTTTTGTTTGTGCTGAAATATGGCCTAGATCTTATTCCACACTTGATGAGAATGGTGGCAGCCCACCATTTGAATACGTAGAGATGGGATAGGGAAGCAAGAAGCTAGGACAAGAGAAGATTATCTTGTTTTCTCCATTGAGTGAAAGCAGGATTAATAGAATTGGAAGTAGCATCTTCATTAGTAAGGAATTTCTTGGGAATCTTGGAATCAGTGAGATAGTCTTCTAGTTCATAGCCAATGATTGTGGCAAGAGCTTCTTGTTGCCATGGAAGATAGTTGTCTTCATCGAGTTTGAAGGAAACGGGATTGGCAAAGGTATGAGTAGAAGAGATGGAGGAAGAGGATGAAGTGACAGTGGAAGATGATGGTGCCATGGATCAAAAAGAATTGAAAGAGAATTGAATGAAAGCATACAAGAAGACTCAAAGAAAGTAAACGAATCTGAAAGTGTTTTGTATTGAATATTGCTAGCTTAGTTCCAGAGATGATACACGAGTCTTTATATAGCTTATACATAATTGAAAGTTGTTACAAGAACTAACTAATAACTAACTATATCAATAAGTAACAAACTGATATCGAACTAATATCTTGAGGCTTATCTTATCATATTCTAAAAGTAAAACCTAGATATAAAAAATCTGGCAAAAACATAAGAATAATACATCAAAATTTATTGAAACCAAAAACCCAAACCTAGGAAAATTAACCAGTAACAACCACACTGATTTAATAGAATACTTAGAATATAGACACTATTGCATTATACTGTAGTTATTCATAAATAAAAAGATTAGCATATCAAATCTCATATATATATCAGAAACATTATAAAACATCATATTCTTTCTACAAATAAAACATATTTCTCGTGACTTCTTTACGAGCAGAAAATGACAATATCCGTCTATTTATTACTAATAGATTGAAAGTACAGTTCCAAAGACAAAAGACTAAACAATGATCACTCAAAAGAACAATATTTCCGTCAATTTTTTTTTTTTTTTGCCAAGTGTCAACTATAATTCTGCTCACAAGATCAATCCTTTTTCTGGATGAATTTACAATGTCCGCTCTCAAGTGGAATTTGGATGCAATGGCAGATTTTGGCATGCTGCAATATTAGGATATAGTCATGATAGAGCTTAGGCATTACTTCTACGCTTGACAAAACCACCATGCTAGTTGTAAAAAGTTTCCAATACAAAAAGCTATCATCTTTCCTGTGTTCTTTGGATTAATCACTCCAACTAATGATCAATTTTGTGTGTGCCAATGGTAGATGAGTTGCCCTGTGTAATTTTTGAATTTCGAAACTTTGAGCGGTGTGCAACTCAAACTTATTGCAATTAAAATAAAATAAAAAATAAATGTGATTACTAGCCTACAGTGACCGGCTAATGCCTACCAATGCAGTCGCCTCTATGGAAGCATATGAACATGACTCCTCCACCACACCATTTCCTGCCTCCTTTGCCACCACCACCACTTACTCCTCTACCTCCACCACACACTTATTCTCTTCCCATGATCTCCATCATCGCACCATCTCTTCCCTCCTTTGCCACCACCACCACCGCTACCTTCTCCTCCCCTGCTTCATTCATATTTGGAAACCCTCGCAATACACCTTCCATCGATGAATCAACTGCCGCTCTCCCACAAATCATTAAAACAAAATAAAAATTATGACAACTTATCAATTGCAATCTCAAAGTAACGAACCCCAAGAGACAAATAAAAAAGACCTTTCACTACCATAGCACAATACCATCCAAAATTTCCCCACTTTTTTCAAATCAACAGGTTATAAGCTTCCTAGAAGAAAACCCAAGACAAACAATAAAAAAAGCATAAAACTTGATTGAGTTTGATTTAAAAATAAATAAAAAGGAACATGCAAGAAGAACAATGCGATCAGAGTGTTTTAGAACTTTACGAAGGTGTGGTACGAGTTGGCGAGGAAGTTGCAGAGGATTAGCGGAGGAATTCCAGGACCCTGGTGGGGTGGAAAAGCTGGAAGAGAAGGAAGCAAAGACCGACATAGAGCTAAAAGGTGTCAGGTAAGAGGATTAGGATCGTTGTTGGATGGAGTCCACTTAATGCAGGCTGACAATGAGGCCGGTAGAAGATGAAGTTATGGTAGAGGAACATGTGGTGAACATCCATTTATGGACGACTTGGGGGTGAGGTGACCTGATGTTGATGAAGGAGCGTCAGCTCTGTTTAGATGATAGAAGTTCGAGTAGTGGTGGCGCTCAACAAAGGTGGAAATAGAGAAGGAGAGACGTTTAACTACATTATTATTACATTCAACCATATATATATAAAATGTGGTTAAAGCAATTTATCAACCTATTGACCAGGAACTTGGATCTGGAATCAAAAATAAAAAAAGAATACTTGAATTGTGTGGTATTATGGTTAGATAAGTATCAATACCAAGAAGGAGGAGAAGAATCGCAGTTATTTCTAAAGCATGTTCAAATTTATTTTTTAATAGAAAATACAAAGTTGAAAAGTGTTTCTTGGAAATGTTTCCCTTTACCAAAATCATTTTCTCATTCTCCATATCCCTTTACTTTAACATTCTCAATATCCTTCCCTCAATTTTCTCCAATCTATAACCCACCCAAAGCATGAACAACCTAATTACACAACAACAATGGCATCGTCCTGTGACGTATGGGCAAGGTGAACGATACGGTGGTTTGCAATGCCACAAGGATGAAGAGAGAAATTAATATTTGAGTATTGAAAACTTCAAGTGATGAGCCGTACCTGATTGTATGCTACAAAAAAAAAAAAAAAGAACTCAAGCTTTTACATTATAGGAAGGGAGAAGAGTTTGAGAGGTTGTGCTAGATAGGGTTTTTCTCTGAATACCTTTCCAGCACAACTACTCTTTGGTTGCGCTATGATGTCTTAAGTCCATGTGTCTCTAGATAAGTCTCATATGGCTTTAGGGTCTTGGGACCTACCCATGCCATCGGAAGACCCCAGATGCATGAAGACTCCAAACTCAGAACTTGCATTTTTGTGATTGCTATAGCTATAGAGATCTTGGTTAGTGCAACTGCACCATTTTTTATTCTATAGGTAACCATTATAGTAGTCATAGACTACAATAGTGATGGTGGCCATGGTGAGACCGCTATAGCGGTCAAGCGTGTGGTGTATTTCCCCTGTTATAGTGGTCATAGACCGTTATAGCAGTTCCCCTTTGCATTATCACACACAAAAACGATGTAGTTTCACTAAATGAACCCCTAACCCTATTTAAACTCCCTAAACCGATCTCACTCTCTCCATTTTGAGCCCCTAATCCTTTGAAACCTCTCTTCCAGCCTTTTCACCATTCCTCCATTCTCACCTCGTCCAAGCTCTAGGCTCCAAGGTAAGGAATTGTAATGGTTTACGTTAGGCTTCTCTCTTTCTCTTCCTTTTTCATGTGTTTGGGTGTTGTTCTTGTTATTGTCAAGTTTGGTTACTCTTCCAATATTCTTAGAATTATTCTACTGTGATTATAGCTTAGTCATGGGTTTCCATTGCTTCCATGGTAGACATTGGTGTCATTCCCAGGCCATTCCAGCTCCATTAGTGCTTGACACTACAAGTTCCACCTTTTAAGGTGAATGAGTTCAAGCATGTGACTTTTATTTTGGTTATTAGTGATATTTCCTTTGCTTAGAAATATTGAACACAATTTTAGAAATTATTTCATGACTAGTATGAATTTACATGAGTTTACGATGAATTTAGAAATTTATGCTTTCAATGTAACATGAAAATTTGTTAGAAAAATTTATAGGACCACAATTGCTACACAAATGTTTTTTTTTTTTTTGGTAATAAATAGATTATGAGTATGAATATGAATTATTGGTTGCTAAGTTTACCTCAATATTATTGGAATTATATATTCTTGAGTTTTTGCCTAGAATAAGGATTAGAGAGCTAGTTATGAAATTTAGAAAACTTTTCTTAGTTTACGATTTTTTTGGTTTATACTAGCTGGAGAAAAAGATAGTGAGTTAAAGGCTGTAAGATCGTTATCCTTGATACCATATTGTCCATGAGAGGATAACATCGCCCCTATTAGAGTATTTAGGAAACATAACCCTTAGGTGTCCAATATGAAACTTGTTAATTAGGTGCTCTTCAAAGTTCAGATTATATCTATGTATAATATTCTTACTATGCTATATATATTTTCAGAGATTTATATTTCTCTATTAGTTAACTAGTTTACATGCTTTACATGAATTATGGCTTTTGAACTATTATCTAATTAAATATGAGTTGTTGTACAATTCTTGCATTTATTAATATTTATATATTATTATGTTGGTTATCCCATATGGGGTTGTGGTAAATTCATTACTGAGTTTTAAATAAAAGTCACCCCTTTCCTTTCTCCCTTACATATAGCCCTTACCTCCTCAACCTCCTCCTTAGTAGCTGGTGTTCCATTTGGGTGAGTTTCACTTTATGGTGAAATGCTTTTGAGTTATGTCATAGAGTGATCAGGATTTGCAACAAGGTCACGAACCATGTATACATATTATTTTGATGCCATGATTTAGATTTAATATGTATTTATGATTTTTGGCTTTTCAAGATATTGTATAGAGCAACTTAATTACATTTTGTTTCATGATTATGAATATTAGACTTGGATTATGAAATGGAACTGTATATGTTAATCATATTTTGAATTTATAAGTTTGAATATGTTTGGATATGAAAATTATATTTTAATTAGGTAAGTAGCACGTTGCCCAAGAGACTTAGATTTCCCATGCGCTTCATGTTTCAAAATCGGTTCATGACAAGTGGTGTCAGAGCCATAGGCTTCCCTACATGTCACTGGAGCAAGTGTCCACAAAGTACACGTCGTGTGAATGGAAACATGTCTATTTGCATTAACGAAGTGTTATTTGAGGCCTTTAGGAATTGTTAGTTATGTCTAGGTTCATAATGAGTCTTGTGTTTCCTTCATACTTAGTATCTTATCCTATGTGTTTATCTTCTCAGACTCACCATGCCACCATTGAAATGCACCCCCTTACGTTGTTGCCATAGTAGCAACTTTTCTAGCATGAATGCCCACTTTAGAGTTTTGGAGCAAGCGATGGCCATCATTTCTAGAGTGTTGGTTAGGCACCTTGTACGCCCAATTTTTACTGTAATTTTTACTATCATTAGGAATTACCGAATTACCGTAGGTAAATATTATATAAAATTTGAGACCAAACAATCCTTAATAAAGGAATATAACGTTAGAAGAGAAGTTAGGAGCAATTCGTGCAAGTATTGCAAACCCCAATTTTCTGACGTGTAAAATGACCAAAATGCCCAGGTTATTTTACTGAGAAAATGAGGATCGTGGGCCCCACCCATCCTCAAGGGGATGTTTTGATGTTAATAAGGGATTGTTTGTGTTATGTGTGTTAATAGAGGAGAAGAATCCTAATTTTGAGCTTTTACGCGAAATGACCAAAACGCCCTTACCCGTTTTAACTCCAATTGCGTGCCGACTTAGCCGAACCTCACTAAAATGTGTTAAAAGGTGTTTTTAAGCCATGATTAACCATTGGTTAAGCTCAGGTGGTCTCGAGCAATTTTTAAGTAAAATGACCGTTTTGCCCCTCTTTGTAGTTTTACAAATTTTGAGATTTTTGATTCGTCATCGAAACCTAAGCAATATTAGGCTCAAATTAAAGCTTATTAAATTCTAATTACTAATCTAGAGTCAAAATTATTTATTTAGATTGATTAGAACCTAAAATTGCTTAAAACACCCAAATTGCTTAGTAATTCACTTAAACCCTTAACCGTAAATTCTCTAAATTGCATGAATACCTTGCCTACACCTAAAAAATACATGGAACACACAAAATCCTCTTCCACAAGGCTGTAATGCACGAAATTATTGAGTAATAAGTCAGAAAATTATTACACAAAAATCCAAAGAATGAAAACAAAGAATCATGAAAACATGGAAACATGATTCCATGTTTTAAGCCACCAAACAAAATGATTTTTCTTCCTTATTTTTTTCCTCTAATTTTTGGTCAGATTTCTTTCCTTCCTTTGTCCATTTATGAGCTGCAAAATCTCTATAAATAGGCATGCTTGAAGATAGTTTAGATGCTTAGTTCATAACTTACACAAATTATAGTCTTAGGAGCACCAAAAGCTTTCTTTCTTTCTTTCTCTTGGTTGAATTCTCCCTTCAGCTTTTCAAGGATATTTTGCTTCATTTCACTCAAGGAAACCAAGTTCTCTTCCTTTCTTTCAAATCAAATTAGGTAGGGAGGTGTTTCTAAGTTCATTTTATGCTAAGACAAGTTATGTTTCTAGCTCAAAAATGATGTTTTCATGAGCTTTCTTTTAAGTTTTCATTTTCAGTTTCTTCTTCCTTTCTTTTTAAAGTATTTTGGCCATATGGCCTAGCTTATGATGAGACCATGGTTTGATGATGAGATTCTTGAGTGTTGGTTGCAAAGCTTTCACAAGTTAGATCTCTAAAACTTGAAGGTTTCACTAGTTTCCAAGCTTCTAAAATTTCAGTTTTTCTTTCCTTATTTTCCTTTCATGGTTTCGGCCAAATGGCCTAGGAAGGAATGCAATGATGGCTTGATGATGAGGACCTTGAATATGGGTTGTAAATCCATCACAAGTTAGGTCTCTAAAGCTTGAACATTCCATTTAATGCAAAACTTTAAAGAATAATATTTTTATCTTGAGGTTTGAATATGAAATATGTATTTTTACTTTGTCTTGCTAAGATACATATATTGGGTTGAAAACATAATTCTCTTAAAGTCTTGAAGGAGCTCTAGTAAAGAGATCAAGTGAACTTGCATCCACGTTTAAGTTTATGCCTTGCACAACCATATTTATTTTATGTCATAACTAAATTCTCAAGAATAAATAAATGAACTTGCATATCTCATGTTTAAATTTCAAGCTTGCATTTCATGTTTAAATTTCAAGTTGTCACTTAATCTCTAAAGATAATAAAGAAGTTGCATCTCATGTTTATTTTATGCTCTCACTTTATTTTATAATGGCTAAAAGAGTCAATGCATGGCATGTTTATTTTATGTCATCACCTAAAAATCCTAGAGCTCAAAGACTTGCTTATGAATCATAAGCGAAGAAATGAGATAATTGGAGTTAAAGAATTTATTCTTTAAGAAGTCTTGAGAATTGGAGCTTAAAAAAAAATGTAATTCTCATCTCCCTCACCGGTCCTGTGCGGACTACCGCCTTTGCTCTAAGATTCTCTTCTCTCACCGGTCCCTGCCATACCGCCGTTTCAGTTTCTTGCATCATGTTTATATTACAAGTTCTTGCATCATGTTTAATTTTCAAGTTATCACCTTAAATCTTAAAGATAAAGAAATGGAATTGCATATCATGTTTATAATTCCAAGCTATCACCTTATAAAGATAAGATTAAAATAAGGTTGCATAGCATGGTAATAATTCAAAGATGTCACCTAAATCTCTAAAGCTCAAGACTTGCTCCTTTTATCTTAAGTGAAAGATTTAATTATGAACATTCTTTCAAGTTATAAATCGGTCCCATGGTTAATTTAGGCCTAAAGTCCTATGACTTCTTTCAAGTTTAACAAAAGGAATTAGTTTTAAAAGAGTTTTAAAACTTTGTAAGAATTTTATGGGAAGCTAGTAATTTATGTGTACTTAAAATGTGATTTGATGCTTATTAAGAATTTGGTGTCATTGATTGATTCCCTGGTTTGTATGTTATAGTTGTTGTTGCAAACAATGAAAACTTATGCATGAAATAAAGACATATTCTGTTACTTAAGAAAGTGTATTACGTAAGAGTGCAATTTGGAAAGATTCTGGCTAAGGAAAGATTTGGTATTTAAGCGTGTCCATTGTGACCCACCTCTCTTTCCTGGAATCTCCAGATGCATGATTACAGTTGGTATATATTATTTCGGCATAAGACTATAAATGAGAAAATGTTATGATGATTATGAATGAAGAATTGTATTATGATATAACATGCAAAGACTTAAAGGTGACTCAAAATATATGAGAAAATGATCCTTTGGACCCGTCAAACTATAGGCGGTGAAAAGGTGATTCTTGCCCCTAGTCTGTTCTCAAAAGGGTAGACGGAATTTTTACTTATCAAAGGGATAAGTATGTGCTGGTGACGACTAGTAAGGTATGAGCTCATAACCTAGATTACTCCCAAAAGGGTGGAGTATAGGGTGGCCCAGGAAAATGATGATGAAAGTAACTTTAAGTCACCTAAGAAACTAAGTAAATGCATTATGTGAATATGATGTTCTGCTATGCATAGTATTTATGAGATGATGATGAGAAATATGATATTCTGCTATGCATAGTATTATGAAATGATGATGAGGAATATGATGTGATTTTATGCATAACTATGTTATTATATATGAAAGGAAAAGTTCATTATAAACATGACATGCTAAGTTTATGATGCATTATAAGACGCATGATTAAAGGGACGAACCTCGGTAAAGTATATTTTCGAACTTAATAAATCAATCTTAGCATGCTCACTATTTCATAATAACCCAGGTTCCTGGGGATGATGATGATGACACAATGCATCATGAGGTGAGTACCCTACTGAGATTCTTTTTATAAGTTTCTCACTCCCTCTATTTTTCTTTCCATCTCGTCTTTAGAAACAGAAGGAAGCGTTCGTGAATCACATTGAGGCTGTCACGGTAGCTGAACTTGAATCCTGCTAGTTTCACTCGTATATTTCAGATATCTATCCCTATCCCTGGAGTGTTATTACTAGGTGCCATTAATGGATGTCCTTCCATCCATATATTATTTATGTTTTATTAGATTGCCTACACTTAGTCTTATTCTGTTGGTAGGCAAAATATCTATATGATATGTAATTATGGATGCTGGATGATGGAGCCAATATATTATGATGTGATGTTTGTAAATTCCTATGTGTCTTTTAAATTTTGCTAAATCATTCACGTTAAGCGCGGCTCACGTTTTCAATTATGTTTTAAAAAAATGGCTCGTAATTTCACTAAGTATTTTCAAAGCATGATTAAGGAACTGAAGCAAAGAGTAAAGTCTAGTAATTAATCAGACCGCCTAGGTGTATTGGGTTAATTATTAGGGTGTTACAGCTAGGCTAGCATGCAGGAATGTCAAATTATAGCAGCTGAGCTCAGGACCAAGACAACACAACTTTAGAGCTCTTTAAGAGGATGGATCCACCTACCTTTCATGGGTGTCTCACAAAAAAGGCCCATATGAGTTTCTTTGGGAGATAGAAAAAATCACTTGAGTTATCCATTGCTCATCCGAAGGTAGTAAAGTTAGATGCTTCCAACTAGGAAGTTAGGTAAGGATATGGTATGAGGAGTTCCTTTAGAGGCATGCCGACTCTAGGTACGCACTTAGAAGGAGTGCAAACAGCTTTCTTAAGGAGGTTTCTATTAGAGAGTTGATGAGCTTAGATAGCCGACGAGTTCTTGAGGCTTAGACTGATTCGGCGTGACGATGGAGAGTATGGTGACCGGTTCGCTTACCTAGCACAAATAGCTTCGGGCATGTTCTAAACATAAATAGAGACAAGGTAGTTCATTTAGGGTGCTTAAGGATATGTTCCTTAGCTTGTAGTCTCACATAGGGAGCATGGATATGTCAGCTTGTGGATATAGCTATGGACTCGAGAGTGGTTTGACAAAGAAGAGAGCAATATTTGATGTGGGGAAGAGAGCCAAGACACATGGTTTTTTTTTCTAGAGGAGCTTGTTCGAGTAAAGGACCTAGCTAGCAAGGCTAGCAATGAGCCTAGTCAAGTAGAGTTTCCTTTTAAAGCCTACCCCGACGAACTGTGTTCTCAAAGTCAGAGCATAGGAGGCAGTTAGATAGGAGTAAGGCATCATTAGACATACCCCATATGCTAGACTTGCGGAAGAGACATATGGGTCAATTCATACCTTTTCATGCTATGGTTGTGGCTAGCAAAACCATAGGTGCAAAGAGTGCCTATTCCTTCAAGGAGCTTCCAGCCAAAGGTTGGCAAACCTCACGCTTCAGCTTAGATTTTCAGTCAGTGACCCAAGGTAGCTCAATTGCTCCAGGAGGCAAAGGTGATGGGTTAGAGGTCCTAGTAGTAGAGGCCAAGGCAGGAAAGTTCAAGGTCACAGAGGATAACCCTATCCGTTGCTTTGACATGACAAGACACATAGGCATCCAATTGAGTGGTAGCAAGTATAACAAGAGTTTGTTCATTTGATGCTTTCACGTTGATTGACTTAGGGTGCACACATTGTTATATGTTCTTATTCTTTGCTATATGGTTTGAGAACCCTCTTCTAGTCTTAAGGACTAGTTCTTTGTAAGGATAATTTTGGGAGAACCTATTCTTGTGCAATTGGTATATAGATCGTGCGAGGTTAAGATTGGTGACATGGAGACACTAGCATAATTAATAGTGTTGGATATGTTTGACTTTGACATTATTTTGGGCATGAGCTAGTTAGCTTCATGCCATGTGGTGATGGACTGTCATAGCAAGATAGTAAGTTTTGATATTTCTGGAGGTGAGCTACAAGAGTTTTAGGGCACTAGTTGTTCAATTTAACTTAATCTTAACTATGAGCGCTTTGCGGTTTATGGATAAGTAAAGTCAAGGGTTTTTAACTTTGGTCAGAGATATGGATGTAGCAATATGGAGTTTAGATTCGATCTCAGTGATTTGTGAGTTCCTTATGTGTTTTTGGAGGACTTGCTAGGACGCCATTTGAAGGGAGGTTGAGCTTGGGATAGAGCTTGAGTTTGGATAAGGCCTATCTCAATACTACTGTATCGGATAGCTCTAGTAGAGTTGAAAGAGTTGAATAAACAATTACAAGAGTTGCTTAACAAGGGATTTATTTGACCGAGACCTCGCCTTGGGGTACTCTATTTTGTTTGTGAAGAAGAAAGAATCATCAATGTGTGCATAGACTACAGATAGATAAACAAGGTGACGGTTAAGAACTGGACCCTTTGCCATGTGTTGATGACTTGTTTGATCAACTCCAAGGGGTAGAGTGTTCCTCTAAGATCAATGTTCGGTTTGGCTATAAGCAACTAAGATTAAGGGTGAGGATATACTCAAGATGGACTTTAGGACTTGATATGGACACTATACATTCCTAGTGATATTTTGTGGGTTGACCAATACCCTCAGCTTTCATGGATTTGATGAACAAGGTGTTCAACTAGTTTCTAAATCACTTTGTGGTTGTCTTCGTTGATGACATCCTAGTTTATTTTAGGAGCAAAGAGGAGTATGAGCAACATCTAAGGATTGTTTTGTAAATGTTAAGGGAGAATCAGTTGTGTGCCAAATTCTCTAGTACGAGTTTTGACTTGATGAAGCGATGTTCCTTGGGCATATAGTGTTGAAAGAATGTATCCTAGTGGATCGAAGAAGGTTGAGGTTGTGAGGAATGGCCTACGCCTTCAATACATTGTGTGCCATTTTCTTCAAGGATCTTTTTCCTTTGCAATGGTTAGGATGCTCAACCTTTTAGAGGCTTAAGCTCTAATGCCAAATGCAAGTGAAAATATAGCACAAGAAGGGGGCTAAATCGCATTCAAAAACTTTTTACTTTATAAAACTCAAACAAAATCTATCAAGTGTTTAAACTTCAAGGCAACAGAAAATAATAGTTAGTTAACTTCAAAAGTGAATTTCTAAAGTGTTCAGAAACTTAATTAGAAAGGCTTTAAAGCAATTTTAAAACACGCACACAGATGTAAAAAAGAACACATAATAATTTAAAAGAGATAGAGAAATAAGAATATCACACAGAATGATTTATACTAGTTTAGCCAACTTTGCCTACATCCAATTCTTAACAAACATCGTTGAGTTTTACTATCAACCACTTTCTCTTACACAAGAAACTCATATATCCTTTTACTAGCTTTCTCAAACTATTTCTAGTGAAATTATACAATCAACCCTCTCACAAGTAGTTTTAATTCTAGTCTCTCCAAGCTAATCTCACATTGATCACGATCGATTAAAGTACATAATATATATGTTTGATGTTTATCACTCCAACAAATACACTCAAGTTTTCTTGGATAAAGAAATGTTTAAGGAATATACTTGAGAGACTTTTTCTAATCTTCTAAAGAAAAATGTTTGCTAATGGACACACGAAGAAGATTTTCTTTAAGAGAAACTGAAAATAATTCATAGTGGAACTTCAAAAAGTATGAAGAATGTTTGAAAGTATCTTATGTGCCAAAGTTTTTTTTATCTTGTTTAAATGTATTCTCCATTTACACTTGAGTTTGAATAGGACCGTTGCCCCTTTGATTTCTTCTCCTATTGATATGTATTGATCAAACTTTGTGTGTCCTACGATTTTAGTCTTCATAGCTCTCTAGTTGATGTAGTAGAGAAAATTGTTGTCCTTTGTTACTAATGAATACTTCATAAACTACTTCTTCAAACATAGTGTGGTTTCTAAACTTCTTCTTGTGAAAGCTTCAATGGGGAAGGTGATTCTTTAAGTATAAAGTTGATATATCGCTATCATAGCTTTCTAAGACTTTGATTTCATTGAAATTCAAATTTCCTTTCAGTTTCTAATGACCTATGTAGTTTCTGATATAAGCTTTGCTTTTTTATGAACTTCTAGACTTTCTAAGCTCTTTAAACGTGTACTGAGCTTCTTTCTAGATGAATGATGATCTTCAAAAAGTGTTGTTCTTTTAGAATGATGAGCATGAACGAATATGATGATTGATGTGCTTGATTTGATCATAAGAGAATACTTTCTTGACTTTTCATGCTATTCTAAGGTCACAAACTTGTTTCTTAAGACCTATACTTACTTTCTGATACTCCAGCTTGTTTTTTAAGTTTCTATATACTGGAATTCACTTTCTAAGATATTTTTTATATTATTAAGAATTTAAATCTCTTTGAATTAGATTTTTATCAAATTGAATCATGATAATATAAAAAATATATCAAGAATTGAATTATATGTATATAAGAAAATTCCTATTAAGTACTACAGAAACTTAAGCAAACGATTAGTTCTTTCTTGAAAGTATTTTAATAAAATTTATTTTATCATCATCCAAGACTTAAACTGATAGCTTTCTCAAGAGTTCTAGAGTTAACTATTAACATCAACAAACGAAAGCATATCAAGCACCTTCATAAGTTTCCCTTTATTACTTAAAAATTTATTCTATGCCTTCCATATATATATATATATATATATATATATATTAACTCGAAATCCTATTTTAGGAATTGAATTTTTAAATGAATTTAAATGTTCTGAAATTCCTAATCACAAAGTTCTTTTGAAAATATGATTTGCAGTTAAGCTTCTTTGTTAGGATATTGATCAAATTGCTTGGTTGTAGCATGGAACAAGATTAATCATTGGAGAGCTTGAGAATGATGTCAAGGCGCAATACTGACCGTAATCATTAGGACAATTTTCTTATCAATATTCTAATAAAAAAATTCTTATCAATATTAATATTTGTCGAGACGTACAATTAAATTTCCAATGTATCACACAGATTTCGCATTAGAGAAAATGTTAGCTTAGGTTTTTTTTAATAATGAAGATTTTTATATGCCGTAATAATTCAAAGAATACTATCTATACTATTTTTAACTATGTCCATTGAAAACTTTATATCTATTTATTTTATTTATCCGTAACTATACAGGTCAGATACTAGTTTATTAAATATGGTGACAGTCAAGCCTATAAATTAATAGTCAGCTCCATGGTACATATCAGATCATCAAAGCCTTCTAAGCCCCATAAAAATAAAACTCAATAAATATCCATTAATAGAGGTTGTTCTCGAGGATATTTTATTTATTATTATCACTATTTTTTTTTTTAGGGTCGAAGGTGGAGGATACTATTTTTTTGTCAGATGTGGGGGATGCTGTATGTACAAAAGCTTGTGGGGGATACTGTTTCACTGGCCGAGTTCATTTTTTTTCTTTTGTTCAGGTTCTTGGGAAAGGCCTAATTATAATCTTGGACTGTATTTGGCTATTGGGCGATTGCTACATATTTAACTGGAAAACAAAAGCATTTTGAAAATGCCCAATGAGCCCATTAAAAAAAGGTAAGACCTCTGTTGTTGATCATCATGCTTTAGTTACTGGACCAAAAAAACAAATCATGCTTTTTCTGTTTTCAAATAAATCATGCTTTAGTTAACCCAAAATCTAATGGAATGACGTCAGCATAGACGTTAATCATATATGTGATAATATATTAATTATTTAAAATTGATAAAAAAATCATTTCAAATATAATTTAATATTTATAATATATAAATAATATAAAAATAATTATTAATATAGTGCTGTGTGTTAGAGTAAATATAAATTTGAGCCTATATTATTATCTTTTTATCTGATGTGGTGTTAAAAAAGGATAAAACGCACGACCGAAAAAAGAAAAAGAAAACACGTATACATAAATGCGTATATCATCTGACGAAGAAAAGAAAAAACTTTCCGAAAAAAAAAAAATGCGCGTACTATAACGTGTTTGACGGAACAATCAAAGGCAGACAGGTGGCTCAAATGATTAGGCAGAGACATATTCTCCCAACGCAACTCGCCAATTGCATTGCTCAGCATCTTCTCTCAATTACAGGCAAAAATAGTGAAAATTTCCACAATGAAAAGTTAAAAAATAATTTTTAAAAAACAAAAAAGAATAAAACGGGTAAGGAGCTACTGATGAAGCATCACGGAGGAGAATAAGGCAGACCCATTTTCTTAAACTTTCCATTAAACTAATAAAAAGCTATGCTCCACTTAGCTGAAGTTGCATGGAGTTGATCTTCTTTCTATATTGTGACTCCAATCATTCTTGGGCTCACCACCCCTCTCCTTTATGTAAATAATTCCCCTTATCATAAAGAATTTCTTAGTGGGAATTTCCCTTTTAGGCTCATTTAGTTTTTGCTCACTATAGCTCCCTTCACTACCCCACCCGCCACAAAGGTGTACCTTTAAATCCCCCCGTAGCTCTAAATTGAAAGTGAGACCTCCCAAACTAATTAACTTTTCTCTAGAGATAGAAAGAGAAGCCAAGCCTGGCTTCGAACCACTGCAGCCCCTCCTTGGATGAAACAAAGTACAGTATTGAGGGAAAAGAAGGGAGAAGTACGAAATTTCGTGTCATGCAGCATCGACAAATTTTTTGTTGACTGTCGACCGTCTAATATAACCTTACTTTATCGTCTCGGAAAATTTTAGATGTTATCAGAGTAAAATAAAATATTTAATTTAATTAATTTATTAATTAATAAATTAATTATTATACTAAAGATTAAGAGTAAGTATGAGATAATAATGATTTATAAAATTGATATTAATTAATAAATAGATCAGAATAAATTTTTTATTTATTCGCACCTAAATATTTTCCCTTTATTATTTGAACTTGAGGCTGACTATACCAAGTTTTGCAATTAAGCTTATAACCTATAGTGTTGGAAGAAATAAGACGTTAATTGCCATTAATTGCGTATTTGTGCTGGTCATGGTACTTAATAATTAAGTGAACATAGGTTCAAATTAATCATTGTTTAAACGAGGTTTAAAGCAGATGCCACCTTATCCCTTCTGATGCTCAGCAATTGGAGCTATCTTGGCCTTCAAATGTCATATTGGTAGGGGCACCGTGGCCTCTATCAATGCACATGATTAGCTATCCCTAGATTGTTATGCAACACAGCAGCATTAAACAACTTTAGTTTATTTAATTGATTTTCGTTATTTCATGTTGATGACTTGATATTAATAAAATATTGGGTGATTGGGCAATCTTATGTCATTATGGTGCACGTAATGGGTCAATATGACTCTATATGATGGCATAATTGGTTACCGTTTAGTTTGTTTCAAGTGTTCTCGGTCTTCTTTATTTAGTGCGACCTCCATTAATATGTAGTAAGTTATTTACGGTGAGTTCCAATCCCAGTTTCATCATCCACTGAAACAAATAATCATAAAATAGTACTTTTGAGTTTGGCCTAGTCATTTTTGTTACTTCGTATTTCGTCGTGGTTATCAAATTCCATGCATACTTTAGCTTTACAATTGAAGTTATAAAGGTTCGAGTTATGTTATTTCCACGTCTTATTCCGAAGATATTTATAGAAACTTATATTAAAAACAATTGAGTCTTCACAATTTTTATTACTATTATTATTATTATCATCATCATTATTATTATTATTATTTAACAAATTAATTTTGATTCACTATCATCAAATTATATAATTTTTTTTGTAAGACTTATAAGATAGTTGGTGATTGAATAAAATGATTTTTTGATATGATATATATATATATATATATATATATATAATATTTTTTATACTAATAATATATTTAAATTAAAATTTTTTTAATTATTTTTACTCTAAAAACTGAAAATGTCTATAAAATATCTCTAAAACCGGGTTACAGATAATTAACGTTTTCCCAAAGGTTTGGTTAATTTGAAGCTAGGAAGCATTACACCCCACTAATTGAGTGCTGTATTTGCATGTGGAGCACGTATTCATCTTAAATCTTATATAACACATTGATAATATATATTCATATGTATTTAATTTAATTTTTTTTTACTCAAACATATACAAATATAATATAAATAAATTATAAAAAATAATACATAACCTTTTAATTTTATAAAAAAATAAAATATAAGTGAAAGTTATATAAATAATATTTTAAATAATGTATTATTTTTTTTAATATTTAGTTATATATATCATATTCTGTCCTATAATTTTTTAATTTTGATGTCCATTTTATCTATGTCATATCATATCTCTTGCTCGTATCAGTATATGTGCTTTGTAGAGTTGAAGTTTTTTATTTTTGATTAAAATTTCAATTTAGTCCTTTAGGTTTATAATAGGGTAAATTAGTCTATTAGATTTGAAAATCTTATACTATCCCTCAAATTTCACAAATGGAAACAGTTAACTTATTATATTGTTAATTTGTTTATATCTACTGTTAATTTTTATGATAGTTTTAACTTATTTCACTCTCTAAATAAGTTTAGACGTTCTTTTCATTTTCTCTTATCATAGCTCTCTACTTAAATAAAAAAATTTGACTTTAAGTTGTCATTTATTATTGTATAAAATAGAGGAGTGAAATAAGTTAAGATCCATCATAAAAATAAATAGTATACATAAATAAATTAATAAAATATATAAATTTTTCTGTTAATAATTTAAATAATAATTTAATAAAAAAATTAAATTATTGTTATTTATAAAATTAAAAGGATTAATATGAAAGTTTTTACATCTGACGGAGTGAATTGAATATTTAGGCTTTATTTTTATGTGTTCTGTGATAATCCTCATTTAGTTACTTTTTGAAGGGGTTATTATTTATTACAATGCGTGGAAAACACGCACCAATAGTACGGCGACAGGACATTCAGGTATTGTTTAGATTTTTGACCTGACACTGATGTTTTTGTCCCTCTTCGTTTGGATGTGTTTTGTCTTAGTTCGAATACCTCTTTTTGGGTCCATTAATATTTACATGTTGGCAAGCAAAATGGGTCCCTAAGCCTCAAAGGGTGGTTTTGAACCGTATGTATCATATACAAAAATGCTTCATTAACTGTTACCGAAAGGAAATTACACCATTAACCCTAAAATATGGAGCTTATTTTCAGCCCTGCAAGTACGTAAAGGTGCTTTAAATTATAAGAACTCATTGGTCATCAGGCAAATTAAACAAAGATTTTCATGCACCCACTTCCATTATTTTTATGTGTTTTTATGTTCCAGTACTAGTACTGAAGTTAGGGATGAGGCTCAATTGCAAGGAGATTGAATGCATGGCATAAGCTCATTGGCTGAGATGAGTAATAGTACAGTTCAATAAGGGTGAATATCAGATCAGGTTCACCCGTTATCTAAAACTTAAATCAAATTAATGAAATTAGTTGAAATAATTAAATACTTTAAGTCAAAATTGAATTAAGCTAATTACTATTATTTCGACTTTAAATTTATAATAATTTTTTAAGTCAAAATCTATCGAATTTGATCATCTGATCAATTACATATATTTTAAAATTCATTTCTAACTTTTTTGTTGGTAATTTTATTCTTAGACTTGATAATTGGGTGCTTCACCAGAAAAACTTAACAATTGGATAATTCTTTATTATATTTTCTAACATTATTTTAAAATATTATTTATTCACTCAAACAACTATTAAATATCGTGTAATCTGACTTTATATAACAAGTAGCTTTTACAAGAATAAAAATTTATAATAAAATGTAAATTTTATTCTTTTTTTTTCACTTTAAATCAATGAATTAGTTTAAACTAAACTGATCTTAGTCAAATAAGTTCGGTTCAACAAAATTAAAATTTGGCTAATTCAGCCAAATTTAATTAATTTTTCCTTTTAATAAATGAGGGATTCTCATTGTGGGCGCCTTATTCACTTGTGTTCTCTTAACCCAATAGGATTCAATTTTGGATGCAAGTGCAAATGATCTTGGGCATGTCTAACAAATTGCTCTCGCCTCCAACAACTTTCCCATCTTGTCTCTCAAATGCATTCCACGTGCCTTTCCACCAAAACTTTTGTCAGTCACCAAATGGATTTTCAGGTTGTCCATCTGACCTTTTTATTCCCCCTTCCTCCCCTTTTATAAATTGTTAAGATACCATCTTAATTCTTAGCAGACAAAAATGTAGCCATTGTCCTCTTTATTTATTAAATTCTCTTAAAATAAAACGACTTAGCAAAATTGTACCGAAAAACGAATAGTAGGTAAAAGTATATTTTTAACTACTATAAGAATCCCCTTTATTTATATTTGTTGTCCCCTCTTCTTTTCTTGATCAATTCCTGTCTCATGCATATTTTCCCATAAAGAAGATGGGTTTAGATTCTTGGTTTTGTTTTTGTTCAGGGCTATGCAAACCGTAGGTTTCCCACTCTAACCTGATAATAATAATCATCGATTCAGATAATTTTTAAATGAATGCAAATCTAACGTATCAAATTTAGATATATTTATATAAAAATTAATAGAATCTATAAATAAATAATTATATATCAAATAAAATTAGTTTGATTCACTTTTATTATTAACATGTGTAAATATAATTTATTATATTTATATTCATACAAGAATATCTTCATCAATTTATCATCCATCATATAATATAAAACAAACCTCAACCTACCTGCTATATTATAATATACACTTCCCACTTGCATATTCCAATGCACAATGGTTAATTCTTTTACAAGTGCAACATCACCACCACCACCACCAACACTACAGAACTATTTGGGGTAGCTATAGTAGAAGCACTGTTAGTGCATAAACTGAGCCCTTGCAATTTTACAAACCTCACTTTTTTCAATCTTCATTTCATTGATGCCTTCTTCATCTGAACAATCATCCCACCAAGTTCACTTTGCCTTTTTTGCAAGTATCATTTTTTTCCTCAGTCTTAACATGTCAAAGGCACTCAGTGTTTCCCTCTAATTCCCATTATCTTTCGGCTGTAAAGTTGGCAAGGTCTCATTTTATGTCACATATATGTATCTTTTCTATGTCTTACTAGCATATGTTAAAAAAGGCAGCTTCACTGTTCCCAGTTCTTACTGTGTTCTTTGGTGCACAGTAGTTTTAGGACCAAACACAAAAGGGACATATTCGTTGGTGCACATTCTATCACTCTCTTCTCTCTCTCTCTCTGTGCCTTTTTTCTCTTCAGTGA
Source organism: Dalbergia oliveri (assembly GCA_030441495.1). Classification (NCBI taxonomy): domain Eukaryota; kingdom Viridiplantae; phylum Streptophyta; class Magnoliopsida; order Fabales; family Fabaceae; genus Dalbergia; species Dalbergia oliveri. The sequence continues at coordinate 8,221,607 of JAMLFY010000002.1, forward strand.
ATTCGCCTTATAAGCCAAACAAACCAACCCAACATATTTTTTGAACTCACAACACAACACAGGCAGTGTGATCCTTAGGCCTCTTCTGTCTTCTTATCCTTCACAAGCATGGACAATGGTTGTTTCTCTTCCCCTAGACGTGATGCTTTCCCTGCAGGTCTCAGAGTCCTTGTTGTTGATGATGATCCAACATGGCTCAGGATCCTTGAAAAGATGCTCAAGAAGTGCTCCTATGAAGGTTTGCTTGTTCAACTCATTAGTGATTCCCTTTTTCTTTCCATACATACACACTGCCACTTTTGTTTTGTGCTAATAAGCTGCCAGTGTTAATTTGTTGTAATAAGAATCTTAAAAATTGACACCAAAATTTTCTTTTACTCTGCTGCTCTGCCTTCTAAGATCATGCGTGTCTAAATTTTGGGATTATTAGAGTGTAAAACCATTCTTGTGCCTCTAACTTTAAACTTTCGGAAGATATGGTTTAATGACTTGGTACCGAGGCCTTCATGACCAAGGTCTGGGTTCGAACCCCTATTATGTAAAATTGTTTGCACTTCAAACTCAAAAGAGGTATTCACATGAGAGGATGTGATATAGTATGAAACTATTTATGTGCCACTATCCATAGCTTAAGCTTTTAAAAAAGATGGTTTCATCACAAGGATTACGTAACCGTCTGAACTCAGAATTTTAGTATGTTGTGGGTTATGGTCATAATTTTATGGCTCAATTTGTTAGGAATGTGCCTTTTTCTCTTGGCTATACAGAAGCAAAATTTCTTCTATAAATTGATAGCATTTAAGTAGTCAGCAAATTTTATATTCGATAAGGATGCTTCTGATCTTAATTACATGCTCTTTTCCAGCATTTTTCATTTATTAAAATTTTTGTAAGACTATTTTTTGCTGTTACTTGATAGATTACTCTTGTGAGTTTCCAAAGCACGGTCCTTTTCATTTTATAAGAAGCAAAAACTTGAATTAATAGGAAGTTCAGATCATAGAAGTTTATTAGATGGAGTGGGATATAATCAAATTATTGGGGCTTGTGGTTCTATGTTACCATGTCTGCTATTATTAGAAACTCTTGTTAATCTTTCATCCATGCTTGTATCTTCAGAATGTACTGTTTTATGGCACTGTTTAGGGTATCTTTTGAACTAGTATGCCATGTGGTAATCCCACTCTCACATGATCACATCGAATGGTAACATACATGTACCAACATCATTGTGAGAGGATAGTTGGTGCATTAGCAGTGGCATATGAGATTATTTCTTACAAAAATATGGCTAAATGAAACTGAACATTCTTGTTGTGGGTTTACTTAGACAGCTAGTTCTATAGATTCCTTGGTAGACTGCAAAATTTCCTGTCATAAATGACAAGCAGTAGAGACCTTAATGCTAATGTGTGAAAGGTTGGACTATATAACACAGAAACTCCACTTGAAACTTAATCCAACTAGTGATTTGACTATAATGGGATTGGACACTTGACATCCTAGTGTTAATCTAAATGGCACTGGTGTAAGGGCTTTTGTGTCACATGCAATGGTCTTTCCATGATTCATCACTAATCTTGAATTAGGTTGGACTTTGGGAAAAGCTTGAGCTGAGCAATTTGAGACTATCTGTAATAGTAAGGCAGAGGCCTTTAACACTTTATGTTCAATCAACATCTTTGTTGGCTTCCAATCCCCCTTCTATTCCTTTTTCTTTCTTCTAACTCTATTCATGTAACTGAGTTTTCCTGGACTTGGCAAATTTTGGAAAGCAAGCACATCTTATGTCACTTATGTGTGCTATGTTATGATGACCAATTTCTTATGTCATTCCGACTCCTTCCTATTATTTGTTTCAGTGACTACATGTTGTTTGGCAAGACATGCTCTAAACTTGCTTCGCGACAGGAAAGATGGATATGATATAGTGATCAGCGATGTAAACATGCCTGACATGGATGGTTTCAAGCTTCTTGAGCATGTTGGACTTGAGATGGATCTTCCTGTCATTAGTCAGTTCTCCTCTATCAATAAAATATATTCAAGTTTTTCATTAAATGATATCATTGTAATCATTTGATCACCTTGATTGAAAGTTGCAAGCTCTTACCAGTCACACTTTGCAATGCTGTTCAGTGATGTCTGTTGATGGAGAGACAAGCAGGGTGATGAAAGGAGTTCAACATGGTGCATGTGATTATCTGCTTAAGCCGATAAGGATGAAGGAACTGCGAAACATATGGCAACATGTCTTTAGGAAAAGGATACATGAGGCAAGAGAATTTGAAAGTCTTGAGGGTTTTGAGAGCATGCACTTGATGAGAAATGGGTCAGAGCAGTCCGATGATGGGAACCTGTTTGCTGTTGAAGATATGACATCAACAAAGAAAAGAAAAGATGTAGATGACAAAGAATTGGTGGATCCATCTTCCACCAAGAAAGCTAGAGTAGTTTGGTCTGTAGATCTTCATCAGAAGTTTGTTAAAGCAGTGAATCAAATTGGATTTGACAGTAAGTTTCTTATCAAGGTTCTCTGCTAAGACTTTATTTGGATTGATCACTATGACTTCAATACATCTAGTTGTTATGTTTAACCTTGCATTATACCTCAATGAGTAAAAATGTGACTGCCGAGCATAAACTTCTCGCAAATATAGTCATCATCTTATCTTTCATGTACAAAAGTATTCGTAACAAATAATTTCTTTTTGGCAGAAGTTGGTCCGAAGAAAATACTAGATTTGATGAATGTCCCTTGGCTGACTAGAGAAAATGTTGCGAGCCACCTGCAGGTGATGCTATATTTACACTCCTTCAATATAGTCATTAGACTTTTGAGATATAAACTTGTATCATATCTTTCATTCAGATAAAAATCTGGATTTTAATAATTTTTAATTGTATGTGTGATTATTTCTCATGTACATGATGTTTCTGGTAGAATTGACGGGTTGGATATGCTGTCTCATGTATTTCTTCTACTCATATATTGCTGTCTCATGTTAGTCCTGTACAAATTTCTATTGGAAAATATTACAACATGGACGCATATTCTCTAATAAATTTGATAAAGGAAAAATAATACAACAACAACTAAGTCTCGTCCTACTAGGTAGGAATGAAGGAAAAAATTAGAGAGAGGGAAAAAAAAACTGGATGTTTATGTAATGTTCCACAAGTTTGATGTTTAAAACTCAGGTTTCCAATGATAATATTGTTGTTGTGCAGAAATATCGGCTTTACTTGAGTAGGCTTCAGAAAGAAAACGATCAGAAATCTTCCTCAAGTGGAATGAAGCATTCAGATTTACCTTCAAAAGATCTAGGAAGTTTTGGAGTTCAGAACTCTGCGAACAAGAACCAAAATGATGTTTCAATTGACAGCTACAACTATTCAGATGGAACAGTACAACTGCAGAACATGGAAGCTAAAGGTCATAAAGGTGATCACAAGGGAATTGTTTCACAGTCCCCCACCATAGAAAAAGGAAGAACTTTGACTGGTAATAACATTACTAATACAAAGATGATAAAGAGTTTACAGATGGGCCTTAATCAACCTTTTGACCCACTAGAGTCAGAAGGAAACCATGCAGCAGTGCTTGATGGTACCATGCCAACACAGTACTCTTGGACTGAAGTTCCAGAAATGCAACTCAACGAACACAAATCACTTGCTCAATCAGAGGATAACTTCAGCCAGTTTCCATTACATGGTAAGCAGCACCACATCCAAGTTGATCAATCACAGTCAATTACTTCAATTAGTTCCACTCCATCCTTGATAGATGAAGAGGTTGCTGCATGTATAGAAACAAAACCTGTGTATTCTGATTGCAAGCGCGAATACAACAGCTCTGTGGGTTCAATAGGGAGCGCAGTTGACACCTTTCCTATTGAACCTGGAAGCCTTATGATGAACGATCAATCTTCAGAACCCATTTCCACTCTAAACTTGGGCTTGAAAACTCAGGCATCTAGTCTCAGTTGCATTTCTGATATGGAACTTTACCAAAGAAGCCTACATCTAGGAGGTGAGGCAGCAGCTTCTTTACCTTTGGATGATGACATGCATTTCTGTTGGCCACAAGGTGAATGCTCTAACATGAACTTGAGTCTGCAGAACATGTCAGGGTATTATGATCCAGGGCTATTTGCAGAAATTCCAACCCACTATTATGATTCAGCAGATTATTCAGTTATAGATCAAGGTCTATTTATAGCATGATCTGCTTTGGCCTTTCCTGCATCTTCAACAAGGACCAAACTTAATGCATGAAAGGAAAATTTGATGTTTTATTATAGCTAACTGCATCCTATTATTGAAGAATTTCAACTGTAGGGGTTGGGGTATTCTTTTTCCAATCATCAAGGATTTGGATATGGTAGCATACTTTTATGGTGATGAGTGATGACAGATATTAAGTTTAACTAATAAGCTTGCTTTCTCTTATTTTACTTTGGTCCTAGATTTGCTTTAGAAGGTATGTATTTGTAACTTCATATTGACCAAAGTATAATAAAGGTCTGAATATTTTTCCCAAGTAAATGGCATTTGCCTATTTGGTCTGGCTACGGATATGACCTGAGTAGGAATGATTTAGTTAGATTTATGTTCTAAAGCGTGGTTGGCAGAGTAGTGGGAGAACCGTCTAATGATTAGGGAATGTTGAACAGAGATGCTTATTTTTTGTGAAGTGAGCTTATTAATAGAAGTGGTATATGTGGGAAAAAGGTGGTTTGGATCAGCCCTTGTACGTTTTTGTTACAAAGTTCTGCTGCACTAACTGTTTCTTTGACTTTTGAATTCTTTAACTTCCAATCATTCATAGGAAAAATCCTACTATCCACCAGAAGGAAATCCATTCTTCCTCCTCAACATCACTTTAACCTTTAATTCTTTCCTTTCTCCCTTTCTCTCTCGTTCATCCCAGAAAGACCAAAGGCTGAAATATCATGAGTAGATCCACATCCTCCGGGAGGAGGAAAGAATGGCCTCCTTTCATAGAGTAGGGTTTTCCTTTACTTAAGGTTGTGGCTCATTGAATGAAGTGAAAATGAAGAGAAATGAATCGAATGATAATAGCAAGCAGTGAATTGAAAAAATTAAATAATATTACCGATTCTTATTTTGAAGATTCAGTAGTAGTCTGCACAATGTGGTAGAAGTCTGTGGATATTGAACTATTGGTCCTTTACAACTTGGTCATAATGAATGCTGATGTTTGGTCGGAAATTTAAAAAAACAAGATACAAAAACAGAAACAGTTCTCTTCCCTTGGTTAAAGCATATGTGAAGGGGAATGATATATGTACAAACTTCAACACTCCTCATACACTACATGTACAAAGCTTATTAATGTCCTATCACCTTGCTACTTATTTCCTCTGCTACTATCTTTGGACTTGTGTTTCCATCCTGAAAAGTAAAAAGTGCCATAAAATGTTAATTTAAAAGAACAAACATGCATTCAATTCAATGAAGCATATAGTAGATGTTATGAAATTACCACTCGATAAATCATTGTTTTACCCTTAAAAAGATCAAACAAAGCACATTTTCCTCAGCATGGGCATCCATAACCTCCTTATTAATGGCTATAATAGGATGTCCACAATTAAGTTTATCCCTAAGCTCACTTATTATGTGGTAATCTCAATGGAATCGAGTTAAAAAATAATAATAATAAATAATAAATCCTCAAACTGTCTCACTTCCTCTTTAGCGGGCCGGCTCTTTGTGGTCCATCTACGCTTTGTGATCCAGCATACTTTCCCTGTTTTCTCGATTTTATTGAGGTTACCAACAAATTTCTGCTTGGTGCCTTGTTTCATGTTGCGTTAAGTGGGCAAGTTAACATTTATTATATGCGCTTTACTGCTTTTATAGTAAAGACAATGGAAATAGTGGTAGCATATAAAGATTTTCAAGTAGGTTAATAATTAATACAAATAACATGAGCTTCAGAATTATGTATGTAAACGTCATTTAAGTTAATCGCCCAGCTAGCTACTCAGGGAATCACACAGATGATAATACAAATAAACAAAACATGCAACACATGCACTCTCACAATTTCCAATCAGTATCTGACAAATATAATAGAGTCAGATAGAAAACTGATATATCCTAACTGCAAGAGATAGTTTTGACTACAATAGTCATTTTAATACCGCCCCTTTACTCCTATCACTCTGTAAAGATACTTGAACTGATGAACATTTGCTGTGCACAAGGCAGCAATAGAGAATATTAGATTGTCATAAAGCTGCCATTTCCCAGTTATTCTTAGGATTGAAATGAAAAACTTAAAGCGAACACACAAGATAATGCCAAAAAAGAATTTCAGAGAAATATAGGTATACAATAGAAGCAAAGAAATGAAATTTTATGCTGAAGTATAGAATGCATAAGCAGAGCAGCACAATTAAGTGGTGAGTGAAGAGAGAAAGATCACAACATACTCTGAGTATAAATAGTAGTCGACACCATCCCATCATTACATTGATATGCCTTTTGCTTAAGCCTTATAGTGAGACACCTTTCATCTCACAACTTCTAAGCAGATTTTTGACAATATGCAAATGGGAATTTAAACAACTTGAGACCATTAAAGAATGAGAATCAATATTTTGATTTTCCTGACGACAACCATTCTAAAGCTCAAGTATAAGAAATTTTGACTAACAAGCGATAAAATGACCAAAACAGAACACAGCAAAATGCCATAATAATAAAATGCTCACTACAAAATCTGCCAGAGAACTCAGCAAGCAAAACAACACGGAATTGCAAAGAGTTACATCAAGCAGTGAATTCTAACAGCAAATCGTCTTAGACACCAACATTCAGCTTATGCAGCCTTCTTACTTACTTCTCTGAGCATTTACTTTCTTTTTCATATCAGCTCCAACTGACTGAGGTAGCCCACTCTTCTTCTTCCTCTTCTTCCTAGACTCTCCATCCTCGACAGAGAAACCGCTATTTTTACTTTGCTTGTCCGAATTTTCCTTCATCACTTTCACATACACCCGTTCTTTCTTCTGTTTGCCACCCTCCTTACTCTTTTCCTTAGAAGATTTCTTCAATCCTTTCACACCACTCAACTCGTCAAAGTCCCCCTTTTCCTTTTTAACTCCTTTCTTCCTCTTCTTATTCGCCAATTCTCCACTACCCTTTTCATCATCCTCAGAATCTTCCTCCACAACAACACCCCCATCATCATCATCATCATCATCATCATCATCATCATCCTCAACTTGATCCTTACCAACTTCACTATCCATATACCTAACTTCATGAATCCTCCCCTTCTTCTTCTTCTTCTTCATTGCCTCCTTCGCATTCGCGCCACTAACCTCTTCACCCTCTTCCTCCTCCTCCACCACAACATCCTCCTTCTCACCCTTACCTCCCTCAATCCTCAACCTCACATCCGGAACCGCCTGATAAACCGGCAGCGCCAACGACTCCAACAGCTTCACATGTAACGACCTCACATTCCCCCACTTCTTCGGCACAACATCGATAACCCCCTCAATCGCCGCGACCATATTGTCAACAATCTCATCCTCTCCATAGACACCCTGGCAACCTTCACAACACTACAAGTCCCCTTACCAACGAAAAACAGCGCGGAGGAGCACGCCCTCTCCACCTGCTGCTTCCAGTTCCTCTTCCTCAAATCCACCTGCACCGGGACCTTTTTCTTCTCGAAGAATTTCTTCCCCAACAGCCTCGGAAGAAGCGTGGCAACCCTCTTGTCGACGAAGAACACGTCGTAGGAGGCGCAGAGCTTGCGCTTGGCCTCGAAGGGGCGGTAATCGGAGGCGAGCTTCGACAGCTTGAGGACCTTCGAAACGGCGACGTTTTCGGCCTTGATCTTCTTCTGGGCTTCGTCCTTGGTGAGGTTGGAGTCTGGCCTGTCGTCGATGATGAGGCAGGCTTCGGAGAAGGGGGAGGCGAGGGCGTGGGGCAAGGGGACCTTATAGGGGTTAGTGCGGCCCTTTGGGGGATCTTCTTGAGGGTGAGGACGAGGTACACGAACTCCTCGTCTTGGTCGAAGAGTTTGGGCTTTTGGGATTGGGAGTTGGAGTCGCGCCATTTCAGGAGGGCTTCTACGGCTCCTTGAACCTTTTCGAGGGGTATCCTTTTACGGGCTGCGGAAGCCATTGCATAAAGGGTGACAGGAAGGGGAATCGGAGATAGAGGTGGAAAGAAGGGAAGAGAGGTGGAGAGGATGGAGCTATAGATAAATTAGGGTTCAGGGTTTTGCATTTTGTGGCTTTTGGTAGGGGTCGAGCTTAACCAAGTCTATTATTTAGTATGGGTCATTTCAATGATATGACTTTTTTAAAAGTTTGGCCCGACTTAAAACCTTAGAGCCTATTTAATTATAAAATATTTTTAAAAAATTAAAATATTGATATATTTATAAATAAGTTAAAATACTACTAAATATATTAAAAAATATATTTTAAAATAGGCTAAAATACTTTAGTCAAAAAATATATTTTTAAATAGATTAAAATATTTCTATCATAATTAAATATTTAAATGATGATGATGATAATAATAATAATAATAATATAAGTAAGTTTTACCTTTGGTCAATAGACTATTTATAAAACTTGATCTATTAGCTAAAAACTTTTTAAAAACTTTATCTTAATTTGTTTATAAATAAATAATGGTTAGACCAAATGACTTTGATGACCGGCATGACCTACTTCTACTTTTAGCTTTTGGGTAATTTTGTTCGTGTTTCAGGATCATTACATGTTATTTTCCGTCTTTTTTTTTTTTGGGTCACGAGAGTCCTGAGGTTTTAACACATTGTTTTTGGTCGAGTGGTTTCGTCGTTTTTTTAATTTTTTGGGTCAATGTGTAGTTTTGTGGTTTGGAATTTTGTTTTGGTCTCTACGGTTTTGACTTTGGATGGAGCACGGAGTGGCACAGTGATCAAATCAGGTAGGGTGTTTTATGGGTTCTTGGGCTTGCGGATTGAAATTGGGCTAATGTCTGCTCAAATGTAACTGCACGAGTTAAAAGAGCTTTACCAATAAAATAAACAAAAAATAAAATAATTTTTAAAAAAATAAAGAACACACATGTTAAATTCTTTACTGTTTAAAGCAAACCACCAAGGCCTCATGATTCAAAATGTTGCAATTGAAAAATAAAATTACACTATAATTTTATGTTGATGAAAACATTGCTAGTATAATGTTCATGAAAACAATGCATGGATATTTAAAACGACAATATTTTATTTTTATGAGTTAAAATGACAGTAATATACACAAATAAAGCTGACAAAACTCCCGATATTGTTGTAGGCAATAGTAATTTTATGTTTTGCAAGTTAGTCCAAAATAAATTGAAACAAATATACAAGGTCAATTTTCATGTTGTTTTTTGGTACAAAGAAAATAAAAATAATAAAGAAAAGAAAAATCAGACCAAAAAAGAAAATAATAAAGAAAAATAAACATTAATAATATACAAAAGCCTACCAAAGATAAATTTAGAGAAAAAATGTTATGATCACCTGTAATAATCAATTAAAACTTTGTTGGTACTATTAAATAACTTTAAAGCCAAAATTCAAGTAATATTACTTTCTTTCTTCTAACCTTATTCATGTAAATGAGTTTTCATGGACTTGGCAAATTTTGGAAAGCAAGCACATCTTATGTCTCTTATGTGTGCTATGTTATGATGACCAATTTCTTATATCATTCTGACTCCTTCCTATTATTTGTTTCAGTTACTACATGTTGTTTGGCAAGACATGCTATAAACTTGCTTCGCGACAGGAAAGATGGATATGATATAGTGATCAGCGATGTAAACATGCCTGACATGGATGGTTTCAAGCTTCTTGAGCATGTTGGACTTGAGATGGATCTTCCTGTCATTAGTCAGTTCTCCTCTATCAATAAAATATATTCAACTTTTTCGTTAAATGATATCATTGTAATCATTTGATCACCTTGATTGAAAGTTGCAAGCTCTTACCAGTCACACTTTGCAATGTTGTTCAGCGATGTCTGTTGATGGAGAGACAAGCAGGGTGATGAAAGGAGTTCAACAAGAAGCATGTGATTATCTGCTTAAGCCGATAAGGATGAAGGAACTACAAAACATATGGCAACATGTCTTTAGGAAAAGGATACATGAGGCAAGAGAATTTGGAAGTCTTGAGGGTTTTGAGAACATCCAATTGATGAGAAATGGATCAGAGCAGCCCGACTATGGGAACCTGTTTGCTGTTGAAGATATGACATCAACAAAGAAAAGAAAAGATGTAGATAACAAACTCGATGACAAAGAATTGGTGGATCCGTCTTCCACCAAGAAAGCTAGAGTAGTTTGGTCCGAAGATCTTCATCAGAAGTTTGTTAAAGCAGTGAATCAAATTGGATTTGACAGTAAGTTTCTTATCAAAGTTCTCTACAAAGAATTTATTTGGATTGATCACTATGACTTCAATACATCTAGTTGTTATGTTTAACCTTGCATTATACCTCAATGAGTAAAAATGTGACTGCCGAGCATAAACTTCTCGCAAATATAGTCATCATCTTATCTTTCATGTACAAAAGTATTCGTAACAAATAATTTCTTTTTGGCAGAAGTTGGTCCAAAGAAAATACTAGATTTGATGAATGTCCCTTGGCTGACTAGAGAAAATGTTGCGAGCCACCTGCAGGTGATGCTATATTTACACTCCTTCAATATAGTCATTAGACTTTTGAGATATAAACTTGTATCATATCTTTCATTCAGATAAAAATCTGGATTTTTAATATTTTCTAGTTGTATGTGTGATTATTTCTCATGTACATGATGTTTCTGGTAGAATTGACTGGGTTGGATATGCTGTCTCATGTATTTCTTCTACTCATGTATTGCTGCTTCACTTTAATACAATAGGTTATAAGAAACTAATAACCTCCAAGCTGTTAGTCCTGTACAAATTTCTATTGGAAAATATTACAACTTGGACGCATATCCTCTAATAAATTTGATAAAGGAAAAACAATACAACAACAAATAAGCCTTGTCCCACCAGATAGGAATGAAGGAAAAAATTAGAGAGGGAAAAATAAACTAGATGTATATGTAATGTTCCATAAGTTTGATGTTTGAAACTTGGGTTTCCAATGATAATATTGTTGTTGTGCAGAAATATCGGCTTTACCTGAGTGGGCTTCAGAAAGAAAATGATCAGAAATCTTCCTCAAGTGGAATGAAGCATTCGGATTTACCTTCAAAAGATCTAGGAAATTTTGTAGTTCAGAACTCGGCAAACAAGAACCAAAATGATGTTTCAATTGACAGCTACAACTATCAGATGGAACAGTACAACTGCAGAACATGGAAGCTAAAGGTCATGATGGGGATCACAAGGGAATTGTTTCACATCCCACCACCCTATAAAAAGGAAGAACTTTGACTGGTAATAACATTACTAATACAAAGATGATAAAGAGTTTACAGATGGGCCTTAATCAACCTTTTGACCCACTAGAGTCAGAAGGAAACCATGCAGCAGTGCTTGATGGTACCATGCCAACACAGTACTCTTGGACTGAAGTTCCAGAAATGCAACTCGACGAACACAAATCACTTGCTCAATCAGAGGATAACTTCACCCAGTTTCCATTACATGGTAAGCAGCACCACATTCAAGTTGATCAATCACAGTCAACTGCTTCAATTAGTTCCACTCCATCCTTGTCAGATGAAGAGGTCGCTGCATGTATAGAAGCAAAACCTTTGTATTCTGCTTACAAGCGCGAATACAACAGTTCTGCGAGTTCAACAGGGAGTGCAGTTGACACCTTTCCTATTGAACCTGGAAGCCTTATGATGAGTGATCAATCTTCAGAACCCATTTCCACCCCAAACATGGGCTTGGAAACACAAGCATCTAGTCTCAGTTGCATTTCTGATGTGGAACTTTACCAAAGAACCCTACTTCTAGGAGGCGAGGCAGCGGCTTCTTTATCTTTGGATGATGACTTGCATTTCCGTTGGCCACAAGGTGAATGCTCTAACATGAATTTGAGTCTGCAGAACATGTCAGGGTATTATGATCCAGGGCTATTTGCAGAAATTCCAACCCACTATTATGATTCAGCAGATTATTCAGTTATAAATCAAGGTCTGTTCATAACATGATCTGCTTTGGCCTTTCCTGCATCTTCAACAAGGACCAAACTTAATGGATGAAAGGACAATTTGATGTTTTATTATAGCTAACTGCATCCTATTATTGAAGAATTTCAACTCTAAGGGTTGCGGTATTCTTTTTCCAATCATCAAGGATTTGGATATGGTAGCATACTTTTATAAAAGTGGGTGATGAGTGCTAACAAATATTAAGCTTAACTAATAAGCTTGCTTTCTCTTAATTTACTTTGGTCCTGTACTTGCTTTAAAAGGTATGTATTTGTAACTTCAGATTGACCAAAGTATAATGAAGGTCTGAATATTTTTCCCAATTAAATGACATTTGCTATTTGGTTTGGCTACGGAGATGACCTGAGTAGGAATGATTTAGTTAGATTAATGTTCTAAAGCGTGGTTGGGAAAGTAGTGGTAGAACCGTGTAATGATCAGGGAATGTTGAATAAAGAAGCTTATTTCTTGTGAATTAAGCTTATTAATAGAAGTGGTATATGTGGGAAAAAAGGGGTTTGAATCAGCCTTTGTATGTTTTGTCACAAAGTTCTGCTGCACTAACTGTTTCTTTGTTGAATTCTTTAACTTTCAATCTTTCATTGGAAAAATTCTACTATCCACCAGGAGGAAATCCATTCTTTCTCCTCAACATCACTTTAACCTTTGATTCTTCCCTCTCTCCCGTTCTCTCTCATTCATCCCAAAAAGACCAAAGGCTAAGACATCATGTGATTAAATCCACATTTCCTCCTCCAGAAGGAAAGAATGCTCTCCTTTCATAGAGTAGGGTTTTCCTTTATTTAAGGTTTTGCTTCGTTGAATGAAGTGAAAAATGAAGAGAAATGAATCTAGTGCTAATAGCAGGTAGTAAATTGAAAAAAACAAAAAACAAAAAACAAAATAAAATAACCGGTTCTTATTTTGAAGATTCAGTAGCAGTCTGCAACAATGTGGTAGAAGCCTGTGGATATTGAACTATTGGTCCTTTACAACTTGTCATAATGAATGCTGATGTTTGGTAGGAAATTTTAAAAAATAAAATACTAAAACAAAAACAGTTCGCTTCCCTTGGGGAATGATAAATGTACAAACTTCAGCACACCTCACACACTACATGTACAAAGCTTATTAATGTCCCATCACCTTGCTACTTATTTCCTCTGCTACTATCTTTGGATTTGTGTTTCCATCCTGAAAAGTAAAAAGTACCATAAAATGTTAATTTCAAAGAACAACAAAGCATTTAATTCAATGAAGCATATAGTAGATGTTAAATTACCACTCGATAATTCATTATTTGACCCTTAAAAAGACGAAACAAGGCACATTTTCCTCAGCATGAGCATCGATAACCTCCTTATTAATGGCTATAATAGGATGTCCACAATTAAGTTTATCCCTAAGCTCAGTTACAGCAGCTTCAGCATCATCATCATCCTTCTGAGTATATTCCCTGTAAAATAGGAAATTAAGAATTACGTGGTAATCTCAATGGAATCGAGTTAAAATAATAATAATAATAATAAAAAATAATAAATACGTGGTGATGACGGGGGCCAGTGAGCCACCATGACCGGCGGCGCCACCTAGGAGTGGCTGTCGGCGAAGAGTGGCCTGTAGAGATGAGGTGGTGGTTATGGCTGTGGTTGTGGTTGAGGTTTTGTGATTGTGAAAGGAGAGGGAATGAGGTGCGTGAGTAAAAAGAGAGGAGAGTGAGGGTTAGATGAAAGAAAGTGGGTTAATGGTTGAGACACGTGGCTATCACAATATGTAGTGAATCTTACAATGGGTGAAATCAAATTTAGCATGGATGTTGAGCGGACCATGGGCCAGCACCACAAGGAAAAAAATTTTAAAAAAAAGCACAAAACCAAAATTCAGGACGGGTTGTTAACTGAAATGAGAACCCCTATACGTGGATGAGAGAGGGAAATAGATCTTTCCCAAGTGTAGCTTGGGTGACAGCAAATCCCTACCATGGTAGGGTTCACATCCCTGTTGATGACACCCTTACTCTCAATTCCAACCCCTCTTTCTTGTCGCCGTCAGCACTTGTTCCCGTTCCCTTTTCCCCTTACCTCCCCGAAACCTCATCCACTTTTGGTGTTTGCAGTGAACAACAACAACAACGGCGTGAGGGAACAGGGAGATAAACAAGAACAACCCCCCACTGGTTCCAATGGAAAAGAAGTCAATAACAACAACAGCAAGCAAGGAAAACCCATCTTCAGTTTCAATTGGAATACCCTTTTGGACCCTGATCCCGACAATGTCCTTGCGCTTGGATTAACGGGTATTCTCACATGGGCGAGCGTTCAGGTACTCTGGCAGCTATTATTCATCTCACTGGCTATTCTTGTCGCTGCCCTCAAGTACTCTTTCATTGCTGCTCTTCTTATTTTCATTCTGATCACCCTCCTCTGAGTTCATTCTGGCCATTCATCATTTTCATTGGATTATGCAGTCTTTACTTGTTTTTATAGATTTTTTTTTTCTATTTTGGGTTGGGATTGTTATTTTATTTTGCTTACTAGCTATGTTGTGATAGAACAATGTTTATATGCCATGGAGAATTTGATTGTATAATCTTGTCCCTATTTTCAATCTTTCATTATCGTTAGTTCGTTACCCTTCTTCAATAACTGGATAATGCAAATTTTTTACTAAATACTCAAACTGGTCCAAATTAAGTGTGTAAGACCACCAATTTTTCCTTTTTCTGTATACAAAGGGGCCAAGTTGTCTCCTTCTTTGAAATCTTTGAAATGTGAGACTAATTTAGGACTCAAAAATTCCGAGTGACAAATTTTTTCTCCAATATGTTTACGAGTTTTTTTTTTAACATAAATGATTAGAATTTTTACCTAGATACTTAAAAAAGCTTACTAGCTATTAATTGTACTAGAACTCGGGGTTTGAAATCGTCCATGTTGCTGCAATTGACAAACAAAATTGCACTATAATTTTATGTTGATGAAAACAATGCATGGATGTGTGAAACGACAATATTTTATTTTTTACAAGTTAAAACGATAGTAATATACACAAATAAAGGTGACGAAACTCCCAATATTGTTGTAGGCAATAGTAATACTATGTTTTTTCAATTAGTCCAAAATAAATTGAAACAAATATACAAGGCCAATAAAGAAAAAGAAACATTAATAATATACAAAAGGCTACCACAGATAAATTTAGAGAAAAATTAAAACTTTGTTGGTACTATTAAATAACTTTAAAGCCAAAATTCAAGTAACATTACTTTTTGGATTAAATGTATCCAATTATGATAAAAAAAAATGACCAAAGTAGATAATTTAGATACAAGAAGGTGGATGACACCTAAGTAAACTAGGGTGATTTCGGGGTGTTGAGGGGTAAAGCTAATAGAAGTATTTATAGCCATGCTTCATTTATTAATGGGGCGTTTGTTTAGGGTATATTTAATTATTTTTGAAAATAAGTAATTGAAATGATATATTCCTACGTTTGTTATAATTTTTATAAAAAAAATTTCGGGTATTAATTATTTTATGGAAAAAGATTTTTCTATGATTTAGTGAAATCTCATTCTAAGTTGAAGAGTGAGAAACAAAATTCTCATAATTTGAAAATCACATTTGTTATGCACAATTACTAAATCATCGCTCAGTTATTTGACTTTTTTCTCACAATTATTTAACCTAATGATATTTTGAAAATTATGATATATATTCTCAGTATCGATTATAAAACAAACAAGTATTAAGTTTATTTTCGAATTTTAACAAATAATCCCATGAATATTTAATGATAAACAAACAATTTTTGAAAGATACCAGAATAATATTCCCAAGAATATCATTACTAGGAATGTAATTCCTAATATAATTTTAAACCTTAAAACAAACGCCTCCTAAGTATGGGATGAGGAGGAGTAGAACGCATGCTTCATGTTTTTGTTATGTTTAGTGCTTGTTTGGAATTTACACAATTGATAGAATTGAATTAAATTCTATCATGAATTGAATTGAATTCTATCTTCAATTACTATGTTTGGAATAAAACAATAAATAATAAAATTGAATTACTTGTAAAGTAAGCTTATTAATAGAAGTGATATATGTGGGAAAAAGGGGGTTTGAATCAGCCTTTGTATGTTTTTGTCACAAAGTTCTATTGCACTAACTGTTTCTTTGACCTTTGAATTCTTTAACTTCCAATATTTCATAGGAAATATTCTACTATCCACCAAGAGGAAATCCATTCTTCTTCTCAACTACACTTTAACCTTTAATTCTTTCCTTTCTCCCTTTCTCTCTCATTCATCACAGAAAGACCAAAGGCTGAGATATCATGTGAGTAGATCCACATCCTCCGGGAGGAGGAAAGAATGGCCTCCTTTCATAGAGTAGGGTTTTCCTTTACTTAAGGTTGTGGTTCATTGAATGAAGTGAAAATAAAGAGAAATGAATCGAATGATAATAGCAAGTAGTGAATTGAATAAATAAAATAAAATAAAATTACCAATTCTTATTTTGAAGATTCAGTAGTAGTCTGCAACAATGTGGTAGAAGTCTTTGGATGTTGAACTATTGGTCCTTTACAACTCGGTCATAATGAATGCTGATGTTTGGTAGGAAATTTAGAAAAATAAAATACAAAAACAGAAACAGTTCTCTTCCCTTGGTTGAAGCATATGAGAAGGGGAATGATATATGTACAAACTTCAACACCCCTCATACACTACATGTACAAAGCTTATTAATGTCCTATCCAAGGTTGTCAGGAGCGAGCTCCCAGCGGAAGGGTGAAACAAGAGCGCGTAGAAAGCATTAGCGTAAGCTTTACCAGAATGAACAATTGCATTCATACAAAAATATATACACATATACTCCTAGCTTTATTTTTAATAGGACTTCTACTTTCCCTATTAGTCCCTTCATTTGATGACATTTTTTCTTAACCAAATAATACCTAATCAACAATCAATAAAAATATTTAAACAAAAAATAATAATAACCAGTACCAACACCACTTCATAATCAACCAACCACATTTTTTTCAATTACCCACACCAAAAAAAAATATAAATTGAAATTTAAAAAACCAACAACAGTCAGAAAGGAAATAAATTAAAACAATACACTCAACACTAAACTCTCTCAGCGCCCCCAAAGTGCCAGGAACAGCAAACTCATCTTCTCTCTCTCTCTCAAGAAGAATCAAAAAGCATATCAGAAGCATAATGGAGGGCAACGGCGGCGCGATGGGTGCGGCGACGCGAGGCGACTGGTGGCGACGGGCGCTCCTGGTGGGGCGACGCGGCGCGACTATTTGGGAGAGAACGGACCATGAGAGACGCTCCTGGTGCGCGTCGAGTGCGCAAGGGTGCGCGTCGGAGGCTCGAGGACGGCGAGCCGGCGCGACGGTGGCGTGACGGGCGAGGACGCTGACGGTTTTGGAGAGAACTCTCAGTGATTGTGAATGATTTTCGAAGACAACGCTGTATCTTTCCTTTCATCTAGGTATTTTTCCTTTCAATTTTGGGCGGGTCAAGCCCAAATAGTCTAGGCCAAGGGAGCTTGCGGAGCGGGTGGAGTGGCCACTCCTACCGCTCTTACGCTCTAGCACGACGCTCCTCCCGCTCGATGAAAACGCACCCAAGAGCGGGAGCGAGCACGGTGGCCGTCGACGGAGCGTAAGAGCGTACGCTCATGCTCCTCGCGCGCCTCCTGACAACCATGGTCCTATCACCTTGCTACTTATTTCCTCTGTACTATCTTTGGACTTGTGTTTCCATCCTGAAAAGTAAAAAGTGCCATAAAATGTTAATTTCAAAGAACAAACAAGCATTTAATTCAATGAAGCATATAGTAGATGTTAAATTACCACTCGATAAATCATTGTTTCACCCTTAAAAGGATCATTTTCCTCAGCATGGCCACCAATAACCTCCTTATTAATGGCTATAATAGGATGTCCACAATTAAGTTTATCCCTAAGCTCACTTACAGAAGCTTCAGCATCATCATAATCCTTCCGAGAATATTCCCCGTAAATAGGAAATTAAGAATTGTGGTAATCTCAATGGAATCGAGTTAAATAATAATAATAATAATAATAATAAATAATAAATCCTCCAACTGTCTCACTTCCTCTTTAGCCGCCTCTTTGTGGTCCATCTACTCTTTGTGATCCAGCATACTTTCCCTTGTTTTCTCGATTTTATTGAGGTTACCAACAAATTTCTGCTTGGTGCCTTGTTTCATGTTGTGTTAAGTGGGCAAGTTAACAATTATTATATGCGCTTTACTGCTTTTATAGTAAAGACAGTGGAAATAATGGTAGCATATAAAGATTTTCAAGTAGGTTAATAATTAATACAAATAAGATGAGCTTCAGAATTATATATGTAAACGTCATTTAAGTTAATCGCCCAGCTAGCTACTCAGGGAATCACACAGATGATAATACAAATAAAAAAAACATGCAACATATGCACTCTCGACCATTTCCAATCAGTATCTGACAAATATAACAGAGTCAGATAGAAAACTGATATATCCTAACTGCAAGAGATAGTTTTGGTTACAGGAGTCATTTTAATACCGGCCCTTTACTCCCATCACTCTGTAAACATACTTGAACTGATGAACATTTGTTGTGCACAAGGCAGCAATAGAGAATATTAGATTGTCATAAAGCTGCCATTTCCTATTTATTCTTAGCATTCGAGAAATGAAAAACTTAAAGCGAACACACAAGATAATGCCAAAAAAGAATTTCAGAGAAATATAAGTATACAATAGAAGCAAAGAAATGAAATTTTATGCTGAAGTATAGAATGCATAAGCAGAGCAGCACAATTAAGTGGTGAGTGAAGAGAGAAAGATCACAACATACTCGAGTATAATTAGTAGTCGACACCATCCCATCATTACATTGATATGCCTTTTGCTTAAGCCTTATTTACAGTGAGACACCTTTCATCTCACAACTTCTAAGCAGATTTTTGACAATATGCAAATTTAAACAACTTAAGACCATTCAAAAATGAGAATCAATATTTTGATTTTCCTGACGACAACCATTCTAAAGCTCAAGTATAAGAAATTTTGACTAGCAAGCGATAAAATGACCAAAACAGAACACAATAAAATGCCATAATAATAAAATGCTCACTACAAAATCTGCCAGAGAACTCAGCAAGCAAAACAACACAGAATTGCAAAGAGTTACATCAAGCAGTGAATTCTAACAGCAAATCGTCTTAGACACCAACATTCAGCTTATGCGACCTTCTTACTTCTCTGAGCATTTACTTTCTTTTTCGTATCAGCTCCAACAGACTGAGGTAGCCCACTCTTCTTCTTCCTCTTCTTCCTAGACTCTCCATCCTCGACAGAGAAACCACTATTTTTACTTTGCTTGTCCGAATTTTCCTTCATCACTTTCGCAGACACCCGTTCTTTCTTCCGTTTGCCACCCTCCTTACTCTTTTCCTTAGAAGATTTCTTCAATCCTTTTACACCACTCAACTCGCTGAAGTCCCTCTTTTCCTTTTTAACTCCTTTCTTCCTCTTCTTATTCGCCAATTCTCCACTACCCTTTTCATCATCCTCAGAATCTTCCTCCACAACAACACCCCCTTCATCATCATCATCATCCTCAACTTGATCCTTACCAACTTCACTATCCATATACCTAACTTCATGAATCCTCCCCTTCTTCTTCTTCTTCATTGCCTCCTTCGCATTCGCGCCACTAACCTCTTCACCCTCTTCCTCCTCCTCCACCACAACATCCTCCTTCTCACCCTTACCTCCCTCAATCCTCAACCTCACATCCGGAACCGCCTGATAAACCGGCAGCGCCAACGACTCCAACAGCTTCACATGTAACGACCTCACATTCCCCCACTTCTTCGGCAAAACATCGATAACCCCCTCAATCGCCGCGACCACATTGTCAACAATCTCATCCCTCTCCATCGACACCCTGGCAACCTTCACAACACTACAAGTCCCCTTACCAACGAAAAACAGCGCGGAGGAGCACGCCCTCTCCACCTGCTGCTTCCAGTTCCTCTTCCTCAAATCCACCTGCACCGGGACCTTCTTCTTCTCGAAGAATTTCTTCCCCAACAACCTCGGAAGAAGCGTGGCAACCCTCTTGTCGACGAAGAACATGTCGTAGGAGGCGCAGAGCTTGCGCTTGGCCTCGAAGGGGCGGTAATCGGAAGCGAGCTTCGACAGCTTGAGGACCTTCGAAACGGCGACGTTTTCGGCCTTGATCTTCTTCTGGGCTTCGTCCTTGGTGAGGTTGGAGTCTGGCCTGTCGTCGATGATGAGGCAGGCTTCGGAGAAGGGGGAGGCGAGGGTGTGGGGCAAGGGGACCTTATAGGGGTTAGCGCGGCCCTTTGGGGGATCTTCTTGAGGGTGAGGACGAGGTACACGAACTCCTCGTCTTGGTCGAAGAGTTTGGGCTTTTGGGATTGGGAGTTGGAGTCGCGCCATTTCAGGAGGGCTTCTACGGCTCCTTGAACCTTTTCGAGGGGTATCCTTTTACGGGCTGCGGAAGCCATTGCATAAAGGGTGACAGGAAGGGGAATCGGAGATAGAGGTGGAAAGAAGGGAAGAGAGGTGGAGAGAGTATGGAGCTATAGATAAATTAGGGTTCAGGGTTTTGCATTTTGTGGCTTTTGGTAGGGGTCGAGCTTAACCAAGTCTATTATTTAGTATGGGTCATTTCAATGATATGACTTTTTTAAAAGTTTGGCCCGACTTAAAACCTTAGAGCCTATTTAATTATAAAATATTTTTAAAAAATTAAAATGTTGATATATTTATAAATAAGTTAAAATATTACTAAATATATTAAAAAATATATTTTAAAATAGGCTAAAATACTTTTGTCAAAAAATATATTTTTAAATAGATTAAAATATTTCTATCATAATTAAATATTTAAATGATGATGATGATAATAATAATAATAATAATATAAGTAAGTTAGTTGTTACCAATAGCTTTTTTAGGTTGAAATTATCTGATTAGCTAAAAAAACTTTTTAAAAAACCTTATTTTAATTTGTTTCCTAAATAGGTTAACCTAAAAATAGGTAGGCCAAATGACTTTGATGACCGGCATGACCTACTTCTACTTTTAGCTTTTGGGTAATTTTGTTCGTGTTTCAGGATCATTACATGTTATTTTCCGTCTTTTTTTTTTTTTTGGGTCACGAGAGTCCTGAGGTTTTAACACATTGTTTTTGGTCGAGTGGTTTCGTCGTTTTTTTAATTTTTTGGGTCAATGTGTAGTTTTGTGGTTTGGAATTTTGTTTTGGTCTCTACGGTTTTGACTTTGGATGGAGCACGGAGTGGCACAGTGATCAAATCAGGTAGGGTGTTTTATGGGTTCTTGGGCTTGCGGATTGAAATTGGGCTAATGTCTGCTCAAATGTAACTGCACGAGTTAAAAGAGCTTTACCAATAAAATAAACAAAAAATAAAATAATTTTTTTAAAAAAATAAAGAACACACCATGAAGTTGAATTTTTAACTGATGTTTAAGAAACTAGTTAACCACCAAGGCCTCATGATTCAAAATGTTGCAATTGAAAAATAAAATTACACTATAATTTTATGTTGATGAAAACATTGCTAGTATAATGTTCATGAAAACAATGCATGGATATTTAAAACGACAATATTTTATTTTTATGAGTTAAAATGACAGTAATATACACAAATAAAGCTGACAAAACTCCCGATATTGTTGTAGGCAATAGTAATTTTATGTTTTGCAAGTTAGTCCAAAATAAATTGAAACAAATATACAAGGTCAATTTTCATGTTGTTTTTTGGTACAAAGAAAATAAAAATAATAAAGAAAAGAAAAATCAGACCAAAAAAGAAAATAATAAAGAAAAATAAACATTAATAATATACAAAAGCCTACCAAAGATAAATTTAGAGAAAAAATGTTATGATCACCTGTAATAATCAATTAAAACTTTGTTGGTACTATTAAATAACTTTAAAGCCAAAATTCAAGTAATATTACTTTCTTTCTTCTAACCTTATTCATGTAAATGAGTTTTCATGGACTTGGCAAATTTTGGAAAGCAAGCACATCTTATGTCTCTTATGTGTGCTATGTTATGATGACCAATTTCTTATATCATTCTGACTCCTTCCTATTATTTGTTTCAGTTACTACATGTTGTTTGGCAAGACATGCTATAAACTTGCTTCGCGACAGGAAAGATGGATATGATATAGTGATCAGCGATGTAAACATGCCTGACATGGATGGTTTCAAGCTTCTTGAGCATGTTGGACTTGAGATGGATCTTCCTGTCATTAGTCAGTTCTCCTCTATCAATAAAATATATTCAACTTTTTCGTTAAATGATATCATTGTAATCATTTGATCACCTTGATTGAAAGTTGCAAGCTCTTACCAGTCACACTTTGCAATGTTGTTCAGCGATGTCTGTTGATGGAGAGACAAGCAGGGTGATGAAAGGAGTTCAACAAGAAGCATGTGATTATCTGCTTAAGCCGATAAGGATGAAGGAACTACAAAACATATGGCAACATGTCTTTAGGAAAAGGATACATGAGGCAAGAGAATTTGAAAGTCTTGAGGGTTTTGAGAACATCCAATTGATGAGAAATGGATCAGAGCAGTCCGACTATGGGAACCTGTTTGCTGTTGAAGATATGACATCAACAAAGAAAAGAAAAGATGTAGATAACAAACTCGATGACAAAGAATTGGTGGATCCGTCTTCCGCCAAGAAAGCTAGAGTAGTTTGGTCCGAAGATCTTCATCAGAAGTTTGTTAAAGCAGTGAATCAAATTGGATTTGACAGTAAGTTTCTTATCAAGGTTCTCTACAAAGAATTTATTTGGATTGATCACTATGACTTCAATATGTCTAGTTGTTATGTTTAACCTTGCATTATACCTCAATGAGTAAAAATGTGACTGCCGAGCATAAACTTCTCACAAATATAGTCATCATCTTTTCTTTCATGTACAAAAGTATTCGTAACAAATACTTTCTTTTTGGCAGAAGTTGGTCCAAAGAAAATACTAGATTTGATGAATGTCCCTTGGCTAACTAGAGAAAATGTAGCAAGCCACCTGCAGGTGATTCTATATTTACACTCCTTGAATATAGTCATTAGACTATTGAGATATAAACTTCTATGATATCTTTCATTCAGATAAAAATCTGGATTTTTATTATTTTCTAGTTGTATGTGTGATTATTTCTCATGTACATGATGTTTCTGGTAGAATTGACTGGGTTGGATATGCTGTCTCATGTATTGCTGCTTCACTTTAATACAATAGGTTATAAGAAACTAATAACCTCCAAGCTGTTAGTCCTGTACAAATTTCTATTGGAAAATATTACAACTTGGACGCATAATAAATTTGATAAAAGAAAAACAATACAACAACAACTAAGCCTTGTCCCACCAGGTAGGAATAAAGGAAAAAATTAGAGAGAGGAAAAATAAACTAGATGTATATGTAATGTTCCATAAGTTTGATGTTTGAAACTCGGTTTTCCAATGATAATATTGTTGTTGTGCAGAAATATCGGCTTTACTTGAGTGGGCTTCAGAAAGAAAATGATCAGAAATCTTCCTCAAGTGGAATGAAGCATTCGGATTTACCTTCAAAAGATCTAGGAAATTTTGTAGTTCAGAACTCGGCAAACAAGAACCAAAATGATGTTTCAATTGACAGCTACAACTATCAGATGGAACAGTACAACTGCAGAACATGGAAGCTAAAGGTCATGATGGGGATCACAAGGGAATTGTTTCACATCCCACCACCCTATAAAAAGGAAGAACTTTGACTGGTAATAACATTACTAATACAAAGATGATAAAGAGTTTACAGATGGGCCTTAATCAACCTTTTGACCCACTAGAGTCAGAAGGAAACCATGCAGCAGTGCTTGATGGTACCATGCCAACACAGTACTCTTGGACTGAAGTTCCAGAAATGCAACTCGACGAACACAAATCACTTGCTCAATCAGAGGATAACTTCACCCAGTTTCCATTACATGGTAAGCAGCACCACATTCAAGTTGATCAATCACAGTCAACTGCTTCAATTAGTTCCACTCCATCCTTGTCAGATGAAGAGGTCGCTGCATGTATAGAAGCAAAACCTTTGTATTCTGCTTACAAGCGCGAATACAACAGTTCTGCAAGTTCAACAGGGAGTGCAGTTGACACCTTTCCTATTGAACCTGGAAGCCTTATGATGAGTGATCAATCTTCAGAACCCATTTCCACCCCAAACATGGGCTTGGAAACACAAGCATCTAGTCTCAGTTGCATTTCTGATGTGGAACTTTACCAAAGAACCCTACTTCTAGGAGGCGAGGCAGCGGCTTCTTTACCTTTGGATGATGACTTGCATTTCTGTTGGCCACAAGGTGAATGCTCTAACATGAATTTGAGTCTCCAGAACATGTCAGGGTATTATGATCCAGGGCTATTTGCAGAAATTCCAACCCACTATTATGATTCAGCAGATTATTCAGTTATAAATCAAGGTCTGTTCATAACATGATCTGCTTTGGCCTTTCCTGCATCTTCAACAAGGACCAAACTTAATGGATGAAAGGACAATTTGATGTTTTATTATAGCTAACTGCATCCTATTATTGAAGAATTTCAACTCTAAGGGTTGCGGTATTCTTTTTCCAATCATCAAGGATTTGGATATGGTAGCATACTTTTATAAAAGTGGGTGATGAGTGCTAACAAATATTAAGCTTAACTAATAAGCTTGCTTTCTCTTAATTTACTTTGGTCCTGTACTTGCTTTAAAAGGTATGTATTTGTAACTTCAGATTGACCAAAGTATAATGAAGGTCTGAATATTTTTCCCAATTAAATGACATTTGCTATTTGGTTTGGCTACGGAGATGACCTGAGTAGGAATGATTTAGTTAGATTTATGTTCTAAAGCGTGGTTGGAAAGTAGTGGTAGAACCGTGTAATGATCAGGGAATGTTGAATAAAGATGCTTATTTTTTGTGAAGTGAGCTTATTAATAGAAGTGGTATATGTGGGAAAAAGGTGGTTTGGATCAGCCCTTGTACGTTTTGTTACAAAGTTCTGCTGCACTAACTGTTTCTTTGTTGAATTCTTTAACTTTCAATCTTTCATTGGAAAAATTCTACTATCCACCAGGAGGAAATCCATTCTTTCTCCTCAACATCACTTTAACCTTTGATTCTTCCCTCTCTCCCGTTCTCTCTCATTCATCCCAAAAAGACCAAAGGCTAAGACATCATGTGATTAAATCCACATTTCCTCCTCCAGAAGGAAAGAATGCTCTCCTTTCATAGAGTAGGGTTTTCCTTTATTTAAGGTTTTGCTTCGTTGAATGAAGTGAAAAATGAAGAGAAATGAATCTAGTGCTAATAGCAGGTAGTAAATTGAAAAAAACAAAAAACAAAAAACAAAATAAAATAACCAGTTCTTATTTTGAAGATTCAGTAGCAGTCTGCAACAATGTGGTAGAAGCCTGTGGATATTGAACTATTGGTCCTTTACAACTTGTCATAATGAATGCTGATGTCTGGTAGGAAATTTTAAAAAATAAAATACTAAAACAAAAACAGTTCGCTTCCCTTGGGGAATGATAAATGTACAAACTTCAGCACACCTCACACACTACATGTACAAAGCTTATTAATGTCCCATCACCTTGCTACTTATTTCCTCTGCTACTATCTTTGGATTTGTGTTTCCATCCTGAAAGGTAAAAAGTACCATAAAATGTTAATTTCAAAGAACAACAAAGCATTTAATTCAATGAAGCATATAGTAGATGTTAAATTACCACTCGATAATTCATTATTTGACCCTTAAAAAAGACGAAACAAGGCACATTTTCCTCAGCATGAGCATCGATAACCTCCTTATTAATGGCTATAATAGGATGTCCACAATTAAGTTTATCCCTAAGCTCAGTTACAGCAGCTTCAGCATCATCATCATCCTTCTGAGTATATTCCCTGTAAAATAGGAAATTAAGAATTACGTGGTAATCTCAATGGAATCGAGTTAAAATAATAATAATAATAATAATAAATAATAAATACGTGGTGATGACGGGGGCCAGTGAGCCACCATGACCGGCGGCGCCACCTAGGAGTGGCTGTCGGCGAAGAGTGGCCTGTAGAGATGAGGTGGTGGTTATGGCTGTGGTTGTGGTTGAGGTTTTGTGATTGTGAAAGGAGAGGGAATGAGGTGCGTGAGTAAAAAGAGAGGAGAGTGAGGGTTAGATGAAAGAAAGTGGGTTAATGGTTGAGACACGTGGCTATCACAATATGTAGTGAATCTTACAATGGGTGAAATCAAATTTAGCATGGATGTTGAGCGGACCATGGGCCAGCACCACAAGGAAAAAAATTAAAAAAAAAAAGCACAAAACCAAAATTCAGGACGGGTTGTTAACTGAAATGAGAACCCCTATGCGTGGATGAGAGAGGGGAAATAGATCTTTCCCAAGTGTAGCTTGGGTGACAGCAAATCCCTACCATGGTAGGGTTCACATCCCTGTTGATGACACCCTTACTCTCAATTCCAACCCCTCTTTCTTGTCGCCGTCAGCACTTGTTCCCGTTCCCTTTTCCCCTTACCTCCCCGAAACCTCATCCACTTTTGGTGTTTGCAGTGAACAACAACAACAACGGGGTGAGGGAACAGGGAGATAAACAAGAACAAACCCCCACTGGTTCCAATGGAAAAGAAGTCAATAACAACAACAGCAAGCAAGGAAAACCCATCTTCAGTTTCAATTGGAATACCCTTTGGACCCTGATCCCGACAATGTCCTTGCGCTTGGATTAACGGGTATTCTCACATGGGCGAGCGTTCAGGTACTCTGGCAGCTATTATTCATCTCACTGGCTATTCTTGTCGCTGCCCTCAAGTACTCTTTCATTGCTGCTCTTCTTATTTTCATTCTGATCACCCTCCTCTGAGTTCATTCTGGCCATTCATCATTTTCATTGGATTATGCAGTCTTTACTTGTTTTTATAGATTTTTTTTTTTTATTTTGGGTTGGGATTGTTATTTTGTTTTGCTCACTAGCTATGTTGTGATAGAACAATGTTTATATGCCATGGAGAATTTGATTGTATAATCTTGTCCCTATTTTCAATCTTTCATTATCGTTAGTTCATTACCCTTCTTCAATAATTGGATAATGCAAATTTTTTACTAAATACCCAAACTGGTCCAAATTAAGTGTGTAAGACCACCAATTTTTCCTTTTTCTGTATACAAAGGGGCCAAGTTGTCTCCTTCTTTGAAATCTTTGAAATGTGAGACTAATTTAGGACTCAAAAATTCCGAGTGACAAATTTTTTCTCCAATATGTTTACGAGTTTTTTTTTTAACATAAATGATTAGAATTTTTACCTAGATACTTAAAAAAGCTTACTAGCTATTAATTGTACTAGAACTCGGGGTTTGAAATCGTCCATGTTGCTGCAATTGAAAAACAAAATTGCACTATAATTTTATGTTGATGAAAACAATGCATGGATGCTTGAAATGACAATATTTTATTTTTTACAAGTTAAAACGATAGTAATATACACAAATAAAGGTGACGAAACTCCCAATATTGTTGTAGGCAATAGTAATACTATGTTTTTTCAATTAGTCCAAAATAAATTGAAACAAATATACAAGGCCAATTTTCATGTTCTTTTTTAGTACAGAGAAAATAGCAATAATAAAAATAATAAGATAAAAAAGAAAATAATAAAGAAAAAGAAACATTAATAATATACAAAAGGCTACCACAGATAAATTTAGAGAAAAATTAAAACTTTGTTGGTACTATTAAATAACTTTAAAGCCAAAATTAAAGTAATATTGCTTTTTGGATTAAATGTATCCAATTATGATGAAAAAAATTGACCAAAGTAGATAATTTCGATACAAGAAGGTGGATGACACCCAAGTAAACTAGGGTGGTTTCGGGGTGTTGAGGGGGAAGCTAATAGAAGTATTTATAGCCATGCTTCATTTATTAACGGGGCGTTTGTTTATGGGTATATTTAATTATTTTTGAAAATAAGTAATTGAAAATGATATATTTCTACATTTATTATAAGTTTTACAAAAAAAATTTCGGGTATTAATTATTCCATGGAAACGGTTTTCCTATGATTTAGTGAAATTATTTCAAGTTGAAGAGTGGGGAAAAAAATTCTTATGATTTGGGAATCACAATTATTACGTATAATTACTAAACCATTCCTCAGTTATTTGATTTTTTTTCTCACAATTATTTGACCTAAAAATATTTTGGAAATTATGACATATATTCTCAAGGATATAGATTATAAAACAAATAAGTTTTAAATTTATTTTCAAAATCTTAACAAATAATCCCATGAATGTTTAATGATAAACAAATAATTTTTGAAAGATACTCGAAATAATATTCCAAGAATATCATTCACAGAATGCTATTATTGGGAATATAATTTCAAACCTTTAAACAAACGCTTCCTAAGTACAGGGTGAGGAGGAGAAGAATGCATGCTTCATGTTTTTGTTATGTTTAGAGCTTGTTTGGAATTTACACAATTGATAGAATTGAATTAAATTCTATCATGAATTGACTTGAATTCTATCTTGAATTACTTTGTTTGGAATAAAACAATAAATAATAGAATTGAATTACTTGTAAAGTAAGCTTATTAATAGAAGTGGTATATGTGGGAAAAAGGGGGTTTGAATCAGCCTTTGTATGTTTTGGTCACAAAGTTCTGCTGCACTAACTGTTTCTTTAACTTTTTAATTCTTTAACTTCCAATCTTTCATAGGAAAAATTCTACTATCCACCAAGAGGAAATCCATTCTTCCTCTTCAATGTCACTTTAACCTTCGATTCTTTCCTTCTCCCTTTCTCTCTCATTCATCACAGAAAAATCAAAGGTTGAGATATGATGTGAGTAGATCCACGTCTTCCGGGAGGAGGAAAGAATAGCCTCCTTTCATAGAGTAGGGTTTTCCTTTACTTAAGGTTGTGGTTCATTGAATGAAGTGAAAATGAAGAGAAATGAATTGAATGATAATAGCAAGTAGTGAATTGAATAAATAAAACAAAATAAAATTACCGATTCTTATTTTGAAGATTCAGTAGTAGTCTGCAACAATGTGGTAGAAGTCTTTGGATATTGAACTATTGGTCCTTTACGGTCATAATGAATGCTGATGTTTGGTAGGAAATTTAGAAAAATAAAATACAAAAACATAAACAGTTCTCTTCCATTGGTTGAAGCATATGAGAAGGGGAATGATATATGTACAAACTTCAACACTCCTCATACACTACATGTACAAAGCTTATTAATGTCCTATCACCTTGCTACTTATTTCCTCTGCTACTATCTTTGGACTTGTGTTTCCATCCTGAAAAGTAAAAAGTGCCATAAAATGTTAATTTCAAAGAACAAACAAGCATTTAATTCAATGAAGCATATAGTAGATGTTAAATTACCACTCGATAAATCATTGTTTCACCCTTAAAAAGATGAAACAAAGCACATTTTCCTCAGCATGGGCATCGATAACCTCCTTATTAATGGCTATAATAGGATGTCCACAATTAAGTTTATCCCTAAGCTCACTTACAGCAGCTTCAGCAGCATCATCATCCTTCCGAGTATATTACCCGTAAATAGGAAATTAAGAATTATGTGGTAATCTCAATGGAATCGAGTTAGAAAATAATAATAACAAATAATAAATCCTCAAACTGTCTCGCTTCCTCTTCAGCCGCCTCTTTGTGGTCCATCTACTCTGTGATCCAGCATACTTTCCCTTGTTTTCTCGATTTTATTGAGGTTACCAACAAATTTCTGCTTGGTGCCTTGTTTCGTGTTGTGTTAAGTGGGCAAGTTAACATTTATTATATGCGCTTTACTGCATCTATAGTAAAGACAATGGAAATAATGGTAGCATATAAAGATTTTCAAGTAGGTTAATAATTAATACAAATAACATGAGCTTTGGAATTATATATATAAATGTCATCTAAGTTAATCGCCCAGCTAGCTACTCAGGGAATAACACAGATGATAATACAAATAAGGATAAAATGCAATTATCTCTCTTGAGCTATTAAGAAATGACACTCCACCTCGTTTATCAGAAAATCTACACTCCAACCCAATTGAAAAACCTACACCTCAGTCGTGACAGCTTGACACCAACTACTTGGCCTACGACCAAGCTCGGTAGCTATGTCCTGGATTAGAAATATGAACCGGAAGCTCAGCCGAACCAATGGAACTGGAATAAGGGATCCAGAGATCGACCACGTGGATTTACTCAGATTATCTATATAATTTTTAAAAAATAAATTATAAAAGAGAAAACATCAAACACACCCTTAGTGAAATAGGGTGGAGTGTAAGTTTTTTAAGTAAATACGGTGGAATGTAATTTCCTAGTACCTCAAGGGAAATAAGTGCATTTTACCCTCCTACAAATAAACAAAACATGCAACATATGCACTCTCGACCATTTCCAATCAGTATGTGAAGTCAGATAGAAAACTGATATATCCTAACTGCAAAAGATGGTTTTGGCTACAAGAGTCATTTTAATACCGCCCCTTTACTCCCTTCACTCTGTAAACATACTTGAACTGATGAACATTTGTTGTGCACAAGGCAGCCATAGAGAATATTAGATTGTCATAAAGCTGCCATTTCCTATTTATTCTTAGGATTCGAGAAATGAAAAACTTAAAGCGAACACACAAGATAATGCCAAAAAGAATTTCAGAGAAATATAAGTATACAATAGAAACAAAGAAATGAAATTTTATGCTGAAGTATAGAATGCATAAGCAGAGCAGCACAATTAAGTGGTGAGTGAAGAGAGAGAGATCACAACATACTCTTGAGTATAAATAGTAGTCGACACCATCCTATCATTACATTGATATGCCTTTTGCTTAAGCCTTATTTATAGTGAGACACCTTTCATCTCACAACTTCTAAGCAGATTTTTGACAATATGCAAATTTAAACAACTTAAGACCATTCAAAAATGAGAATCAATATTTTGATTTTCCTGACGACAACCATTCTAAAGCTCAAGTATAAGAAATTTTGACTAGCAAGCTATAAAATGACCAAAACAGAACACAATAAAATGCCATAATAATAAAATGCTCACTACAAAATCTGCCAGAGAACTCAGCAAGCAAAACAACACGGGATTGCAAAGAGTTACATCAAGCAGTGAATTCTAACAGCAAATCGTCTTAGACACCAACATTCAGCTTATGCAGCCTTCTTACTTACTTCTCTGAGCATTTACTTTCTTTTCCATATCATCTCCAACTGATTGAGGTAGCCCACTCTTCTTCTTCCTCTTCTTCCTAGACTCTCCATCCTCGACAGAGAAACCGCTATTTTTACTTTGCTTGTCCGAATTTTCCTTCATCACTTTCACAGACACCCGTTCTTTCTTCTGTTTGCCACCCTCCTTACTCTTTTCCTTAGAAGATTTCTTCAATCCTTTTACACCACTCAACTCGCCGAAGTCCCCCTTTTCCTTTTCAACTCCGTTCTTCCTCTTCTTATTCGAAAATTCTCCACTACCCTTTTCATCATCCTCAGAATCTTCCTCCACAACAACACCCCCATCATCATCAACATCCCCAACTTGATCCTTACCAAATTCACTATCCATATACCTAACTTCATGAATCCTCCCCTTCTTCTTCTTCTTCGTTGCCTCCTTCGCATTCGCGCCACTAACCTCTTCGCCCTCTTCCTCCTTCTCCTCCTGCTCCACCACCACAACATTCTCCTTCTCGCCCTTACCTCCCTCAATCCTCAACCTCACATCCGGAACCGCCTGATAAACCGGCAGCGCCAACGACTCCAACAGCTTCACATGTAACGACCTCACAT
Source organism: Dalbergia oliveri (assembly GCA_030441495.1). Lineage (NCBI taxonomy): Eukaryota > Viridiplantae > Streptophyta > Magnoliopsida > Fabales > Fabaceae > Dalbergia > Dalbergia oliveri. The sequence continues at coordinate 8,253,791 of JAMLFY010000002.1, forward strand.
TCCCCCACTTCTTCGGCAAAACATCGATAACCCCTCAATCGCCGCGACCACATTGTCAACAATCTCATCCCTCTCCATCGACACCCTGGCAACCTTCACAACACTACAAGTCCCCTTACCAACGAAAAACAGCGCGGAGGAGCACGCCCTCTCCACCTGCTGCTTCCAGTTCCTCTTCCTCAAATCCACCTGCACCGGGACCTTCTTCTTCTCGAAGAATTTCTTCCCCAACAACCTGGGAAGAAGCGTGGCAACCCTCTTGTCGACGAAGAACATGTCGTAGGAGGCGCAGAGCTTGCGCTTGGCCTCGAAGGGGCGGTAATCGGAAGCGAGCTTCGACAGCTTGAGGACCTTCGAAACGGCGACGTTTTCGGCCTTGATCTTCTTCTGGGCTTCGTCCTTGGTGAGGTTGGAGTCTGGCCTGTCGTCGATGATGAGGCAGGCTTCGGAGAAGGGGGAGGCGAGGGTGTGGGGCAAGGGGACCTTATAGGGGTTAGTGCGGCCCTTTTGGGGGATCTTCTTGAGGGTGAGGACGAGGTACACGAACTCCTCGTCTTGGTCGAAGAGTTTGGGCTTTTGGGATTGGGAGTTGGAGTCGCGCCATTTCAGGAGGGCTTCCACGGCTCCTTGAACCTTTTCAAGGGGTATCCTTTGAGGGGCTGCGGAAGCCATTGCATAGAAGGTGAAAGGAAGGGGAATCGGAGATGGAGGTGGAAAGAAGGGCTGAGGGGTGGAGAGAGTATGGAGCTATAAATTAGGGTTCAGGGTTTTGCGTTTTGTGGTTTTTGGGTAATTTTGTTCGTGTTTCAGGGTTATGTTTTGTTAGCTCTTTCTAACATGGGCAACCTGGTCCATGCCTTGAATTTTCTATATTTAAGACATTGAGTAAATTTGCAGGAATTACACAACTCACTTCAAATTATCCAAACCAAAATGGTGGAATTATATTTTGAACCTAGATTTGATTTAGCAATTAGCGATATCATAATATTGTGTAATGGTTGTTATATATTAATTTTGGTTGATTTTTGGTTGACATATTAATCTCATATTACTACTTGTAGTGCAAAAATATAAAAAAAATTGGAGCATAAAATATTAGTCAACTGTGGTTATTGTTTTTATATAATATATATAACTACAAATAATAAATGTTTAAATAATAATATTTATTTTTAAATTTATAAATAAATAAATTATTTATGATTTTATTTTTGGTTAAACATTAATTTAAGATTAAAATGATTTGAAATAGTAAAATCATAATAGTATATCACATAATAATGTAACATCGGATACATTGTCATGTGAAACATTATATAATATTAAGAAGTTAATAGACCTTAGGTTCGTTACACACTTGATAAGATAATAAATGATATCATAAGGCTTATAGGATAAAATCTAATGAACTTTTAATTCTATATAGTGTTTGGTGTAACACAATATAAAATATTATATTTTATATCTTATAATATTATTATTTATTTATAAATAATTTTAATATTATAATACTATACATGCTTTATAAAGCATTCTACATGCATCCTTATTTAATGTTAAATTTGAAGAAGAAATTAAATTTATTATTTTATTATATTTTTTATTTTTATATAATTTACATAATTACAAAGAATAGACGCTTAAATAATAATACCAAACTATACATAAATTTGGTAATTTACTTTAAATTTTTTGTTAAATATTCATTTAAAATTAATTTTTTTTGTAACAACGAGACAATAATGTTATAATTTCAAGTGTGCTTCACTCTTCTATATTTCCACTTTCCTTACCCTCCTCATCATACTCCACCTCCCCATCTTAGAATCGTCCATCCTTCTAACATGGGCTTGGACCTTGATGCACTACAAGAAATAGGCGAGTAATGACGTCATTACTAACGAGTATATCGACGGATACTGCATCCCTTAGGGCGATAAATATACCAACGTAGCAAAACACCTGCGGTATTTTTGATGTGTTTACCGACGAGTAATAAAATATTTAGTCGTCGGACAATTAGATAAAAGACGTCACTATGGAGTTAGACATAATTATACCATCAATAAATAATAATTAATAATTTTAAAAATAAATACCCGTCACCATCGTAATATAAAATTAAAGTTCTTTAAATAAAATAATATAATTAACCTTCGATTAACTAGTTGGTAATATTTAATAAAAATAATTTTAAAATATTATTAAATACCCATCTGTAATATTTAATAAAAATAATAAAAAAAATACTATTAAATACCCGTATGTTAGTTTTAACCAAAAAAAAATTGAAGATAAAATAAAAATAATGGGTTTAATAAAGTGGCAATGGGGATGTTAATAGGTGTATAGTAATTAGGGACCCATGTATTTGTTATTCTATGATTTGGCTCCTTTAAAGTCAAGAGGTTAGTAAAATGCACAAGTGATGGGTTACTCATCCTTGCATCAATAACTTTAAGCATGTATGCATCACGTGTGGATCTCACTAAATAATCTAAGGGTGATTAATCTCTCACTTGTGTACTTTACTAACCTTCCTACGTAGTGTCAGGATTATTTTTTAGTGATTTAAATAAAGGGGGAATAAATATTGACAATTGTAAAATAAATTCGAATTGGTTTTATTAATAAATTTTTTGTACATATTTATATAAGAAAAAAATCTTTTTTGATGAAGGTAGGGAAAATATTGTATTGAATAATATAAAACGCTGTATAATATAAAAAATATTAACAAGTGAAAAACATTATGGCCTTATCTTTTTTTGTGCCAATTCCTGATTTTACTCTGGAGCCCTTTCTTGGGACCAATAGCAACAACAAAAATGCTATTTAAATACTCAAAGTGGGTGTCTATTAGGACACCCATTAACAGCCATTGGATGTAATGGTGTACGTCCATTTTTTTTTTCAATTAAAATGCCTAGGTCATTTTACCAAAATGAGGATTGCTGGTCCATCATTGAGGGGATATTTTTGTGATGATAGGGGATTGTGTATTTTATGTGTGGTATAAGAGAAGAATCTTATTTTTGAGTTTCGACGCGAAATTACCAAATGCCCTGCGTTAACCTCGTTTTACGGGTGAACCCAACTTCACCAAAAGGTTTTAAATGATGTTTTTAAGTAATGTTTTATGTCGGATAAGCCCAGTGGCCCCTGTAGTTTTAGTGAAAAATTACCGTTTTACCCCTAGCTAAGTGCATTCTGCCCGAATGACACGATTAGTGAAACTTAAGCAATATTAGGCTCTAATTAAAGATTAGTAAATTCTAATTACTAATCTAGAGTCAAAATAATTAATCAAGGTTGATTAGAACCTAAGATTGCTTAGAGAAGCTCAAAATCCTATTCTTGAATTTAAGACATTATGTTACATTTTCATAAATAGTGTTTTCTCTCTCAATTTCTTAAATCATGGAATTGTGTCTATGATTTGATTTGACTAAAGTATGGTTTTAATTCTCTAATTTAGTATGTTCACTCCTTAATCAAGTCTTGACCCACCTTAATTAGCCATTTTATCACCTAAACACTTGCTTACAAATGCCTAATCAAAAGCCTAATCAAAGACACACCTAAACACATCATTAAACCACAATTAAATGAGAGATTTTCCCTCCCCTTGGCTGCAAAATCTGACCAAAAATTCCCTCCCCATTCCTCATATGTTGATTTATTTTTACACACAAAAATGCCATGCCTTGCCCATGCTTTGCCCATGCCTTGCCCATACTTTCCACCATACCTCACCATACCTCCATAAAGCAATTTCTCTCACCTCATGGAACATGAGGCCAAGCCTTCCTCCCAAATCAGCCACAAGGTCTCATTCCCTCTATAAATACCATGCTTGGATGAGCTTGGTTGCATTTTGTTCATTTGCCAAGATTAGCTTCAAAGAGTAATCTTGAGTTCTTTCTTTTTCTCTCAAGACTCAAGAATTCCTTTCCTTTTCTTCATCTCTTCAAGCTCACAAAGAAAACACCTCATCTTCTTTTCCTCCTTGCCTTGGCCGAAAATCATCAAGCATCAAGGAAGAAGTTGTTCTTCTCAACTTGCTTCAAGAACCAAGCTTTCCTCTTCACCACTAGGTAGGGAGTTTTCTTTCAAGTTCTTTCTTTTCCTTTCATGTTTGGCCTTCAAGGCCATTAATGATGTTTCATGATAGCTTGATGATGAGAATTCTAGATGATGACTTTGAGTTCATCACAATGAAACCTCTAAAGCTTGAAAACTTGGTCTTGGACCATAAATGATTTCAGTTTCCTTTCCTTTCCTTGTTCAAAGTTTTTAGTTCTTGTTTCCTTTTTCCCCTTAATGGTTTCGGCTTCCATTTCCTTTTGTTATAAAAAGTTTGATATAAATGTTAAGTAAATCACTAAAAGTTGTTTGAAGAACTTAATCACATGTTTTCAAAAAGCTCTAAGCTTACCCTTGCCAACCTTAAAGTTAGTCGATCGTTCTAGAATCCGCTAGATTGAAGCCTATGAGCAATAAAATAAAGAATATGAAGTAGGTTCCTTTATGTTTATTTTTATGAGTGTTGAGATTTATTTCTTAGTTATGTTAAAATGTTGGTTTTAAATTGTGGAAATATGATAATGATTTCAAAGAGTCTTTAGAAAGGTGTGATAAAGTGTTTTTGGAAAGGAAGGATACTTGAAAATGTGTTAGAAAGTTTAGTTTTTCAAAAGGATTCTTGTAATCGATTACTAGGATATGTAATCGATTATCAGAAGCAATATATGAGATTCTGGGTTCTAGTAATCGATTACCAAGAGGTGTAATCGATTACCAAGGGTGTTCTCCGTACCCAGACCAGTTCAGACTCATGTAATCGATTACCAGCATGTAATCGATTACCAAGACCTAAATGTGCCAGAAATGAGTGTTTTGATTTTAATGGGATGAGCCTATGATATGGATGCTTATGTGATGTTGCCTTGTTACATGATTACTTAATGGGAATGTACATGATATGATGAAGTGATATTATGATGAGAATGCCTATGTGTATTGAAGTCTTACTTGATTATTCACTTGAAATGTATATGAGGTGATGAATGTTACTTGAAATGTTATAACGATGCATATGAGAAAAGTATATGATATGTTTTAAGATGATTCCATGCTCATGTTGCATAAATGATATGTTATATGATGTATTATGATTGTACGCTCATGTTGCATCCATACAAAATATGTTAATGAGGAAATGATCCCATTATGACTTCCGAGTTAAGGGTTGTACGGGGTGATCCAAGAAAAGAGATATATTAATGTAAAGGTTATATGCCGAGACGCATTTCTCCTGCTACGGTGAGGAGAAAGTAAACCCGTGGGGGATATGGACGTCGAGCCATACCGAAGCGGACAAGTCACTTGGCTTAACCAGTTGATGCGTTTCCAAGAAAGAAAAGAGATATGTTAATGAGGAAATGATCCCATTATGACTTCCCGAGTTAAGGGTTGTACGGGGTGATCCAAGAAAGAGATATGATTCCCCCTCTATTTTTCCCGTATAAATCTAGCGACGGCTAGTTAGGATGAGCTCATTCCTAGGCGATAGGTGATTAGGAGATCGGTGGCTATGATAAATCGTCTGGCGGCATGTTGGATGGATTTTGGTGGCTATGACGAGGGTGGAAAATGGAAAATGGAAAATGAGAAAAATGATAAAGTGAAAAGTTATGAAAGGAACTCACAAGTTCAATTATGATAAAGTAAAAGATGCACATGCATATGTTTCGTTGAAGTTTCATCGATGCTTTGATTAAGTAATATGTGTTATCTATGTGTGTTGTCATGCTCAAAGTATTGCCATGCATACATAGAATATATGTTGCATTCATGTCATTAAGACCCATGTTAAAAGACACCCACTTCGGATAAAAAGAACTTGAGAAATGTAAAATTGAATCTTATGCATGAACACCCTTTTTATAACAAAACCCAAGTGGCTGGGCGATGACGATGACACTTGTGTTAGAGTCGGAGGCCCTACTAAGAATCTTATATAGATTTCTCATCCCTTTTCCTTTCTTCCGTGTCGTCTCCAGCGCGAGTGATGCGGATGTTCGTGATCCTTTGTGAGGCGCAAGTTTAGGAACCACGCTACCCATCCTAGAGGTCAGCGGAAGCGCGAAGATTAGTCTAGAAAAGTTATAGTAATGTCTAGCGTTGGGTTCGTGTACGTTCATCTTTTGTTATGTTTAGTATCTTGGGATGTCCTCATGTTCAAAGGGCATCGTCGTTATGATGTGACTATGATATGTTAATATAAACTATGTTGTGGCTATTCCATGACTTGTTTCTATATGCTATGATAATGTGCATATGTTGGCTATATCATGTGTGTATTAATCGTTATGTATGCGCACGCGCAGCTCGCATTTGAATCTTAAATTCCAAAAGAAAAATTTATTCATATTTTATTACCCGTATTTTAAAGATAAGTCAAGTTCTGGAACGAAGACGTAACCGCTAATAATTAGCCGAATGCGACTTTAGCGTGTGAGGTGAAAGTTAGGGTGTTACAAATGGTGCATCCCACACACTCCATCCATCATATCACATGTAATGGTTGTTAGGTGGGTGTCCTAATAGACACCTACTTTTTAGGTGTTGAAATAGCACCATTCATCCTAACAAATAAAAATGACATTAGTGCTAAAATAACTAGAATTCCTCTTGAATTAAACTGCCCATTGCTAGTAATTTGGCATCATACGCGGTAATTCATTCTAAAACATGGTAATTCTGAAAAACTAGTAATCATACAGATCTCTTTCAAATTTTTTTTTCCAATTCCATAAGTCTTACTCAAATTAATTAAAGTATTCCGTAGCTTGTAACCCATTTTTGGAACCAATATTAACAAATAAAAATCACATTAGTGCAAAAATTATTAGAATTCCCATTGAATTGGACTGTCCATTATTGGTAAATTAGCGTAATACACTAGTAATTCATTAAAGCGCTGGTAATTCTGAAAAAGCTAGTAATCCCAAATTAGTCAACTCATTTATCAAATTAAGTATCATTCTTTTCTAAATTCAAATGTCACCCTAACTTTTCTACATTTTTACTTTCCTACCCTCCCCATCATACTCCACAACTCCACCCTCCCTATCTTAGAAGCCTCATTTAACTTATTGTAAACTCACTTATGACAACAACATCATCATCCTCCAAGTATAATGTGCGTGAGGAAATTTGTTTAGTTGTGTTAGAAGAATTACGTACAACCTCAATAGAATCAAGAAAACAAATGAATAGTCACCCAAGGCGGTCACCTCCTTAAATTATTCCACTTCCTCTTCTGTCACCTCTAACTGCCCCTCCACCTCATCCTGATCTTCTTGGTCATACAATTTGCTGAGGACAATGTAGACGGCTCATATTATGCATCCACATTGTCATTAGTCACCAAGATAATTAGGATAAGCTGAAGGCAACAGGAGATGCGGCCAAAGAGGAAGTGAAACAATTTAAGGAGATGACTGAAAATATCAACACTAAATAGAAGCTTCTAGTATTCTCTAAGTATAGGCCTTCATAGGAATTATCTAGAAAACATGACAAAGAAAAATAAAGAAATTTCTAGAATTTAAAGATAGTAAATTTATCTACACTAGGCTAAGAAATCAAGAAGCAAAAAGAAATTAAAAGAAATGTCTAGAAACCATACTAAGCTAGAACCTTCTAGCCCTTGTAAGCTATCTACATTGCAAGACTATAAATATGCTTTGTGTCTTTGTGTAATGTGTGCACTAGTACAACAAGCTAAGTGTGCATTAGTGAGTGCTTGAGTGGAGAGCTCAAAGTGTGTTTAAAGTGAGTAAAAGCACAAGTGTTAGTGTACTTCAGGAGAGTGAGTAGCTAGTGCATTGAGTGAGAAAGTGCACAAGGTGAGGTGCAAACCATGGGGTGAATCATTAGTGAGGCAGAGAGTTGGTAAGCAATATAGTAATGAGTATTAGTGTGTGCATAGCATACTAAGGTGTAACCATAGTCCATTGCTTTGTAAACAAGTGTTTGTGTGCATACACTTTTCTCAAGTAATAAAAGAAGCTTATCTTTTTAGTGTCTCCTTGCTCAACAATGACCACCTCGAGTGACTATCTTGTTGTTTACTTCTATGATAAGTGACTGAGGTTGCCATGTAATTCTTTTAACATTATCGACAAATTTCCTCACTTTCCAGACAATATACTAGTCATAACGATAATGTTGTTGCTGCTTTCATAAGGGAGCTTAAAGATAAGCTGAATGGTATATATCCTATTATCGCTATTAATAATGAGGTTATAAATCTTTTGCCAATGAAGTGATACCTTGTTTCATCTGCTAAGAAGAAACATTATTCTTCAAGCGATAAGTTAACATTTATTATATATTTTATCAAGTTATATGATTTATTGTTCTGTAAAGTTAACATTTTACGACAAGTTGTCATTTTATTCATTTTTCACTTGTAGGATGGATACAAAAGTGCAAAGGCAATAGCAGGAGAAATAAGAAAAGCAGCAAGGTGATAGAAGTCATTGTTGTTGACAATTTGTCTGTTTTGTCAGTTAATACATATTATCTCACCTCTCAATCTCTTGGTCTAATACTTTTGGATGTGGTCTTTTAAAGAGAATGATTACAGTTTATGTTTACTTTCATGTGGCTCATCTTATGTCGTTTTACATAGATGCTTGTTTTTGGATCTGAACATCTTTTTTGGATACCAAATCTATCGGAGACTAATACTCATACTCATACTCTAGTCCTCCAAAATCATCCATGTTACTACAATTAAAGAACAGAATTATAGTATAAAAGACTAAAAATATAAATAAAAAGTGAACTAAAGATTACAAAGAAAACACAAATTCTAAATACTACAAAGAAACCACTTAATACCTAGACATAAAATCCTTGAGTTTAACTAGTAATAGTCCTTATAATGTGTAAAAAGGTAACAAAAGAACCACAAATCTTTTTTTTTAAGTGTCACAACGAAATCACAAAGAAATGGCGAAAAAGAGATTAAAATTTGAGTATTTTTGCATTTTATAGGTGCATACATTTTTTTTTCTTTACTTTTAGCCTTCTTTCATGTGATTTTCAAGTTTTATTTAATTTTTTTAATTCGATGTAAGTCGACCTGTTAACAGGAGTAAGTTGAGTCAGGTTGTCATTTTTTGTTTTTTGGCTCGCCATAAATGTGGACTAATCTATTTCTAAACTACTAGCCACCATAACCCATGTTGGTCCATTTTGACAGCTCTATTTTGAGTACAATATAATGTGTTTTTGGAGATTACTTTATGTACTCTTTTATCTCCTATTTTTCAGAGGAGCGAGGAAAGAAATACAAGAATAAAAGGAGACAATGGATGATACCTAATAAAAGTGAAGTGGTGTTGGGGTGTTGAGGGGAAAGCTATTAGAAGTATTCATAGTCATGTTTCATGTATTAAGTATAAGGCAGGAGAACCCAGCAAAGCCTTTTAGCTCAGAACCCTTCCCCTTCCAATCATTTCTTAATTAGGACCATGATTACTACCACGAATCCCTAATTCTATGCCCCCAATCCTGGTGCCTCTCACTTAATGTGCCAGTTGTTATACCCCATGAGGGAGGGAAGCTAGACTTTCATCTCTAACCTCTACCTACCCTTCTCTATCACTGACAAGGAAGTAACAAGAAGAATACAGGACATTGTGATGAGTGTAGGGTTTAGTTTATATGTTTTTGTTAGGGAAGAATGCATGACATTATGATGAGTGTAGGGTCCAATTTAGGTGGTTTTTGTTATGTTTAGTGTTTGACTAGCATCCTCCATGTTGATTGTTGTGTTTGTAGGAAGTTTGCCCAATGCCTTTGGGTTGAGCTTTGTTTTTACTCACCCAACCAAAAAAAAAAAAAAAGTTTAAACTGATTTGTGTTAAATTTGAATTGTAGTAATGGTGATTAATAATGTTTTCTTAGCCCCCAAAAAAGTGTGATGGACGTACATGTTCAATAATGCTAAAAAACAATGCTAAAAATTTAACTAATTGCTCTTGTAGTTAAAAATATGGTTTAACTACTACACATGTTCTTATAGTTTTACTCAATTTTCAATTAGGTCTCTATAATTTGAAAATTTGTAATCAAGAACCTATATTTCACCAAAATTTTCAATAAAGTCCCTATAGTGTGTAACAATGTGTGATCAAGTCTCTATACTATATCCCTACAACTTAAAAATTTTGTGATCAAGTCCCTCAAGTTTTGTATAGTATGAGGACTTGATTGAAAATTTGTGTAATATAGGGACTTAATTAAAAAATTTTATAAAAACAAATTTTTAAATCATAGGAATCTTATTGAAAATTTTAGCACAATATAGTGATTTAATTACAAACTTCTAAACTATAGGGACCTAATTAAAAATAGAGAGAAACTATAGGGACATTTAGAGTAATAAACCTAAAAATAATTGAAACCCTTTTTAATTTGAAATTGAAATAAATGTTTTTGTAGTAAAAGTACAAAATTTTATAAATAATCATAATTTTTTAAAAGTTAAGAACAAATATTTTTAATATATTTGATTTAAGTGTATTATAGAAATAAAAAAATTTGTAATTATAATAATTTAATTCTATTGAGATATCCAAACAATGGATTAAAATATTTCTTCATTCCATTGGAATAAGTATATCACTTCACTCTACTCCATCTCACTCCATTTTATTCCCCTTCACTTAACTAGTTGACGGGCACCACCTAAACTCCACAACTTACCATTGATCTAAACACGCCCAAAAGGAAAAAAAAAATAAAATCAAAGATTAGAAACTAACTATATGGGGCATTCATCTCAAGGGTTGTTTTTTTCATTCTTGGGAATAATATTCCAAGGAATAACATATCCATGAATCACATTCCTAGGCAAGACGTTTAGGTGTGTTTGGTACCTGCACTAAAATCCCAAGAATCTTGTAAATTATACATGAGAATGAATTATTTACATGTTTGGTTATTAATAACATTCCTAGGAATATTGAGTATTTTTCTATAGTGATGGTGTCCGATAGTGGTAGGCTGACATTGAATCATAGAGGTCCATTGACCAGTGATCAATGGCAAAAATGGCGGTAGTTTAACAGTGGCATTCTAATGTCAACGATGACGGTGGTTCGATAACCAACAACGGTGTTCTGATGGCTGTGGATGGTTATTCGAAGATTGGCGACAACTGTTCGATGATTCATGTGGCAATCTGTTGGCTTGCGGCAACATGTAATATCCCAATTTTAAATAAAAAGATTAGAACTTTTTTTTACTAGGAAGGGTGCCAGTGACCCTTATCTGTCACTTTTAGTCCTGAATTTTACTAAGTATGAATCCTATACGTCCTTGGAGGACTATATCATAGAACCACATTCTTGGATCAAAAGTCCTGGTATTTGTTCCCAAAAGGAAAATAAGTTAAAGAACGATTTTTAATGAATTTTATAAAACTTTTAAGCATTTCGTTGTTAGCCCACAAGTTTATAAAATCTCAAATATTCCGAATTTAAACTAAAACCCAAAATTTGAATTTTGATTTGTTGGGATTTTAATTTGTATGATATTTTAGTTGAATCCAAATAGGGGTGCTTCCTTATTTACATTTATGTTTTAAAGTGACATTAACTTAAAATTAAGAAATGTTAATAAGTGAATATTGAAACAACCCAAGTGCTAGAATGATCCAAAAGTGTTGAACAGAGTTTACCTGTGACTGCCACAGGTCCAAGACCGTTATGGCGGTCACAGGATACGTTTTGGGGCGTTTTGTGGTACAATATACGTTTTGGGGGGTGTTTTATGGTGGACCACTATAGCGGTCACAGTACACATTTTCGAGGGTGTTTTGTGGTTTAAGGACTGTTACAGCGGTCCAAGACCGCTATATTGAACGTAAGTGAGGAACTCAGGGGCTCGGCGAGGCTTGACCGCTATAACGGTCATAGACCACTATAGTGGTTTCAATGGGGCACAAACAATGTCAAACGATGCCGTTTCATTTAAATGATCCCCTACTCCTTTTATATAGCCAAAACTCGGGATTTTTCACCCCAAAACCAAAACCCTTCTTCTCCAAACCTTTCCCACTCTCCCCACTCAATCCAACCTCCAATCCTTCTTCTTCGAAGAGATCAAAGGTAAGATTTTATGGGTTTTTGTCATCCCCTTCCTCTCCATTCCATGTTCTTAGGTTTGGGTTGTTGTATTCTCTACCGTTGTCAAGTGGGGGTGCTTCCCTAATGTTGTTAGAGTTAGGTTAGAGCTATATAGAGGTTTCTAGAGATTAATCTAGAGTTTATGGTTGCTCTATGTCAGTTGTTGGTGTCATCCCGCTCCATGGAGCTATGTTGGTGTTGACGTCATTTCTTCCTCCCCTCCAGGTGAGTGGCTTTGATCCCATAGCCTTAATTTCATCATTATAAGTATGTTCTTGCATTATGTTTGTTAAGTATGAAATTTGAGATGAGAAAAAAAATATATAGAACCTGATTTTACATGATTATGTCAAACTAGATAAATTATGATTTACGATGAAGCATAAAAGAATGAATTTTACAAAACCATGAGACCATGATTACTATGGTGTGTGTTATGAAAAATGTTTTATATGCTAACGAAACGATTGTTAGAAGATTTTATGATTTAGCAAGTTGCTATTTTAGCAAATATGTTTTAAGAGTCATGATATTATTTTCTATATACTCTAGACTTTGGATTTCAGAAAGCTTTTAGAATGTTGAGTTATTATAAAAATATATATAGAGTAGAGTATGCTCTAGCTTTTAAATATAAATGTTATCGTGATTTCCAGAGTAGTATAAAATTTATATAAAAAAGTTTCAAACCCAGAATAGAGCATAGAACATAGTTTTAGATAAAAGAAAATCAGTTTTCATGATACTTAGAAATATGGAGTTTAGTATGATTCATAGCAACTTATACATATTTTGTGGACTTTTGAATCACCTGCAAGTGGGACCCTTTAGGCATGATTTTATAGCCACAATTATACTAAAGTCAGATTGTTAGAGTTGTATAGATCTAGAGTTTCAGAGTTTCTAGAGCTTTAAGAGATTTTAAGAGTTTTCAGATTTTATGGATTAAGTACAAACTAGTTTAGATGGTAGCTATAGAGAAATAGGAAGTTAACGGAAAATGATCGTTAGCCTTGGTACCAAGTTGTTCTTACGGAGAATCTCAGAGTAGAGATGGAACCTAGTTAGATGTCCAATTTAGATCATTGAGGGATCATAGAGTAGATAATTTGGTATGTTATGGTTGACATGCACCAGAGAACTTTAGAGGTATTGTCATTGCTATTATATGTATAGCTAGATATTACTGTTTCTCTATGAGTTGTCACAACTCCAATTAAATGTTTTCATGTTAGAGTATAGATGTAGAGAGGCTTGTTATGAGGTTATAGTATGAAAAGTGTTTTCCCAGTTAGCTGTCTATTTAAATATCAAATGATTTATGATTGCTGCATATATAGTGTATTATGTTTTTTTTTCTTGGTTGTCCTATGTGGGTGATGAGTGAGAATCCACTTACCAGTCCATTGACTCACCCCTCTCCCTTCTTCTTATAGTTGTAAGTGCAGGATCTCACGTCACTGGTCCAGGAGCCGCAACTATCCTGGGTTGAGCTTTACATTGCTATAAGGCTTAGTTTATGTTTATGTTAGTCTTAGAAGGCTCTAGTAGTTTGCAGACAAGATCCGAGCCACACATGTATTTTGAGACATTGTAGTTATTCTCAAAGTTTATGTATTTTCTATATGTTTCCAAATTTAAGTATGAATTTCAACTACGATTTTGATTAGGTTATGTAATAAATCATCTATGTCGTTATGATTTGGTTTTCAAGGTTTAAGTAGGTTTGGAGATTTAAATGTCATGTGATGAATTAGTTGTGATTTCATGATTAGCGGAATGGATATTCATTTGGAAGAAAAATCATGTTTTAAGAATAATATTATATTATTATATGCATTTAGAGACACGTCACTCAGGCTTACATGAGGATGAAATTTCTCACGTGCTTACGATCCAAGTCCTGCTTTGCCATATCTAAATCCTATGTATTTTTTTTTTCTAATTTTGTTTCCTATAGTTATCCTTTACTTAAGACAATTTAGTTCGAAATAATATTCCCTCTAGTCATCAAAATAAATCATTTTAGGAATTTTTAGTTAGTCCAAAATATAGATCGTTTTCATATTTCAATTACTCATTAATTATTTCATATATATTTTATTTCTCTTTTTAATTGGAAAGAGAATGAATCGAGATTGAGTGATAAAATGATATTTGTGTATTTTATTTTCATCATTTAGAATATCCATAAAATCTAAACATTACCTTAATTCTTGTGTGCTACACAGAAACGATTATATTGAAGAGTGGAGGGAGTATTAATCAATTGTTATTTCTCTATGCTTCATATGTGAATGGATCATAGCACAACGGCAATCACAAAAGTAAATTTACCATGCAAAGTAATGCAACTAGAGATTATACAAGCCCCTCTTTACCTACACCTTATTACATACTTTAGTTCTAATTCCGAACTACTCCTAGGTCAAAACTTAATGATGTATGTCTAGATATAACTAAAAAATAAGACTACAGATACAAAATTTTACTCCAAAATGTGAAAAACACGTCGGCATATAAACTTCCCTAATCATTTCTCTTAGAGATACGAAATGGGATTTGTCAAAACCCAAGTGCACCCAGTCTATTGTCTTTGACAGCTTGTTCTTCAAACACAGGCTCGGTACCCGTTTTCATGTTCTCAATGTTGAATATTTGGAGAAGCATTCTCTCGAGTGATATTTGGTAATGAAGTAACTCTTTCTGTAATACGTTTGGACTTATTGGTCCTAATTGGAGGCTTCCGTGAATTTCCAAAGTTTTTGTCCTGGACAGTGCCTGAACTTACCTTCCTGCCAAACTTTGGTGACTGGAGCTGTGTGAGGTATGATAACAAAATAAAATTGAAGATTAGAACAGGAACAAGTCCCAGAGTCAAAAGACAATATGAAGTACAACATTAGTGATCAACAGATAATGGGGGACTATGGGGAAGATGGTGACTGAGATGGTCATAGAGCTAGTTACAAAATGAATATAAAAGGGCCACTAGTAGTACTTTTGGTTACGCCAAATTGCCAATACAGAAGCATCTAAGATGGACCAACAAAAGGGTATTTATGGCTGCTTCTATGTATCATTTAGTGGTGTCATTGTCAACATCAGAAGCAACATGCAAACATACCTTCCTGATATGATCACTTGGTGAGTGTGACCCACCATTCCTGTCCTCATTTAGTTTCGGTTTAAAGACACTGCTCTGCCGCAGCTTCTTGTGATCATGCTCCATTTTATCCTGCATTAGAATTAAATTAAAGGTGATGACTCAATAATCATATATAGTATAAAATAATCAACTTATTTAAGAAAGAAAAAAAGAGAAGTATCGTAGATAGTATGCCTAAGCTGTAGTGCCACCGAGGATAATCACACATAATTGAAGGAAAATACAGTATCACTTCATTTATGTCAGATCAAATTCAATACTTCCGGCAATCTGTTGTGGCTCTGATAAACAACTAATAGTTTTGCATCAGATCTGTAATGGGCTTATGGCTCTATTGAACCACTAATAGTTTTGTTATGCACCACAGTAGAAACATTGTACCAGCAGTGACAATGTAAAATTATAAAATTAACCTTGGGTGACCTTTGCAACTGAACATTCTCAGATTCCTTGTTTTTAATTTCATCAATCCTCTGAAGGAACTGAAACACAGCAATGGAAATGTAAGTATGACCTTAGTAGTGCAGCAAATAAAAAATGCACTGCTAGGGCAGGGACAAAGATGAGAACATGCCTCTTTACGTTTTACTGCTCTTTCTTCACTTCTGAATCTAAACGGTGATGATATGGTAGGGGGTCGAGGATTGATTTTGGTGGTGCTTGAAGATTTCAAGCAGCTGTGACAAAATTTATGCAAATAAATAAATAAATAAGACCTCCACATTGCCTTGAGCTTAAAATTTACATAAATTTGTAAAACATATGCATAAAGTAAGGCTAGTGGTAGCAACCAGAGAATCACAAAAAGTGTAGTGGTCCACAAAGTTTACATTAAACAACATTAGCAACTTGTAAAATGCTCTTACTCAGCAGAAATGGACGAAACTTTTGCATTTGCAGTAACTCCTCCAGACACAGACTTATTAAGTAGCCTTCCACTCCTGAGATAGGCAAATATTATCATGTCAGTGAAATTCTCTAATCACACGGAGCAGCACCAGTAGCTCATTGGGAGGATATTCTACCCCATAAAGAAAAAAGGTTCAGAAGACAAAATACCTTCTTCTTCCCTGAGAAAGGGGATTTTCTGAAGCTTGATTCAAGGAACCATGAGATGCCTAAAGGGGATGGAAAGAAAACTCTCCTCAGTAATCAGCAAATTTAAGTGGCATTTTGACAAGGGCTTTCATTCTCAGAACAAAAGCACTGATATAATGTAGATACCAAAAAATAAAAAACGATAAGTTAGTACCTTAGTTGATGTCTGTGATGTCAGCGGATGATATTTGGAAATATTGGGCAAATTAGAATGGTTCTTTTCAATTCTGTTATGTTCAAGCACTGAAACCATTTTACTCGTTTCATCTGCACCAGAAGGGAGATTGATTGACATTTGGAGCGACCGTGCAGTTGGTCTTTTCTTAAGAGAGCCTCCAACAGACTTTGTACATTTTGATTCAAGGTTTATTGCATTTTTGGGTTTAACCGCTGCAGTAGCTGTTTTGCTTGTTTCACCAGCAGCAGATGGAAGATTGACCGACATATCAAAGGACTGTCCATGTATTTGCTTCTTCTCAATTGAACCTTCAACAGACTTCTTACTCTTTGAGACAGTGTTTATCCCACTCTTGGATTGTGCAGCTGCAGCTACTATTCTTGTTTCACCGGTGCCTAAGGGAAGATTGATTGACGAGTGCAGTGACCGTACAGTCAGTCTCCGATTCTCACCTGAGACTCCAACAGACTTCTTACTGATTCCACTTCTGGGCAGTAAAGCTGCAGCACCCTTCCTTTCATTATGAGAATGAGGAAGCTTGGCAGCCCTAGTTTTGGTTGATAATTTCGGAGAAGAATTTACTTCTGTTCCCTTGACAGGCAAAACCTCCTGATCAACATTGCCCTGCAGCATCAGTAGGTAGGATAAATGTTTAGAACGGCCACAGTTACAAATTTATGCATCTGAATAGATGGAACAAAATTGGATATAAACAAACAAACAAACAAGTAAAGAATTTACAGAATCAGGCATCCTCTCTTCTCCAGGGACACCGATATTCTTATGGGGTTCAACATGATCAAACTGGTTAGAATTATTATCAACAATGATATAACTTTCAACATTAAGACTTTCATTGGTGCAAGTATGTGGCACGTCCCCTGCTCCTTCCGCATTGAAAATGTCTATATCACTTTGTCCATCTCCTTCCTCCACATTGGAAGTGTCTAAACCACTTTGTCCAACATCACACTTATATTGGTTTGTATCAGTATCAGCACAATGAGCAACTTGGTATTGTACATTGGCAGTCACAATGCCATCGGCATCTGACTCTGCCATAACTGCCAAGTCGGTGCGATTTGCTTCCCGAGTTTCTGAATCAAAAGTCCCACCAGCTTGAGCATTTGCTTCTTGGACCAAGGCAGCGGCTTTCTCCGCAGCCTTTCTCTTGTAATGAGCCTCGAAATAGGCTTTCTTTGGCAACAGAACCTGGTTTCGAATATTTCTCAGCTTCCTCCACATAGCGATTGTGTGAGAACGCTGACCATTTCTCCCAATCCAAGCTTTCTGACAAAAACCTCCCAAAAGATATAGATTCTCCAAGCACACGCATGGGGTTAGCCTGAAATTTCAAAATAAAAAAATAAAATAAATGCTAATAATTATGGCAACTCATCAAAAACTGAACTCTATTTTAGAAAATTCATAATTTTCAATTTTTTTTCATACATATACATCAATTCGAAAAAAAAAAAACAGGATCATCAACAGAACAATTCAATAACATCCTTGGATTTTACCAGTGGCGTCGCAACCCATGTCCTTTGGCTCCTATCCTCAACGAGAACAACGTGAGGAGAGACGAGAGGAAAATCCAGAAATTCGGCAAGGGAAACCATGACCGAAGAACACAATAATAAGAAGGCCCAGGAAGCCTTAAAATGTACGAAGTTCACTATAAGCAATAAATAGCCATTTTACATTAACACTTTAACAGAATCGTTTGAATAGTGCAGCAGAAAGTGGCCATTGTCGTTGGAGAGAAATCAGAAAACCGCATTCTAAAAAACCCAAAATTCCAAAAACAAATAAAACAAACCAAACCGAGCCAAAAGCAGTTACACTGTTACATACACTCATCCCTAAAACAGAACGAAGCGCGTGAAATGTTGAGATTTTGAGACCATTAAAAAAACAGAGAGAGAAAACCAATACCTCTTGGGCTACGCCGGAAGTTTCAGTGGGAGTGGAGAAGGAACGCAAGAGACAAGTTGATTCACCCATTACGCAAACGCGAAAAGCAGTTAACAAAATTCCGTTTGCTCTTCTTTCTCTCTATAAGCACATTCACCTGAGTGAACCAAACTGGTGCTTAAGGAGTGAATTATGTGAACTGCAGAATAAACGGCTCAAATCTATACAAATATCAGCGTCAATAGCATATGGGGAAAAAATTGAAACTTCTTTTTAGTTAACGTTGTGAATTTTTTATTTTTGGTATTTTTTTATATTCATAGTATCTGACCAGACAGACTAGGGGGCTCCATCCTTCAAATTACACTTTTCTCCCTAAAAATTTGTATTTTAATTTAATCCTCAAAAAAGAATTGTATATCCAAAAATTGTATACGTTAAAAAAGAAAATAATTTAATTTTGATGCACTATTACATTCTCATTCAATAAAATCTCTTATGTTGTATGATTTTTTAAATAATGAGAATTGAAAGTAACTATATTTGTTAATGTATAATCATATAATCTAATAAATATGTAAAAAAAATTTACATTATCACTACATTCTAATTAATTTCAAAGAAAAATCTCAAAAATTGTATATTATAATACCTCAGTTCCTAAAAGAACAATTGACACTTAGATCCTCTAATTGATGTTATTACGCTTAAATTCAAAGATTAATAATAATAATAATAATAATAATAATAATAATGGACTAAAATGCAATGTAAATCTTTAAGAAATTCAAGTGTATTGGTTTATGTTTGTTTTGAGACTGAAAATTTTAAACCATGAGTCTTTCATGTGGCAAAGAGTAATTTTACTCTACTAGATTCCTGTCCTTAAGAATATGAATCTCTCTTATTGTGAAGGGGATTGTATATACTTTTCCTTATTATTTTTGGATGGATCCCACTAATATGCACTTGGTCCACAATATTGGATTATTGGTAGGAGAAAACTTCTTTCCACTAACGTCTAGTTTCTTTTTTTTTACCCATTTTTGGCTGTTATTGATTTTGTGTTGTTGTTATTTTATTTAAAGATTTAATTAATTGTGGTGAGTTGAATTTTTTTTTTTTTTTTGGTAATGTTTGTGGTGAGTTGAATGATTACGTGTGGGCTTTCTAGATCATTTACTGGGAAAGCCTGAATTGTATATTGGCGTTAAAAAAAAAAATCATTTGATGTTCCGAAAGATTTATTCAGAAACTAATTCAGCACCCCAACAAAATAAAAATATGTTAATTTTGAAATAAACGTGTAATATCATTTTAACACGTACTTTTTTATCAAAAAAAATTAACACATATTTTTGTGCTAAATTTAGTGGGATTTGTTGCTCGTATTCTTGTCTGAATTTGGATCAACAAAACAAAATACAATGAGGGCAAATCAAAACTTTTATATATAAGTAATAATGTCCAACGGCCATATCCCCAATTATAAAGGTTTTTCGATTTATGACAGCCTAACAACATGCAGGTTAGTGCATCGGCATAACTTTCCAATATAGTTATCGTACTACTTATAGTAATATAAATAAATAAATAAAATAAGAAAAAATTTTAGATTTTTTAAAAAAAAAAAATATTTACTTGCTATTTATTAATTTATAAATTAGCTGTTGTATTAAAAATATAAAATATTATAAAAGTATACGAAGATAATAAAATTAAACTTATATATATTCTTTATACATTTTCATATTTTTAAGTAATAGGAAAAATATATGTGTTTGATACTAAAATGCAAATTAGTGGCATACTTTTTTCCAAATTATTATCTTTGTATATTTTTATAAGTTTAATTTTAATGTACCAGCAATTATTTAAAAACATATTATTACATTAACAAAAATATTGTTTTACTCTCACCTTACTATTTTAAAAGTCATATATATGAGAAGATTTTATTGGATAACGTGTAAAATAATTTTATACCTCAATTCATCAAAATTAAATTATATTTTTTGTTAGGTTCTTTTAAAAATAAAAAATACATTATGAGATAATTTTTAAAAACTTATAATAAAAATGTCATAATATTTTAAGAACAATTACTATATAAAGATTTTAATTTTGTAAATAATCTTTGACATTTAGAAAATAATTGCACATAAATTTCTTGGTATAATATCAATAGTATTGAAGTTTCAGTCTAACATTTCATGGAACATATTAAATCTCTCATTATTAGCCTACTCATGGTGGTTTAATCACCTATAAATTTACTTAACTTTAAAAAAAATAGTAAAATATCCTAAATAATTATTTTGAAAAATTATGAGCTTTTGACAGTCAAAGTTAACCCCATTTTTCTTTCACTGTAATTAAGGCTCAAAACGGACCATGCATTAATTCAATTATCAACTCAGTTTGGATCCCACTAATATGCACTCGGTCCACAATATTGGATTATTAGTAGGAGAAAACTTCTTTCCACTAACGTCTAGTTTCTTTCTTTCTTTCTTTCTTTCTTTTTTTTTTTCCCATTTTTGGCTGTTATTGATTTTGTGTTGTTGTTATTTTATTTAAAGATTTAATTAATTGTGGTGAGTTGAATTGTTTTTTTGGTAATGTTTGTGGTGAGTTGAATGATTACGTGTGGGCTTTCTAGATCGTTTAGTGGGAAAGCCTGAATTGTATATTGGCGTTAAAAAAAAAAAATCATTTGATGGTCCGAAAGATTTATTCAGAAACTAATTCAGCACCCCAACAAAATAAAAATATGTTATTTTAATTTTGAGATAAACGTGTAATATCATTTTAACACGTACTTTTTTATAAAAAAAAAATTTAACACATATTTTTGTGCTAAATTTAGTGGGATTTGTTGCTCATATTCTTGTCTGAATTTGGATCAACAAAACAAAATATAATGAAGGAAAATCAAAACTTTTATAGATAAGTAATAATGTCCAACGGCCATATCCCCAATTATTAAGGTTTTTCGATTTATGGCAGCCTAACAACATGCAGGTTAGTGCATCGGCATAACTTTCCAATATAGTTATCGTACTATTTATAGTAATATAAATAAATAAATAAAATAAGAAAAAGTTTTAGGTACTCTTAAAGTAAAATAAAATATTTGTTCTGCTTATTTATTAATTTACAAATTAGCTGTTGTATTAAAAATATAAAATATTATAAAAGTATATGAAGATAATAAAATTAAACTTATATATATTCTTTATACATTTTCATATTTTTAAGTAATAGGAAAAATATGTGTGTTTAATACTAAAATGCAAATTAGTGGCATACTTTGTTCCAAATTATTATTGTCGTATATTTTTATAAGTTTAATTTTAATGTACTAGCAATTATTTAATAACATATTATTACATTAACAAAAATATTGTTTTACTCTAACCTTATTATTTTAAAAGTCATATATATGAGAAAATTTTATTGGATGACGTGTAAAATAATTTTATATTGTCAATCCATCAAAATTATATTATATTTTTTGTTAGGTTCTTTTAAAAATAAAAAATACATTATGAGATAATTTTTAAAAACTTATAATAAAAATGTCATAATATTTTAAGAACAATTACTATATAAAGATTTTAATTTTGTAAATAACCTTCTTTGACATTTAGAAAATGATTACACATAAATTTCTTGGTATAATATCAATAGTATTGAAGTTTCAGTCTAACATTTCATGGAACATATTAAATCTCTCATTATTAGCCTACTCATGGTGGTTTAATCACCTATAAATTTACTTAACTTTAAAAAAAAAATAGTAAAATATCCTAAATAATTATTTTGAAAAATTATGAGCTTTTGATAATCAAAGTTAACCTCATTTTTCTTTCACTGTAATTAATGCTCAAAACGGACCATGCATTAATTCAATAACTCAGTTGTCAACACATAGTCGATTGGAGTGAAAAATGCTCTTTTCCTTATCCATAGTCTCGGATTAGAGTCCTAAATATGGCTAACCGTTATCAAAAAAGCATCCTAAGGGATCTTAATTGCTCGAATAGTATTATCTCCAATAGAAAAATACATGTGAAAAAGACAAAATAATCAATTCAATTTTCTATCATTATGGTTAAGTGTACATATATATTATGCCGAAATTATTCCTCATCATTAAGCCCTAAATGAAGCTACACTTAGCTGTAAACAAAGAACAAAACACTAATATTCTTACCTAAAAGTGGCGGAAAGGATGCATGTTCCTCCAATCGTCTGTAATGGGGGTAGAATACCTGCAAACACTCTACCACTCATGTCAATGAATGAATGATGTGTTGAGGTTTGAAAATGTAATGAGTGATAAAATTATGATGTCATACCTGGGTGCGCTAAGCCCACTTTTATAGTGAGGTGAGATCGTGATAAATCAGGAGATAATCTCTTGAATAAGGTAGATATTCAGAGATTTAGCAGATATTATATATATTATGTATTTATCGAGAGACATGATCTAATATAAAATATATGGTTAAATAATAGATGATCTCGTAGATGATTTAGGAGATATTTTGGACTAAATCAGGGGAGATCTCTAGGGATTATCATGCCACGTGGCTTATCTATGGAGCCCTCTGTTCAGTTCTTAGGATGGACCGAGATCTTGGGCCCATATTTCTAGTCCAATACATAGCACCCAAGCTTAGTTGTAGGCCGAGTCGCGATCCCTGTGTAAACCAAGGACTGTGTGCCAAGCTTGAATGAACCAACTTGGTGTTGGAAAAATTTGATCTTTGCTCCTGCAAAATAAAAAAATAGAAAAAGAGCTTTGTTAGGCCTGAGGCGTACAGTGCACTGTCCTTAAGGATTATTCTGTTATAGTGCAGAAATTCCCCAGGCTCTTCCTATATTAACCAGGTACTCAATAACTACGATGCATATGTGTTCTGATGATAACCCAACAATAGAATAATAGTGTGAGAAGAAATTCAAGGCTCTTATGTGTGTGTGTGTGTATATATATATATTTGTCAAATCATTCCTTATATAACATATCAAAACCAGAGTTTCTAATAGAACAAATAATGCCAACATTTTAAATCAATTATGATTCTTTGTGTTAGACTTTTATAAACCAACATTACGTTTTATAGCATTAATTAGAAAAACTAAAATCAATAGAAAAATGAAATCATGTTTGTCTGATATCGTTCAACCAAACTATTTAATCAATGGAATTAATCATGCTATAAAAGCTAAGTTGATTCAAATAGAATTAAGGAAAGAATAAACAATCATAATTGGATATTAATGGCTAGTATGCACACCACATAAATTTAGGAAGCCAATCATTCAATCAATAATAATCTAATATAAATTTTTCATTTGAAGTGATTAGCCATTCCAATATGAAAAAATAATTAAATAATAGATAGATGAATACTGAACCTTTTGATATATATATATATATATATATTCTTTCATAAAATCCAACAATCTCCCACCTATTTCAAAAGGTTGTCATTAAAAAATAAAATAAAATAAAATAAATCATGGATTATACATGGGTGAAAATACTTCGAATATGGTGTCTTTTGAACTATGAATCAGACTTAGATAGAAAGGATTTTAAATTACAATGTATTGGTGAAGTTTGCCTACTTCTATTAACCAAATATTTTTAAGCATAACTTAGAATCCTCTCTGATCACATTTACGCCCTCAAAACATATCACCATCGTTGTTAACACTGTTTTGCACTTTCGGCCATGCGCATGCCTGGTTATTCATGAGTGCTTTAGAGACTTAGCCACAATTTCATAGGAGCGGCCCCACTCCTACACTCATATAGGTGATTTACATCAAGTGTATACTGCACTTTATACACCATCTATGAGGGCTATGAAATTCATTAAAAGTATTTAGCTTACCCTCTCATAAATGCAGTCTAGCACAACTCATATTTCTCACACCATAGGAAGGGACACATAATGTGCTAGCAAGAATTAACAATTAACTTGTTATTACCCATATGAACCTTCTTCCTGGATCTCCATTCACAAAGGCTGGATCCCATCATTGTTAATTTTCATATTGGCTTAAGTCTCATTCCCCTCTATGTGGCAATTATAAAATTCATTCCAAAAGGCTTAGTCAGAGGATATGCAAGATTCACTTCTACTGTCACATAAGCAATTGATATAATTCCATCTTTTAGCAGTAGCTTTATCATTTCATATCTCAGCCTAATGTGTCGTTTTTACAATTATATACCTTGTTATTCGCAATAGTTATTGCCACTTTATTATCACGTGTACAGACACAAGAGACATTGGCTTTATTCCTAAAGCAATATTACTCAAAAAGTTTTTCAACCACTTAGTCTCATTACAAGTTTGTTGCAGAGCAATAAACTCTGATTCCATGGTGGAC
This sequence comes from Dalbergia oliveri, assembly GCA_030441495.1. Lineage (NCBI taxonomy): Eukaryota > Viridiplantae > Streptophyta > Magnoliopsida > Fabales > Fabaceae > Dalbergia > Dalbergia oliveri. The sequence goes on from JAMLFY010000002.1 coordinate 8,278,782, forward strand.
TTCACAATAATTGTTTGCTTAGATGATTTCCAAGTAACAGTAACACCTCCCAAAATAAATACATAACAGCTAGTGGATTTAATCTTATCTAATTCTAATCCAGTTAGCATCACTATATCCTTATAATACGCGGGATATCCACTATACTCAATACCATAACTTATGGTACCTTTCAAATATTTCATCAATTTAGCCAATGAGACCCAATGATCATTGTTTGGGCTATGTTATATCTACTCAATCTATACACAACATATGTTATGTCAGGTTGAGTAAAATTCATCAAATGCATCAAACTCCCAATAATTTGTGCATATTCAGATTGGGCAACGGGTTCACCCTTATTTTTCTTTCATTGAGTGTTAGCATCATAAATGGTATTCACAGATTTGACATCGAAATATCCAAACCTTTTTAAAAAAATTTCAACATATTGATCTTGTGATAATATTATACTATCACATTTCCTTATGACTTTAACACCTAAAATCATGCTTGCTTCACCCATGTCTTTCATATCAAATTTTGATGCAAGAAAATTCTTTGTTTCAGTTATAACTTCAAGAGTGGTGCCAAAAATATGCATATCATCAACATATAAGCAAATAATTACACATTCACCATTGATCAATTTAGTATACACACACTTATCTACTTATATAGCAGAAAAACCATAAGAGATTAATGTTTGATCAAATTTCTCATACCATTGTTTTGGTGCTTACTTTAGGCCATATAAAGACTTAATGAGTTTGCATACTTTATTTTCTTGAAGGGTTCCACAAACCCCATAGGTTGTACCATATAAATTTCCTATTCTAAATCTTCATTTAAAAAAGTTGTTTTAACATCCATTTGATGAATAACTAATTTATGAATTAACGCTAAAACAATTAAAACTCTTATTGAAGAAATTCTTGTCACGGAGGAAATTTATCAAAATAATCTATATTTTGCTTTTGAGCATAACCTTTAGCCACTAATCTGGCTTTGTACTTTTCTATTATTCCATCTGGGTTATATTTTCTTTTAAAAATCCATTTACAACCTATAGGTTTTGCTCCTGGAGGTAAATCTACTAAAACCCAAGTGTTGCATTTTTTGATTGAGTCAATTTTAGATTTAATTGAGTCAATTTCAGATTTAATTACTTATTTCAAAGAAGTGCATTAGAAGAACTTAGTGCTTCAAAAAAGGTTAGTGGATCATTTCTTACAAGATATGTGTAAAAATCATTCCCAAAAGAGGTTTCTTTTCTTTGTCGTTTACTACTTCTTAAACTTTCACTTGTGTTATTATTAATATTTCGAGAAGTATTTTCAGTTGATGTGCTTGTATTTTGAGTTGGTATTTTAGGAACAATTTCTGATTTTAAAGGAAAAAGATGTTTAAAGGATTCTGCATTTTTTGTTTCAATTATAAAGTTATGATCAAGAATATCACTTTTTAAAACCAAAAATCTATAAGCAGCATTATATTTAACATATCCTATAAACACACAATCAGACATTTTTTATCCTATTTTTCTTTCTTAGGATCTGGTAACATGACTTTAGCCAAACATCTCCATGCTTTTAAATATTTTAAATTTGGCTTATACCATTTCCACAATTCATATGGTATTTTACTTATTTTCTTATATGGAATTCTATTTTGTAAATGACATGAGATAATAAAACTTCACCCCAAAGATTTTCAGGTGCATTAGAACTAACCAAAAGAGTATTCATCATTTATTTTAAAGTTCTATTTTTTCTTCTACGACTCCATTAAACTCGAGAATAAGGTGGAGTTATTTCATGTATTATTTCTTCTTTTTCACACAAATCATTAAACAAAATATATTCTCCTCCTATCTGATCTTACTCTTTTCATTTTCTTATTTAATTGATTTTCTACTTTAGTTTTATATATAAGAAACATGTCAAAAGCTTCATCCTTATTTTTAATTAAATATACTTTAGTATATCTAGAAAAATCATCTATGAATATTACATAATATTTTTTACCTCCTCTTGTAACGTTTTGTTTTAAATCTCCTACATCATAGTGAATTAATTGTAAGAGTTTAGTTTCTCTGTGTATAGATGGATATGATTTTTTAGTTAATTTTGATTCAATACATGTTTCACACTTTTCCAAGCATGAATCAGAAAACTAGAAATTAATCCTAAATCTTGCATTTTTTTTTAATATAAGGTACACTAACATATACTAATCTTGCATGCCATACATTCATAGAATCAAGCTTATAAGCAGAAGAGCATGCACGTTCATTCATAACATAGGAAACATTTAACATAAATAAACCACTATTGTAATAATCTTTTCCCACAAAAACTCCACATTTTGAGAGAACAACTTCATCATTTTCAAAAATAACATTGACACTAGCTTTAACCAATACGGATACATATATCAAATCATAACACATTTTTAGTACATAAAGAACATCATTTAACAAGAGCAATTTTCCAGAAGTGAGTTTTAAGATCACTATTCCTTTACCAAGAACTTGTAACTTTTTTAGAGTTGCCAACATACACAACTTCCTCTCCTTTCCGCACAATATTGTAAGAGGTAAAAACATTTCTGTTGCACAAACATGTCTAGTAGCTCTAGAATCTACCACCCAACATTTTTCCTCCATCACTAAATTAGTTTTAGAAACAACCATTATCATATCATGTTTACAATTTTTAGAAGTATAATACTTATCTATTGTGCCTCCATAGTCAATAATCTTGCAAGTTTGCTATGTAGCAGGAGCTCTTCCACTTTCTCATGAGTGCATGACCATGCCTCATTATTAACAATGGGAAGCTGGTCCAAAGTAGAGAGATCAACTAATTTAAGGCCTCAAATTTCTCATATATCTCCCCCATAATAAGAACCTAGACAATGAAAGACAAAAACATAAGAATATAAATAAAATAATAATTCTCAATAAATAATATGAGATGTGAATAAAATAAAAAAGATAATCCTTAAGATTGTTGGAATTTGATATCCGCTCCTACAAAATAAGAAAATAGAAAAAGAGCTTTGTTAGGCTTGAGACGTAGTGCATTGTCCTTAAGGATTATTTTGTCAGAGTGTAGAAATTCCCAGGATACAGCAAGCTCTTCCTGGTATTAACCAGGTACTCAAGAACTACGAGATGTGTTCTGATGATAACCCAAGACAATAGAATAATAGTGTGAGAAGAAATTCAAGGCTCTTATGTATATATATATATATTTGTCAAATCATTCCTTATATCACATATTAAAACTAGAGTTTCTAATATAGAACAAATAATGCCAACGTTTTAAATCAATTATGATTCTTTGCGTTAGACTTTCATAAACCAACACTATGTTTTATAGCATTAATTAGAAAAACTAAAATCAATAGAAAAATGAAATCATGTTTGTTGATACGTTCAACCAAATTATTTAATCAATGGAATTAATCATGCTATAAAAGCTGAGTTGATTCAAATAGAATTAAGGAAAGAATAAACAATCATAATTGAATATTAATGGCTAGTATACACAACATAAATTTAGGAAACCAATCATTCAATCAATAATAATCTAATATAAATTTTTCCTTTAAAGTGATTAGTCGTTCCAATACTGAAAAAATAATTAAATAATAGATAGATGAATATGAACCTTTTGAAACATATGTATATGTATATATATATACTTGTTGTGTGTAGCTTAGTATGTCTTTTCAGTTCCTAATGACAATTACGGGGAACATGCGAGGACAAGTGTTATGCCTAGAATAGTGGGCAATCACGTCTCATTAAGTGGAGATTCTGGGTTGCGTGAGACCGTTGGATTAAAGTGATTAGCCCCCTGTCATTGGATGAGATGAGTGCATCAGAGATTGAGTGGAGGGAAGCATTTTCAACAGTTGAATGAACTTGGATTAACTCAAAGTAGGAAAGAGCCAATACACAAAGCCCATTTTGAGTGTTTTTTTTTTTTTTTGTTTCAATTGCATTCATTCCTATTACTCATTGTCAATGCTCATCTAAGCTCTAATTCTAGCCTTCAAGCTCTATTTTCTACAAATTTTAATTGATTAGTTTGATTCTTCACTCTTCCTTTGCTATTTAATCGGTTTATTTATGCTTGAACACTAGGATAGATGACTCGTTGCTTATTTCTCGCTTGAGTTTTCTTCCTTTTCGTGCATTTCCTATCCTAGATTTTTATTTCTGCCGTTTTCCTTTGGTATTTATCAATGGCCAAAGGAGAAGTACGTCTACCTTAGGAAAGGGGAAAGCTATAGTGGATAAGGTAGAATATGACCCCTACAAGTAGGGTTATGCATTTTTATTGAGGGCAACATGGAATATCAGTCCAAGGATAGCTTGGTTTTTAATTGTGGTATGAGGACAATTCGAAATGTTGGTTTGAGGATGGCTCGGTTTGCATATTTTAGTTTGTCGGGAAAGCTTGGGAATAGGCTCAAGGACAGCTCGATCTTTAGTTGTGCTCTAGGGATAGCTCGGAATATGGGTCTAAGGACGGCCCGGACATATTTTAGTTTGTCGGGACCGCTAGGAAATAGGCTCTAGGCCCAGTCTTTAGTTATGCTCCAGGGACAACTAGGAATGTGGGTACAAGAATGGCTCGGCTTGCACATCTTGGTTGTACGCCAAGGAAAGCCTGTTTGCATGAAAAGATTGGAAAAAAAACATAATTATGAAGATATAATGTATTATTGAAAAATGAAGTACAGGTTACATCGTTGTTACCCTAGGTGCCATTGAGATGTTTGGCTTACACACAATCACACCTCAATAAAACCCTTGTCAGGAAAATCTAGTAGGAGAAAATCCAACTAAAGGAAAAGAGTGCGCTCATCATGTCTGATTTAAGGCGTTGTGTTCTAACTATAGTATTTTCAAAGGGACGCGCGTTCTACGTCTTAGTAGTTCCTGGCTGAATAACTCGACGATCTTGTAGGTGCCTTGACCAACTTATCCTATAACTCAGAATGGTCTTTCCAGTTTGGCGCTAGTTTGTCTTCTCTGAGGTTTTCTCCAGTTCTACCTTCCTTAAGACTAGGTCACCGATTTGGATTGTTTTACAGTTACGCTTTTTGTTGTAAGCTCGTGCAACTTGTTGCTTGATTGCTTGTTCCTTAATACGAGCTAGTTCCTTATCTTCTTCAATGAGGTCTAGCACAATTCCCTAATTTTTTGGGTCAGTTTATTTAGCTAATGTCATTCTATGGACACTAGGCTGAGCTACTTTGACTGGGAGCATTACTTTGTTGCCGAAGACGAGCCTAGGGTGTTTCTTGTGTTGGAACTGGGTTGCAGTATGCTACCCCCATAAGATTTATGGGAGATTTTCGGCTAGAACTTTTTTACTTTCTCAAGCTTCTTTTTCAACCCTGAGGATTACCGTGTTGGTGGCTTCAACTAGGCTGTTGGTTTGGGGTGTTCAATGAAGATGAAGATATGTCTGATGTGGAAGTTATCACAAAGTTCCTTTAGCCTCTTGTCTATGAATTGAGTGCCATTGTCTATTACCAAATCTCAGGGAGACCAAATATGCATATTACTCTTTTCCAAATGAATTTTTTGATCTTCTCCACTGTGATGGTGGCCAAGGGCTTGGCGTCAATCCACTTTGTAAAGTAGTCAATGACCACTACTCAATATTTTAGTTGTCCTGGCACTGAGAAATGGCTGAGGAGATCAATTCCCATCAACGGAAAAGCTAGCTAGCTTCTGAGAAGTGTAGTTGCTCGAGGTGCTTTTGGAAGACTTCGAAGGACCTTTGGCACTTATTACACTTTTGAACGAAGTTTGTACAGACTGCTTCATCATTGGCCATAAATAACCACCTCGGAGTATCTTGCGAGAACTCGGCCTCCCATATGGTTACTACATACTTCTTCATGAATCTCAGCCATGAAATTGTCGACTTCATAGGGCCGAGGCACTTTAGGAGTAGTAGGTAGTGCTCTCGCCAGAAGTGTTATTCCTTACAAAGCATTTAGTAGCTAGCTAATCTTCTGAACTTTTAGGAATCAGTTGTTCCCTTGGGGAGTTTACTAGTGGCAAGATATGTGAAAAAGGGGTTTTGCTAGTCCTTAGTCTCAATTTGTGTATTGTACACTTTGGATTGAAGGCTCTGTTTGTCTAGCTTTACCTGTATGACCAGTTGTTGTTCTAAGGTTTGTTAGTTATCGCGGGCTTAGCGAGAATATCCGCCCTAGTGTTGTGTTCTCGATGGATGTGTGCTCGCAAATCTCGAAAGTCCACATCAATGAATGCTAGGTACTTTTCGAAAAGGGTTTCAGGCTACAAAGAACCGTTGAGTTGTCCAATGACGAGCTGAAAATCTACTTCTACCCGATTATCAAGTGCCGACTTCCGGGTAAGTTTAACCTTAGTGATGAGGGCCTCATATTTAGCTTGGTTGTTGTTGGCTCGGAACTAGAATTTGAAATATTGTTCGATGATTATTTCTTCTCCATTCTCTAAAGTTATACGAGCTCTGCTTCCTCCCATTGGAGGCTCTATCCACGTAGAGTGTCCAGGAGCCAAGTTCTTGTGATGAATCGGGGTAAATAAGTTGGCCAAAGTCTAGGCTTTGATTGGTCCCCTTGGTATTCAAAATTGAACTTAGAAAGCTCAATGGACCATGCTATCATTTATCCTGTAAGCTTAGGCTTAACCTATTTGCCGTATAAGTTATTATGTTCTAACCATGATGTCATCACTCTAGAAGTAGGCCTCAGTTTCCTTGTTAAGATTGCCACGATGTAGGCAAGCTTTTCAATTTTTTGGTATCTTTGTTCAAGGCATTGGAGAGTTTTGCTGATAAAGTAGATCAATTGTTGCTCTCTATCCCGTTCTGTGACCAAGACTAAGCTTATGGCATGCTCAGTCATAGAAAGGTAGAGAAGAGTGTCTCTCCAAGCTATGGCTTGGTGAGGACCTATGGGATTATGATGAATGTTTTGAGTTCTGAATTGGCTTCCTATTCTTGGGTCCAATCGAAGTTTGCTTGCTTCCGTAGTGTTTTGAAGAATGGTGCAACTCTGTCAGCCAACCTTAAAAGCAAAGAGATAGGGCGGCAAGCCATACCTGAGTTGTTATTCCTCTTTGACTGAGCCTAGGCTTCTCATTTCTAGTATAGCTTGGCATTTGTTTGGGTTAGCTTCAATTCCTCGATGAGGTAGCATGAATCCGAAGAACTTCCCTCCATGGACTCCAAAGGCACACTTCTCGAGATTTGACATCATGTTGTACTTTTGAGTTGGCCAAAGTTTTCTTGGAGGTCTTGAATATGGTTTCTCTTCGCGAGGTCTTTGCTACCATGTTATCCACATAGACTTCTAGGTTCCTACCAATCTGATCTTTGAAAACTTTGTTGATAAGTCTCTGTATGTAGCCCTTGCGTTCTTAAGGCTAAAAGGCATCACCTTGTAACAGAAATTTAAGACTCAATAAGGAAAACGTTTTGTGCTCGTCTTCAGGGTGCATCTTGATTTGATTATAACGGAGTAAGTGTCCATAAAGTTTAGGTATTGATGTCTTGAGGCATTGTCGATGAGTTTGTCGATGTTGGGCAACAGGTACGAGTCCTTGGTAGCTTTAATTGAGATCTGTAAAATCTACACACATCAGCCATTTACTTGAACTCTTTTTACCATTACAATGTTTGCCAACCACATTGTATATCTAATTTCCCTGATGAAATCAGCCTCTAGGAGTTTCTTGGTCTCTTCTATGGTGGCTTGCTTAGCTTTAGGGTCGACTACGAGTCTATGGCATATGACTTTGGGGCCAATACTCAGCATGTCTACTAGGGTCCATGCGAAGAGGTTGAAATTGCTGAGGAGTAGTGAAAGAAGCTTAACGGGAGGTCTATTGGCAAGTCGGCCCTTATGAATGTAACTTTCTCTGTTGGTCTCTAAGCTAGATTGGCTATAAAGTGTCAATGGGTTGAGGTCAATCTTGGATCTTGCCTTGGTGTCGAGTTCTAATGAGAGGGACTTGATCAGTGTGAAGAAGAATAGACCCGTTGTGGCTCTTAAGGTTTAGGCTCCTTTTGCTTAAGGCATTCATTGTAGTACATTATGGCTTTTTCTTTTGTTGGCATGCACTACGCATACCTTTGATTCTGAGATGAGGAACTTTATTGCCAAGTAAGGAGTTGAAACGATGGCTCCTAAGCATTGAGGCAAGGTCGCCCTAGGATGATATGGTATGGATTTAGATATTTGATGATGAGGTCCTGAAGATCGATTATCTTGGTATGGAGATTTGTCCCAAAGGTTGTTCTTAGCCAGATGTAGTCGAAAACATTGACCTGGGCACCTATGAATCTGACTAGGTCATTGTTGTAAAGGAGCGGGAGCCTTTAGAGAGTTGTATTCTCTTGAAAGTGGGATAGAATAGTATTTCGGCCAAGCTTCCTTGGTCCACTAGAACTTTCCTGACTAGGAAGTTATCGGCAACAATAGATATTACAAGCTTTGTTCTTGGGTCATGAAGGGTGGGATGAGCCCTCGAGTGACATGATGGCTTGAAGTAATCTTTTTCTAGTCGAGCTTGTTTTTCACCTCCAGTGAATCCCCCAACAATATGGTTGATCAATTTGAATCTTGGTCTTGTCTCTTGATCGATCTTGTCTTTGCTTGATTTGAGTACCAAGGTGAGGTTTCACTATAAGAGGAGGACATGGATCTATGATGTTTGTCTTTCCTTTCTTTTCGTCGCCCACTCTTTTTATGACAAACTGTTTGAGGTAACCTTTGCAGATGAGTTGCTCGATTTGGTTCTTCATGCCTCGCACTCTTCAGTTGAGTGACCGAAGCCATTGTGGTAATTGCACTTCTTGTTCTTGTCTATGCCCTTTGGAGCAGATTTGGAGTTGCTTCTTGGGGTTTTGACGAACCTTACTATGTAAATCTCTTTTACGATAGTACGTACTCAGGCATTGAGTGAGGTATAGGTATTGAACCTCGCTCATAGTGTTCGGACTCGTCCCTTTTTCTTGCCTTTTGACTACTCTTTTCCTTTTTTGATTAGCGTCTTCCTATTGGTCGGGCCCTGCTTGTGGTTATTCATTTTTGGTGGCAATGAGCTCTTCAGCATAGATGTAGTTGATTGCTTACTCGTGAAGCTCTTGCACCATTTGAGGTTTGTGGATTGCGAATTGCTTTAAATTGGGCCCAAGTGTAGGCCGATTCTGATCAGGTGGAGTACAATTGCACGGTCGAGGTTTGGGATTTGCATGGCCTCCATGTTGGATCTTGTTAGGTAGCCTCTTAGGGATTCCTTGGGCCCTTGTCTTGTGTGCTCCAATGAATTCATGGTCTTCATGTAAATTTTGGATGAAGCAAATTGGTTTATGAAGGCCCCTGCTAAACCTTCAAAGTGGTAAATCAAGTTCAGGTAAAGAGGAGAACTAGAGGAAGTTCGATAGAACACTTGGTTGATTGTATGAGCATTATGGGTTTGAACATTGTGAGGAAGGTTTAGGATATCAGGTCCCATCATAAGGTGTAGAGAGGTCAAGAGCTTGAGGTGGACAGGAAGGTTGGTGGCTATGAGTTCATTGAGAAGGGCTGTAGTGGATTGTAGCAGCATTGAACGTGGTGCATTGAAAATAGGATGGCCTGTTGCTACTAGCTACCTTGTTTGGTATTTTCGTTGTCACCCTTACCTTCGGGTCAAGCAACCTTGGGGTCTCCCTTGAGGATGTGGCCATTCGTCCCTTTCTTCCTGTAGCTTACGAATGGTGGCAAGAAGATCTTCGATGGTGGGAGGTGGTTAATTATGTGCATCATTGTTTTGGCTAGTAGAGCCAACCATGGTGTTATTGGTTTTGTTGTTGTGGGGATGCTTATTTATCGGGTCCATGGTGGTCGCCAATGTTCTTACCTAAAAGTGGTGGTAAGGACATAGGTTCTTTCAATAGTCACGTGAGCAGAGGCGACACACTTATAAAGACACTTTGACACTAAAGTCAGTAAATGGATGAAGCATAGAGGTTTGAGAATGTAATGAGTGATATAATTGTGATGTATACCGAGGTGCTAAGCCCCCTTTTATAAAGTGGGGTGACCCAATAATAAATTAAGAGATAATCTTTCTTTCCAAAGATTTAACAGATATTAAATATATCCTGTATTTATCAAGGGATCTGATCTAATATAAAAGATATGATAAAATAGAGATCTAATAGGTGATTTAGAAAATATTTTCAACTAAATCAAGAGAGAATCTCTATGAGATTATCATGTGGCTGATCTACTGAGGTCTCAATCCCATATTTTAGTCCTGTACAACTAATATACTATAATAGGAAAAAATGGGAACATTATCTAGCTTAATTTTTCAATAAAAAGAAATTAATAGTCCCTAGGAAATTGCCTTGTATGTGGTACTCTTTGCAAATAATTACATAACAATAGGCACCAAAAAAAAAAATCATAACAATGGAATTTTGGAATTATTTACGAAAATGTGAGATTTTTAAAAGGGAACCCGCCATCATCTTTGATTGGTCCCATTCTCTTTGACAATGGCATACGTGAAATTTGAGGATGCGTAAGTTGCATTTAGCCACTTTGTATGCATTTAACCACATTCAGTAATGTTGCTAATCCTACCCTTTTTATCAAGCCAAGAGGAAACCGGGTTCACTACCATGTATACTTGCATTATATGAATGGCATTTAGCCACCTGTAATTTATGTTAAAGAGAGCATAGGTGATTTGTAATGTAATGCGTAATCGCCTATGCCCTGAGATGTAAATTTTAAATTCCTTAAGTGAAAATGCTCGATTTTTCTTTTTCAAACTTAAAAAAGGTAGAATTGCAGGTTGCATTGATTGACTGAGCACAAGAAACAGTTGATCCTTCACTTTAGCCCTATATTTTACTGAGTGGCAGTAAAGAACATAGAAGTTAAAAAATATATTCACACCTTTTCTTTCTTCAAAACAAAAGGAAAAAGGGAAAAAAAACAAACTCTCTACCAAATCAATTTACAAATAACAAAGACCAAAAAAAAAAAAAATCCATCATTGAACATGGATATCCAAGATGTTTGAGTGGCTGGCAGCCTTGGGAATGGTTATGTAGAGAACACCATCTCTTACCTCTGCCTTAATCTTTTCAAACTGTATATTCTCTGGCAAAGCAATCCTGCTGCTATACCTACCATAGCTCTTTGCAGACCATTGCTCCTCCTCCTCTTCTTCCTCATCTTCATCACTGTTTCCTTCTCCTTGCACATTGTGTTGCAAACTGCTCTTCTTCTTCTTCTTGGGTGCCTTCTCAGCCTTGACCAACAACATCTTCTCCTCCACCCACACCTTCACATCCTCCTTGCTCATCCCAGGCATTTCAAACCTCATCTTGTACTCACCCTCTCCCTCTTTGATCTCCCATGGTGTCCTCCCCCTCCTGCGGTACCCTCCAACTCCTTCACTTGGGAGAGGTGATGAAGGCCACTCAAGGGTGCTTAAGGCAAAAGGGTCCTCCATCATCCTCTCCATTGTCTCCATCATCTCCTGCACTGTTCTTGCCGTAGGAAACCTGTCCCACAAACCTGCTTTCATGTAGTTTCCCATGTTAATAAATACATGCATAAGAGGGCAGTGAAATGTGCAGGGAATAGGAGTCCAGTATAATAATTTTATAAACTTAGAAGAAGTCAATACAATAATTTTGCAAACTCATTAGCAAATTTTACAATTAAAAAAAATTCTGGGTGAGTTTTAACAAATATAAAATGGACATTTCCTTAGATGCATTTGTTCCAATGAGCAATAAAGAAGAAGGCAATATAATGATGTTTGAAGACGATGTAATAATTTCAATAACTCAAAAACATCTCCAGTTAAATTTACAAATTGAAGATAATTAGGGTGAATTTCATCAGATCTAAGAAAATCTAAGTGTAATTTGTCCGAGAAATAATGATGAAAAGTTTGCACCAAGTAGCATAAGACAACAACAAAAGAGCAATTAGACTTAATTACCTATTGGTGATGTAGGGGCATCTCTCCTTTTGGGTTGGGACTGGGACTCATTCTCTCTTGGCACATGGTCAAGTTTTTCTCTTGCATCCCCTGCCATGGCCTTGATGGGATTCAAGTGCAACAACACCTGGGGGGACGGATTGGTCTTGAGGGACAAAGGTATCTTGATGAAACCTTAGAAGGCATGGGAAGGTTGAGACCCAGATTAGAGGACAAAGTTTGTGCCATTTCTGTTTAGCGAAGTGTCCAAGTGTATTGATATCAAAATGACAAAATCAGAAGAAAGGTTGTCCAAGTTGATGAGGTGGAGATGCGTATGTGATAGGGTTTTGTGAGATATATAGGAATTTGGGAATGAGTGATGGAGGGTTCTGGAAAGCACGACATGGACTCCTCAGTCGGCATCAGGCGGTGTGGGGACATAAGGCTTCCACTTTCTAGATTTCTCCACAACCATACATCCAAACCAGGATCAGTTTTCAGGTCCAGATTACAGAAAAGAATAATCTTGTATAAGCTTTTGACCCCGTTTCTGCTGGCTAAGTGAGATGCACTACCTCCCCGTGGCTGCATATATCTAAACCTTAATCTTCTGGTTAGATTTCTTACATATCGCTTAAGGGGTAACAGATTTTCTTTTCCTGTATATATTTGGCCAAAATGAGGATAAGTCTCGGAGCAATGATAAAGCTATGCTCGCAAAGGACACTGAACAAGCAAATAAAGAGGTAGGACACTCTGGGGTGCATCAAAAACCACATAATCAGCATTCTTTTTAAATGGTTGTCAAAATTAACCAAAATTCAGGGAAGATATCTGGATAAACTAAAAGAATAAAAAACTACTTATCCATCTAATGCTCAAAATTAACGACACATCAATCTAGCAAATATTATTAGCAGCAATTGTGAGGGTTAAATAGATTGATGAAGTTTCTCGCATTGCATAAAACAGGTGTAATATACCATAGGTAAAAAGAATATCATATAAATTTTACAGTGAGTTATATATATTTTATTTTAGCAGTTCCCATTGAGTCCAATGTTTGATCTGGTTGATAATAATGGTATCTTAGTAAAGTCAACGAATTTCTGTAAATAAATGTATGGATATTAAAATCCGTAATTTGTACAACACATTTCCAGGAATCTCCTGAACTGTATGATGCCATTCCATTGTCATCCTACATGTTTTCTGATCCAAAGCATCATGGATATAACATACATGTGTGATCAGCAGCACAAAGGTGGTGTTTCACTAAGCACAAAATAAAATTATGTTATGGCCACATTTATAAGAACAAAACCGGGAGTAGCATTGTTGTGCACAGCAGCTTTCCCATTTAAACAAATCCACAAACAGCATTAACCTTTCTGAGCTCACACGGCCACAGGCTACTCATCACAATTCAAGCAAATTGTTTCCAGCGGCAGTAGTTTCATCCTTCAACCCTGGCATTAGTACAAAAATAGTCTAAAACATCCAAAATTTGAGAATTGCCAGCCATATGATATAATTGAATGGTGTTCATAGGATAGAATCAGATGCACCAAACCAAATCAAAGTAAAATTCCCTTCAAAAATCACAATTGAAAGAAGTTGTATGGTATGCATAAGACGTAAAACTCACTTAGCCTTTTCTTTTTTAGCATTTTCTTTTGTATCCTCCTCTGACTGCTCAGTTTCAGTAGAGCCTAAGGCCGTTATCTTTCCAAAGGACTCCTTTGCATCTCCAAAAAAGTCTTTCACCTTATCAAGTACTGTTTTCAGCTTATCTGGTGTTGGAAGCTTCAAATTGGATATGCAAACACAACAATATATATTAGCAGGAAAGCTTAAAAAAAATTTCTTCAACTTCTGGGAAGAAAATCGTAGAATATTTTCTTTAGTAGAAAGCATACTGTTAGATGTAAAAACTATTCATGTGCCCTCAGTAGTTTAAACTTTTAGAAGAGATGATATATGACGCATTATTAGAGCATCCATGATAAGTTGTCTAGTATTCAATCCCTAAGTTTAAGCACAGTTTAAACTTTTGGGAGAGATGATTTAAGAATCATGTCATACATTTTATAATGAAGACTATCATCAATCTACAAGCTTCTAAAACAACAGGATCCTTCCTTGCCATCTTGTGTGGAACATATACATACTGGAAGGTTGGAAATTTAGTTCAAAGCTTCAAATTACTCTCTATGGGACATATTATTAATGACCTATTATAAAGAAAATCTCTAGTATGTTTACCTCAACAACATCAGTGGTAGAAAGTGCAGCTCTTATGTTGCCATTATCCTGCAAATTCATCGCATTGAGAAGTTAGATAAACATGCAGGATTCTTCTTTCTAGCATTCCTATGATGTACAGTTCCAACTCTGGAAGATTGAAAATTGGCTTTAAAACATTTATTGGGGTATATAAGAAAACATAGTATAAGAACATTACTACAAGTTTGTAGCCGTATCTGAAATCAGTAGCAGACCGCAGCACACGATACTGCTTGAATGCAGTTTTCTGTATCTCCTTCTCGTCCTATTTGAATTCAAACAAGCAGTCAGCAACAAAGACGGTACCATGCATAACCAAGAAAGCACAGCAAAACATGTTGATTACAAAAGATCTCCAATAAGTAGGTGCTCAGCAGCAGATCAATTTATAAAATCCAATTCCAATTTCACAAAAGCAGTACATATTCTACATAGAAAAAAAAAAAAAAAGATTTTTCAGCCAGATTGAGGCTTGAGATTGCTATAACAATCCACTTCTTCTATTATCATATTAGTTGCCCCTTGCTCCAGTGCAAGAAAATATAAAACATGAGAACTCAGTGTTCTAGGATAGATAGGTTAATCGGAGGTAGTTGAGTCAGTTAGAAAACTCAGTATCATGCATGAGGGAGGCTTCATACTAATTCAGAGTAAAGAGTTCAACTAACTTTATACCAAAAAAAAAAAGAGTGTAACTAACTACTAACTAATTGCTGGGTTTTCTAACTAATGTTACAATAGTGCCCAAAACCCAATGACATGTTCAATTGGATAAGGTAGTTATCTATTTTTTGTTGGCCATGAGTAAAAGAGATAGAAAAAGACTTTTGCAATTACATCAAAATCAGTTTTCAAAATCTTTTTAAATGACAAGAACTATCTTTTATGTGATAAATTGATGCACTCAGAACCTTTACACTATCATCCAATTGGATTCTTTTATTTGTAAGACTTTTATGATAGTGGGTGGTTGAACTAACTCTTGTGTTGATATGGCAATACATTATTGGATGTCTGTGTAAAATTTTTTACACAACTAAATCTAATCTTGTGCGTTGTAGGGTACATAATAGTTCTCAAACAGGCATACATATATATATATATTGGTTTTTTATGATAGAGCCAGCCAAAAGAGTGGTATCAAGGCTACGACTAAACTTTTCCTGATGTGGATCACTGTTGGAGGATGTGCATTTGTGCATCTAATCGGAGGATCATACACAATACTTATTGCTCCTTTTCTAAGGTATGTTTTGAAACCTTATTTCTTTGGATTCTAGACTATATCAAGGTGATCTCTGGAGTTATGGGAAATGGGTTTTTTTTTTTTTTTGGTTTGCTTCTACTGCACATGCTAAAATTCCTAACAACTAACTCAACCAACATCTAACGAACTGAACTAACTCAAATTACACTTAGCAGCCACATTTAAAAAAGTTAAGCCTTTCCTTACACGACAGAATAACATGCACTTCAACGAATTGGATTCTCCAAACTCCAAAAGTATCGACTTTCCACAACTGTAATAAGTAACACACCACATACAAAATAGGAAAGAAACTTACTCTGTAGATGACTGCTGCAAGATTCCTATCAAGTGTATCTTTGTATATGTATTTCCCCAGAAAATTATCCTTTGCTGCAACCATAATTTTAGCAGTGGTGCCACCCGTTACTATACTAAGAGGGTACCAAAGGTACACCTGTTCAATATTACAAAGAACAACAATGCACCAGTTTCACTATATCAAGTAATAACAAATAAAAGGTATTTATTTAACAAATAAAGGGCATTTATTTATTTTGATTTAGTTATAAGAGTGAAGGAAAATGATTACGTTGGCCATGCGAATAAAGATAACGAATTTGGGGTTGCCATCGTCCTCAATTTTGGGCAAGGGAGGAGGCGATCGCTGAAACTGGCGAGATATCATTCCTTTTTTTCCCTTTGCTTCAACGACGAACACGTGGCGTTGCCGTTGAGGTTGCGGAGGCTTGAGGCTGGTCCGGGAAGAAAAGAGAGAGTGCCTGAGTAGTTGCGCATAGTGGTGGTGGTCGTTGAGCCTTGAAGCTGAACTCGACACAGGAACCCGAACCAGCGCGTTCAGTGACATCCCCACTTCCATTTTTCTTCTTTTGCTAATGCCGATGGTGGTGGTGGATAGGATTCGTTAGGAGCACAAGTTAGCCATGCTGCGTTGTGCTTCTATAGAAGACAAAAGCACAATGAGCTTTTCTTATCCGTCTGAATTTCAATTTATTTTTTTGGTTTTTTTTTTGTCCTTTTATTAGGACCTCTACTTTTCTGTATCCAACGATTGCAATTTAATTACAGTTCGGCCTATAGCATAGTATTTGTGATTATTTTTTATATTTTTAAATGGGTGATTCCATATTTAACTCTTATCTCCCTCTTCCATATATCCTCTAGTAAGAATTTCTAACTTTAATGTATTTGTGAAAAAATAGTTTTAATTTAATTATTGATTTTATAGATTCTAATAATCTATTACAATAATTTAATGTACAAGCGTATAATTTTAGGTTTATGTAACGGGATAAGAAAATGGATAGCAAGTTTCAACTCTAAGAGAGATACTTGATATTAGGAGAGGATCGAATATTACGTAGCTCATTATTGAGTCTTTAAACACTTGATTTCCACCTTAAAATACACTAATCAGGCACAACCCTATATACTACACGCACTTCTTCAAAGAAAAAGGAGAGCATCGACATCCAGGAAAGTCTTACAACCAAAGGATTCTTGGATAAGCATTGCTGCCATTCGAAAACTCATCTCTTGCCCTTCTCATTTCTTTCAAACAACCTTTTAAGGCAGGGGTTTTATGTGTTTTCTTTTTATTGGGGTTGAGCAGAAACTTGTTCTAGCCTCTTCATGGCTATGAGCAGGATGTTGGACTTGAAACCGTGTCTAGCGTATTCTAGCCCTTCGTAGTCATGAATGCTTGCATGGTTACTTTTTCAAATAACATGGTATGATGCTAGTACTGGAAAGAATGGTTAGTACTTCGTGCGTGTCTATGTTTAAAAGTGTGTAAACAAAATAATTAAACAAACAAATACATAAAACATTCTATTCAGAACAAAAAACCTAAAAACTCACATAAGTCACTAATTTTGGATTGATTAGGAATCTTGCCAGTTTTCAATAAAATTCTGTTTCTCAGCCTTAGACATCCGTTGAACCCGTTCAAAATTCTTAAGAAAGTTGAGACATAGACTTAAGGTCGTTTTAGTTTCACTGTTGGACCTCCTAGAAAATTTAGGAAAAATTCTTAAAGTCACCCTAGGCGCTGCCATCTGGGTTTCCTGTCAATGCACAAAGAAAAATTTGGAACTGAAGCTATACAACTCTGAATCAAGCGAACGGTCTTAAATGAAAGTGACACATAGAGCTAACATCCTGAAATTTCCATAGACAATTCCTTCTTATGTTTTTCCCAATTATCTTTGTAAGTCTCTATGGCCTCTATTAGGCATGCAACCGAATAATCTTAATTCAGAATTTTTATAAAATTATGTAGTTATCCGATTAGGGTCAAAGTTAATTTTTTAGAAAGCTTGATGAATTAGGATCATCCCCATAAAATATTAGGTCATAATTCCAAAGGTAGGAGTCATAGTAGAATTTTCCATGTTAGTTGCCAAGCTTGCTAGAATTAAAGTTAGAAAATGCATGATGGGGAAAATCAAAAGCGTTTAAAATATTTGCCAAGCTGTGAGGAATGAGAGAAGCGTTAAGATATAACCCCAATCCAGGAATAATTTTGGTAATGTTGCAAACAAAAATAAATAAATAATATAAAGGGCCTTAGGACCTAATGATAGATTTTTAAGACACTCCACGTATTATCAAAAACTCTAAGTTATGAGGACTTGTTCTTGATAATGAGACTTGCTAACTAAGAGGACATATATTGAATATGCTATATGTTGTGCAATGTACCCCATGTGTATGTTTCATGAGATGTTATATTAAAATGTTTCTGTGCTAGATATATGCTCGTGTGCTGCCGTACCTATTGATGCTTGATGAAGTCGTTTAAATGTGGTGGTGCTAAGGCTACTGAATCGTGTTGATTATACATTTGTTCTGCTATGTCTTGCATAATACATCTCCCATGTTATGCATAAGATTTCGCATGATATGTGTTGCATTAAATAAGAAAAGTTGAAAGGTTAAGTGTACCCTTCCGAATTCCGAAGGAGAAATTTTACCCCTCACCCAGGACGATACGACCTTCGATTTGAGCTCAATACCAATCGTTAAACTCCAGGTTGATTCCAACGATTTCAGGTGGAGGCCATTGTGGGTTTTAAGTTAATAATTAAGTAATGATTGAGGTTGATGTTACAGATGATATTAGAGGTGGTCCCGGATCGTGTGCTAGCAAGGACACTTGGACTCCTTGAGAGTTGGGTGGAACTAGTCTCACATCGGTTGGGAGGTAACGAGCATGTCTTATAAGGGTGTAGATACCTCCCCCATGTAGATGTGTTTTCCTCGTGAGAGGCACAAGTTAGGCCCCAAGTGGACAATATTCTACTACCTGGTGTTACACTCATACTGGAATGCTACGTAACACCCAGCATTAGATGTTATAATATATCTATCTATATTATCTATTATAATATAGGGTTAAATGCATTTTAACCCCCTAAATTTTAGATCATGTGTAGTTTATACCTCAACTTTTAAAAACTTGCATAGTGACATCATAAACTTTACAATTGTGCAATTTAATCCTATTAATATATAATAACTAGATAGTGGCTCTAACATTTTTCTCCGTATTTTACATTGACAAATAGACAAAACTATTGTTCATTTAGTGACTAATAACTTTATATAATTAATTGATATTTAGCTGATAATTAATATAATGAGAATCAGTTGTATATAATTTTTAAATCATTTTTCAATTAATCAATTAAGAAAATAATATCACAAGATTCTGTGTAATCTTAAATTTCAAATATCAGTATAATATCATAATTTTAGTTGTTATAAATTAATTATTAAATTAATCATAAATGCTTCCCTATAAATAAGTTAATTGTAGATATTGTAATATAATTTATGATTTCGGTATATATAGGCAAGATCATAAAATTAAAATAGAATAAATAACGTAAAGATTTGGAAAAAAATATAAATTTATAATGAAATAATAATTTTAATGATTTCAATTTGATATTATTGCTCCTATTTGATGTCAATTTTATGATATTATCATTAACTTATATAAAGTTAATTTGAGAATAGTTTTGATCCCAAATTCAAAAGTTAATCTGATGATGTGTGTTTATTTTAACCGTTTTCAAAAAAGTGATTATAAAACTTAAGTTTTATGTACAACTCAAAAATTAAAAATTGATTGTTTTTCAAAAATTACTTTTTTTAGCTTCTATAAAAAAACCTAAAAACAAATTTTTTTTTGGAGATTGTGGTTATTTTAAAATAATTATCAAAATATGCAAAAGTGAATTTTTTAGGTGAAAAAGTAACTTTTACCAAATCATTTCCAAACGCACCTTTAATTGGTATCAACTTAATTTGATGCGCTCAATTATTTTAGCAAGTACTGAATCTAATTAATTCTAATTTATTGTTTATAATATATAATAGATGGATAGTGGTTATGAAACTTTTTCCCCATTTTACATTGACCAATAGATAAAATTATTGTTAATTTAGTAATTAATATCTTTATATAATAAATTGATATTTAGCTTATATTTAGCAAAATGAGAATCAATTATATAATGAAATGTTATACCCTTTTAAGTCATATACATTTAATAGTTGAGATCAAATGAAAAAAGAACTCAATGTACAAAATTAAATTCAATACTAACTTCATATTATTCAACAATTCAGGACTAAATCCTAGATATAATGATACATTATCATTGATTGTTAAAAAGTGATTGCAAAACTTATAATGAAACTGTAACACCTAATAATTGGCTTCATATCCTTAAGACATAATCCAAGCATTAGTTAATTATATTTTGATTTCATTCGTTATCTCTTTTAAAATACTTATAGTGGAAAGATGTGAAATTTTTTTAGAAAAGGTAAACTTAAAACGGTAAAAGCCTCGTGCACCAATGCAAATATGTGAAACATATCATAACTTATAAAAATATATCCTCATTCAACCAAACACACACATGAAAACAATTCTTGGGCATAACAATTAGTTATCTCCTAAGGCATCCATATAGCCTTATGCATACTTCAATAAACATGGTAATCACATCATAATATAGTAAATACTAAAGTATCATAAAGGACATGGGTCCACACCTATTACAACCCAACGCAAACATAAAAGGAATCCTATATAAAAGCATAACATGAACAAATCCTAACTAGGAGCCGGTATTAGAGATTGGTCTCAAATATAGTAATCCCAAATAACATAAAACTCTTAATTCATAATAGAAACATAAGTTCAAGAAATAATATTCTATGTGTTGAGAACATAATAAAGATAGGCAACAAAGATAGCATCCAAGCTCTCAAATATACATTAGAAAATCTCAATCCAAACTCAAGGAGCTCTGCATCAAAGCCCACAAGCTCGCTTAAGACAACACGAAAAAAAAACAAAGAAACAGGGTGAGAATCCAAAGGAAACTTAGTAGTTATATAAAAACATTTCAAGTGTCATCGTTATCATCTCTAGTCACTTCAGTTTAATTATGAAAATGTATGTATATATCAAGGTTCAATTTTAGATTTTAAAATATCTTTAAATCCAAAGTGAGCTTTGCTTTTATTCATGATCTTTCATGCATGAGTTCACCTATTCTATTGAGACCAATCTACTCAATGAGGGATACATGGTCATAGGATCTATGCAATGCAAAACATTAAATATCCCAAGTACATAACAATCCAAATTATAACAAGTCTCATGCTCATGCATTATATTTTCTTTCTCATGCTCTTAGCATCATCAAACTTTACATAAATATACCACCCTTTTCTTCTCACCAAAGCCTTCCGTATAACACCACCCCAATGAATTTAACCTTCACCAAACTCCCCCTAGGATGAGCTCAACCTAACTAGTCATCACTAGATTCACAATAGGGTCTTCATGGGGTTGTCATACTTTCTTTTCTCTTTCTCAACATCCTTTCATGTACAAGTGAATGTTCATATCAAACATTAAATGCACACTTACATTTCTTAATCTCTTAGGCCATGAGCATGTAAATACTTTCACATAACTTAGAATTAAACTTTAATGCATGCATATGAGGCATAATCCATAATCATGAAGCATGTGGAAAATTCTAATTTCAACTCATAGTACTAGCATGCATAACATATCATAAGTCATCTCATTTTGTGTTCCAAGGTCCAAGTAACATAGTCCAAAATCACCATAAAGTTCCAAACCTCCCTTCGCACTAAGATGAGTTTTGCTATGCTACATGGCCCTTAAGAACATAACTCATCTCATACTTTCAATGTCAGGATCATTTCATCAAATACTCAAGCATTGACTTAGCAAATACATCATTAATCCCTAACACCATTCATACTTCAATTTCTTTATTAATACAACTAAGACATCAATTTGGTTGAAATTCGGTCTTAAAGAATAAATTTAAAAGGGTAGTAAATGATATGATAAGCCTCTAAAATTCAAAGATGTGTTTCAATAAGTTAAGATTAATGTGTAAAAAACTTGAGTAAAAAACAAGATCTTAAGTGGGATTTTAAAATTGTATAAATTTGGTGGTCTGAACATATTTTTTAGTAGTACAAAACCAAATTTGACAAATTTTTAACAGTAAAAACCAACCCAAAAATTTTCACAAAATTTCATGGAAAAACTTCAAGATGTTAGTGACACCCTATAAAAATTTCAACTCAAAACTCTTTCATTTGATAAGGTAAAAAAAATAGAAAAATTTACAACTTGCTAAAACTAATGTAGGGTGCTAATAGGAGCAATTTGGCTTTGAAATTTTTAAGAAGTGGTTCCATATGTTAGCTACATCGCATAAAAATTTTAGCTCAAAATTTTAACTCTAGATATATTTAAAAATTCATACAAATTTACCACCAATCATTAAACCGAACTTCAACAAGTCACATCACTTAAGAAAACAATCTTAGGAGTTTCCTATTCATCACAACCCAATTCCAAACCCCATAATTAAGGATCACAAACCTCATGTTAGCATCAAATACAACTCAATTGTCTTCTCAAGAGCCCAACATCATGACTTGTAAGTTACCAAACTAATGCAGAAATTTTTTCTAGCAAGATATATAAGCCTAAAATTAACAATTTTCACAACCTTCCTACCAATAGAACCAATAAGACTCAAAATAAACCTCTTCAAAGCCATAGTTAAACATGGATTTTAGAACCATCCAAGGAGTTTTTAGCAAGCTTGAACTGAAACACCACTTTAGGAATTAAACCCCTTTCATTCCCATCATCAATTTAGCAAGATAAAAGCAAACCCCCAAACTAAGCCCCAAATCATCACCTTTTAACTTACTCAAAAGATGTAAAAATAAAATTCCAGCAAAACAAATTTCTCAAATGCATTTCATAAACTCTAAATCCATTTAAGACACAACTTCACCAAAACACCAAACTCAACCCCAAGGCCCTTTTGAAGCCTCAAAACCACCATACATATGCATGTAAGATAGTTCTTTCCAGGACATACAAGTATTGAATATACTCTCAAGACTTATTTCCAACCAATTTGAAACACCACCTCACCAAAAATATCAAAACTCAACCCAAAAGCAACACTTAGTTCCATTTAGGAATTCTATCAAACACTTGCCATGCATCTTAACCCAATTTCGTGTTGCATGTTCCAAAATCCCAAACATACCACCAAAGTTATATTTCCAAACTTTTATGCAATAAAAACAAGGGGTAACATATGTATATGGATCAAATACTTAATTTTTATCAAGATCACACCCAAATATCACATAAACATGGTATAAGTAGGCGCTGAACACAATCTAAAACTAACTTATCCAAACACATAACTTCAAAATTTTCAATTATCAACAACAATAAAAGCAAGATATTGAACATAGACCCAAAGAAAAACCCATTTTTGGATATAAACACAACCAAGACCCAAAAACCACATTAATCCAAGTTTAGTTCTCAAGACAATAAACCAATCACAGGGAAATTGCAGGAAAAGCCCCTACGTCAAGCAAACAACTCAAAATCATGATCATAAACTCATTTTTTTTTTCCAAATTGTAAAGTAAAAAATGGATGTGTAATTAGGAAGGGAAAAAAGCCCAAACCCCCCTCAATCCTTTAATTAAACTGAAAATTTTGAGGAAGTACACACACCCATTATCTTAACCCATTTTCGATCTCATAAAGGAAAGTGAACAGAAATTATTCAAACCCAATTTTTGGGCTCAAAATACAACCTAAAAGAAAGATTTTTGGAAGGGACCCTTACCACCTATGAAGCATGGACACACCATCTGGTGTCGTGTTTATCAATTAGATATGTGTCTGTGTCCTTACACAACATACCAATGACACATATTTGTATATATTTAAATTAAAATTTATATTTTTCATACTCTAACACATAAAAATGCAATATAAGCAAGGTTATAAGTAGGAAATAATACATAACTTTTTAGTTTATAAAAAAATAAAGCATAAGCATAAATTATACAAAATAATATTTTGATAAGTAAATTCATTTTTTCAAAATTTTCAGTTATATATATGTTATGTCTATGTTCTATAATTTTTCAACTTTGGTGTGTCCCTCATATCTGTCGGTGTCATGTCTGTGTTAATGTCCTGTTTGTGCTTCATAGCCTACCACACTTAAATGTGCAAGGAAGGTGAGTTGTTTGAAGCTTGGAGTAAAGGAATAAAGCCAAGACAACTCCTCTACTCCTCTACCTTGTTCACGGAGGAGCCCAAGCTTGGGGATGGTGGACCCTTTAAGAATAGAGTTAGGTGAGGGTGGAGATGAGAGAGGAAGGGATTGAGGGGTGGAAGCTAGGGTTTGGATAGATGAAGGTAAAAGGGAAGAAGGATGAAATTGAAGGAAGGGGATGTGTGCTGAAATGAAAGTGGAGGAAATGGGGGCTGGGATGCAGCCAAGTTTCATATGAACGGGATATGGTATTCTTTTTCTTTTAGTTGATGAGAAGGGGTGTAAGTATAATAAGGTGACTGGGTGTTATTGTAATAGGATTAGGGTAGTTTAAAAATTTCACACACACACACACTCACTAAATAATTAAAATAATTCACAAGACATTCACTTAAAATAATATTTTCATGTAGCTCAAATTCAAATATATTATATAAAGGGTGTCTTGAAACTTGAAAGTTTAGATGAGAATTTGAAATTTTTAATTGAAGGAACTCTAATTTTCAAAAAGCACTAATTTTAGCTTTTAAAATAATTAGACACAATAATTAACATAATCATGCATTTAAATTGTTAAGAGACTAAAATTAATTAGAAAAGATTAATTATCTAGTAATTAATTATTTAGTAATTAACTCTTAATTAGATTCAATTGACCTTAATTGATCACAATTAATATATGGATACTTCCTCCTTTGCAAAATATCGTTAAATTTGGACAAACATAGTATTAAGAAATATGTTAACTAATATGGTAATAGAGTATTCCTAAGCAAAATAATGGTATATAGACTAATATATCCCAATGGTCATTAATTGTGGAGCACATCAAATGGTTGAACATGAAAGGTTATACTAATGGTTATTAATTGCTCAAGGTATTGGAACTAAAAAAATCTACTTGGAATGTGAAATTTATAGATGATTTTGTCTTAAAGTAAACAATATTTTGAAAGAGAAAAGAGTATGTAATAGTATCATTACCTAAATAACTCTTATGATAATATTCATGAAAAAAATACATTAAACTAAATTATTATAAGATTTTTACAACTTATGCTCATATACTACAATTTCATATTTTAATCCTATTTAAGCAAATTGAGAAACAAAATATATAATGATCCATCTCATAAAATTGTAAATATTTTTTTTGTTATTAAATATGTTTTTAATATCTCTATACAAATATATTTGTAGATGATATTAAAATATATTTGTACATATTTATTTCATCATTTTCTTAATATTTCTAATGTAAAATTCCATGCATCCTCACAACCCGACTTTGGAATTGAACCCACGCTTATTAAATTTCATTCCTATTGTAAACCTTGTGGTTGTTGAGTTCCCTATCTATATGAATTATCGTAATATAATACTTAAAATATGATTTTCTTCTAAATCAACATTCATTTCTCCATTTAAAACATAATATTTAATTTCATAAACCTAAGTATTTAATATTCAAACTCTAAAAATATCTTGGCCAATAGTTGTGACCATGAGATTCATAAACCTTCAACCACATAATATAAATCTTAAATCTAAAATCGTCTAACGTTAAAATCTAATCATGAATACATCTCTGCTTGTTACATAAACTCTAATCAAACTCTACAATTTTAAATCCATATGTAAGTTGAAAACATATACATAACTATTCAAATACTGAAATTTAATACAAAATCTATAATGCATGGCTTGGATCCTGCCTCAAGCTATTGGAGCATTCTACTCTAATAAGACTCTAAACTAAACCTTACTCCAAAGTAAGACTCACCACCTAGAACAACGCATCAATGAAAGCTATGACGAAATGGTATCTATACCTGCAACTATGAAGAGGAAGGAGAGGGTGAGTCAATGGACTCTAGCTTGAGTTAGCCTCACCCATAACCCACATGGAATAACCAAGGAATATGCATAAAATAATATACATGCAGCAATCATAAACCATTGATATTTATATGCATAACTATATAGAAAAGAAACATCTCTAAATCCATAATATTCATAGAAAGCATTTCTAAATTCATAATCTGTCAAGAAATCATTTACGTGCATATATGTAATAGCCCTAAAATATAAATAACAGGACTCTAATAGAGAAATATGGATCTCTAATCATGCATTGCATAACAATATACATTCCGTTTATACATGTTAACCATGGCATAACAAATTCATTGCTCTATGATCCCTCAAGGATCTAAATCAAACACCTAACTAGGTTCTATCTTTGCTCTGATATTGCCTCTAAGGACAAGTTGGTACTAAGGTTAACGATCATTTTCCCGACCATTAACTCACTGATTCTCATAGGTACGTCTAGTCTCTGAAATCATAAACTAATTATTTCTAAAACTCGTTCTAGGCTCTCTCTGGGTTTAAAACTCTATCATATAACTACTCTACTTTTGAAGTCATATATTTTCTATATATATAAAATCATAATCATGCTTCAACTCCTTATAAAAACCATTTAAATATTAAAACTCTTGAAACTCTAAAAACTCTGACTCATAACTCTAACAATCTGACTTTAGCATAATTGTGACGTGAAATCATATCCAGGGATCACCCATTTGTATGCATTCTATTTTAAGCCTACAGAATTGTATCTAGCAGTCCTTATGAATCACACTGAATTTCATACTTCTGAGTATCATAAAAACTAAATTTCTAAAATCTCATTCTCAAGCTAATATTTTTTCATAACTTAACAACTCTAATATCATACTTTGAAACGGAAAGGTTCATAATCATAAAATCTTTGACATTATAATAACATCTCTACTCATGAAACTAAGTCATACTTTGTTTGACATTCTTGCCAAAATATTTAAATCTGATCTTAAAATCATATTTTGAAATCTCAAGTCTTGAAGCATAAAGATATCATAAACTCTTAAAACATGTTTGATAAAATAAAAACTTATTAAATCATATATTCTTGCAATAAATCTTAGAGTTGCACATAAAACATTTACATAACATACTATCTATCAATCATGGTCCCATGGTTTTCTAAAATACATTTTCATGCTATATTCAAAATCGTTACCTTTACCATAGCTCGCAAATATTATATATATTCATACTTTCATTCTCTACTTTCATGCTTCACAAACATAATGCATAAAACATACTCATAATGGCTAAAGATAAGGCCATGAGTCTGAACCCACTCACTATTTGGAGTTTGGAGTATGCGGGCACCATTAACTTGATCTTGAGAGCTTGGAATGACACAACAATTGTCATAAAGCAACATTGACTCATGATCAAACTCTAGTAATATCTAGATAACTCTAAAATAATCTTAACAACATTTGGGAGGACTTTATTGACAACAATGGAGAATACAAAGCCCAAACCCTAGAACATATATAGAATGGAGAGGAAGGAGATAACAAGACTAACAAAACTCTTATCTTTGATCTTGGAATTAGAAGGAATGGTGTGAGACGCGTGAGCAAGGGTTGGGAGAG